>CM060410.1:144776761-145376761 GCA_030545235.1 Helianthus tuberosus | reverse complement strand
ATGGTCCAACCTTCAGATTCTAGACATAGCTCACAACAGTTTTAGTGGTGTTGTTCCAGCAGACTTTCTCTTGCAATGGCGTGCTATGATGACCGGGACAGTAGTATACACAGCTATTGACATCTCAGATAATCAATTTTCAGGGGTGATACCACACACAATTGGGAGACTCAAAGCACTGTATGCTCTCAATGTATCACATAATGAGTTCACAGGCTCTATCCCACCATCTATTGGAGATTTGAGTCAGCTGGAAACATTAGACATGTCTACAAACAAATTGACCGGAGAGATCCCATATTCACTCACACGCCTGTCATTTCTTTCATACTTGAATTTGTCATACAATCAGTTGCAAGGAAGAATCCCAGACGGAATCCAACTTTCGACTTTTGGGAATGATTCCTATATAGGCAACGAGGGATTATGCGGATTTCCTTTGAGCAAAGCTTGCCCTAGATCAATTGCACCCGTACCAATATAATGAACTATGCACCGAGTTCCCAAGAATCTGGTAATGAAAATGACTAGCAAACTTGTCAAATAAAGCAGTCTCCATTCTCCAAACTGTGTGTTTTGTTATCTGAAATTTATCTACTGTTATTTCTCATATATTTCAATATGTATGTAGTAGAGTGAGAATGTGAAGTCTTCAAGTAAAAGAAAGTGAAAAATATATTAATGTTTCTATAAGTTTACAATTACATCATATTTCAAATCTGATAACTTCTATAATGATATACACACATAATTAATAAATAATTAAAATTCAACAAAAATGCAAATGGATGTATTATTGATCATAGGACAAGACCAAACCAAAATCAAGAAGCATATAAAGATGAACCTGAGGACTGGACCAGATTTTTGGTCTGTATCCGGCTACGTATGTCAGGTTAATCGGTTGGACTGAGACCCAGATTATGGGCTGCAGTGCTAATAACTTCTAAGGCGTTTGAAGATAACTGGGCTGCTATTTTGCTAATTTTTGGGCTGCAACTGTGCAAGTTATTACTGGGCTGTTATTTTGCTATTTGTTTGGGCTGCAAATTAATTAGTGGGCTTCTAAATTTTGGGCTGCACCCAAAATTGAATTCAATAACTTCTGGTATGCAATCAAATTTAATATCCAGGCTGAAAGTTATTTATTAACTTTTTTTAGAACTAACTCACACTGTAATATGATGCTCCGAGCGGTACTATGGTAGTTGTTTATAATAATGATAAGGAAAATATGCATAGCGATTAAATGTTAATAGTATATTTTCCCAACTTAAAAAAAAAAAAAAAAAAAAAGAAGTCCTCATCTTTGTTACTTCCACCAACAATCACCGTATAAATTTATTTCAAAGTTTCTTTAAAATTAAATGCTTCTTATTAACGGTTTGCAATTGGACTGAACAACTATTTCTATACAAATCGGAAACTCTTTCACTCGTACAATAGACATTTCTATACAAATCGGATACTCTTTCACTCATCCTATATACATTTCTGGAAACCGGAGTTGCCAATATATATTAAACATACGAAATCTTCAAATGATAAGAAGTAAACAATACCTTTATAGCAAATTTAAACACTTGTAGAGTTGTTGTAATTTATAACTTTACATGTCCTTAGTAAAAGTAAATAAAATAGATGTTAATATTAGCAAATAGTTTTAGAAAGATGCATAAATTTCTATGATGCCAACAATCATCTGGTTTAAGCTCCTAACGTGTTTTTTTTTTTTTTTCACTATAAAGTAAGAATTGATAAATTTAAAAGAAACATCTTTGACAAACGGCTCTATTTGATATATCCTGTGATATAAAATTTCGTACAACTTGTGGGGTTACATTTCAAGTCACATTTCATGATATCGTTGCAAAACAATAATGAGCTTCTTCACGGGCCCACTAAGAAGCCCAAAGTCATGCAAGCTAGTAAACTAGTGTAAGTTTGCATGAATTACATGTATGGTCCTTATACTTTAGCTGTATTCAAAAGTTTTTTGTTTTTTTGTTTTTGTTTTTGTTTTTGTATCTTGTAGTTCACATCTAGTTTGGCTGCCATTAGTTTTCATGCTTTTGTTCGTATCCAAATTTCAGTTGTGTGTTTACAACGTATCTAATTAGGGGTGGGGCTTACATGGGACGGACTTGACCTCCAACTAAACCATAACCAAGTATTGCAGTTCAGGGTTGGCTCTTGGTAAGGCCAAAGTGGGTATTCGTCTAGAGCCCGCTTTCACCTGGGCCCAAATTTTTAAAAATTATGTGTATATATAATTGCTTTTAAATAAAAGGCTAGTTATTTTAAAAACCTAATTTGATTGTTAGGCCATGTGTAGTCAGTCATAAGGGTGTATAGTGGTAACACCACATACCCATCATTACTCAATTATTATTTTATTTTACTTTTTTTTAATCTCTAAATTTAAAAACTAATAACATTTAACAAAATTAAAAAAAACATTATAATATTTAAAAAAACATTACAATAAATATATTTAATGCTACCCGTCTTCATCGCCGTTGTTACCTTCTTCTTCGTCGTGATCTCCGCCATCCAAACATTTGTCTTCAAAACCTCCAACTTCGAAATCCTCTTCTTCTTCGGATTCTTCTTCGTGGTCGCCATCTTGTGGAATGTGGCAAATCGCCCAAGCATGCTCGACCAAATCCGTCTTTAACGTGTTATGTAATTCCCTGGAACGCAATAGTTGACCGTTTAAGATTCTCTCCTCCATTCTTGCTTGCGTTCCTTCAACAACATCATCCAGAAAATAGTTTTGGCATATAGTTTTCCCCTCGTCTTCTAAAATCATATTATGTATTATGATACAAGCATACATCACCATTCTAAACTTTTCTTTATCCCACATATGACAATGATTTCTAATAAAATGACATCGTTGTTGAATAGTCCCAAAACACCTGTCTATGTCCTTTCGCGGAGACTTTTGCAGTTTCTTAAAATGTTGTCGTTTTATATCGAGAGTTTCAGAAAACGTTTTCACAATATTTGAAAACTCCGGGTATATACCATCACTCAAATACTATCCATGTGTGTAGTCATTCCCATTTGCATGGAACCCGGCTTTGGGTATCGTACCGGAAATGTAACCCTCTAACAATGATGAAAACTCGAAAGTATTTATATCGTTCATACACCCGGCGATACCAAAGAAGACCAACCAAACCCAAAGGTCATATGACGCAACCGCTTGTAAAACCAACGTCGGTCCTTTCTGGTCACCACGCGTGCGTTGACATCGCCATGCGGTTGGACAATTATGCCAACGCCAATGCCGACAGTCTAAACTACCAATCATGTCGGGTATTCCATGTTTTTATAAATGCACTTCGTATATTTGTTGAAGGTCGTCCCAAGTCAGGTTTCTCAAGTAATGTTTTCCATATAATTGGCATATAACTAAAAATAAAAATTTATATATAACCATTATTTATTTTAACTTTATTGTATTGTAAAATAAAATTAAATATATATGTGTAAGTAAAAAAAATACCGTAGCCGAAATATTCCAAGGTATCGTGTGTGGTTTTCTCCGCCATCTTCAAATACTCGTCGTTGATGTCGTACGTGTTTCCGTAGGCAAGTACACGTAACATGGATGTTACCTTTTAAATTGAGCTGAATCCTAGACATCCTCTAGCGTCGGTTTTTGCTTAAAGTAGTTATGCTTACCTTCCAAATCATCGTTAATGCGCAAAAATAACCGTTTACTCATCCGAAATCGGCGCCTAAAAACACTAGGACCGTGAACCGGTGTAGGATCGAAGTAGTTTTTCATTAAACGTTCATGTGCAGCTTCACGGTCACACACAACATATTCCCTCCTCAAGATCGGGCGTGTAGGAGAACGGCTCGAATCGCAAGGGCACACGCACTCGTAACCGCTTCCTCCTCCTCCACGGTTTCATCGTAGGAAAAAAAATCTTTGGTAGAGATCGATGAACGAATCTTCCGATGAAGGCGAAGACATTACAAAAGAGTATTTTTTGTGAGATTAAAGGATGTAGGATGGATTTTGTGTGTGGTATGTTTGTTTAAATGGAGAAGGAGTATATATACATATATATAGATTTTGAAAATTCATTTTTTTATTATATATGACCGTTCAACTGTCAAATTTTTTGAAAATCAAAATTTTCTCCCGTTATAATTTTCGCTGGAGCTCATGGTAGGAGGAGCATAGCGCCCCTTGGGGCGGTGTATGAAGGCATCGTAGGGCGTTTTGTGGTGGGGGCGCTACATCAAGCCCGACTACGGATGGACATAAACCCATTAAATTTTGATTTAATTTAGGCCCATTATGTAACACTGTGACCGCGTAGAATGCGACGGAGACGTTGGGGTCACGGTATAAGATTTTTCACAAAACATGGCACTATTATAATTTGAATATTTTATTTATACTGATCTCAAAATGTCACATAATATTTTTTTTTATTAAAGCAGACTAAGGCAAGGTTCATTTCCTATGTGTAGCAAACTTGGATAAGATCATCAAACACTAACACCTAAATCATATGTGAAAATAGAGGGTCAACATAAAGTTGGTGAATAACATAGGTTTTGTGGCCAAGTATATGAAAAAAAAAGTTTTGGTATTGCAATACGTTAACCAACTACAAGAGTTGGCGAGTAAAATAGGTTTTTTGTAGCCAATATATATGGCAAAATATTTAGTATTGCAATACGTTGGTTTTGATGGTAAAAGTGTGTAGCAAAAGTGTAGTATAATTTGGATGATAAAACTAAACAATTTGTGTTAACAGTTTAAGAAACAATTTGTATGGCTTTACATGGAAAACTTTGTGTTTTTTTTTGTATAAACAAGCGTGATCGTTTTTGAGGTATACATTCAAATCTTGTGATTACTAGTAGAATAAACCCTAAAAGGGTTTACCTAGAAAATATAATTCGATTTCTGTCATTCCTAACTACCTCAATCCTTTTTCAAAACCAATCCGGAAGTGGGAATGAGGCGTCACACCTATAGTGCTTTTACATACTACTGTTCGGCTTGGCTTAAATTAATAAACGTATTTGGCTTTGGATTTTTAAAAGGAACATATTCATATAAGCCATACGTAGTAAATATGTAAATTTAAAGAAAAAATAGTTTAGCACATATACCCCAAAATAGTTTAAAAACGGAAAAGTGGGGACTATGTAGTCACCTTGATGTACTAGCGATGAATTTTTGTGTTCTTGAGATATACAAGTAATTCCTAATATTAAGGGTCATTTGCTATCATTTTGTTGCGATGATGTTTGTAGATGGTATAGGTTAAAAGGACCCTTGTCATATTGGAATTTGTTTAGTTTTTAGAAAATATAATTTTTGATAGCATTCTGTGTTGTTTTCGTTTTACGTTTTAAAAATAGTAAACGACATAAAAATTTTTGAAACTTTCCAAAATACTAAATCATAATGTGCTTTACAACTTTCGTTTAGAAAATATTCTTGTTTGGAACTCGAAAACTGGACAAAACCGTGGATCTTTACAGATCGTTTAGTTTTGCATTTCAGTTTGGTTTTAAACGGTTGAGGGTACATACAGAAGTGTTTTTAAGTGTATTACACATCGTCGAAACCGTATTTCGGAGTACTTAGTAGTGAAATAAGAGTTTACTTCATTTAGTTAAGTTTTGACCAAGTGATGGTTGTTCAAAGTGACAACACGGAATCTGATCAAAACAGTAAAAAACACTTATGTGTTCCCATTGCAATTTTATTATGCGTTAAAATATGAGTTCGGATGGAAATAAGCTACGAAACTGATTGCTACTGAAAGACTTAATGGAAAGAAACTTACTAACCTTAGGGGACTTCTCCAAAAGACTAAAAAAGCTCAAAAAGTAAGAAGGTAGAAACTCTTATAAAACTTCTAAGTGAAGTGTTTGCATTTTGAGTTGGTATGAAGAAAATGGTGATCATAGGGTGCTATTTATAGTGAAGGGATATTAAGGATATTAAGACACGTGTCTATAGAGGCTTAAGAATGTGATTAGTGTCCACTGAGGTGTCAACACTAGAAGAAGTGTGGCAATGGAGAAGATAGATGGCAAAACATGGGCACGACAAGTGTTCATGGGTGTCTTAGGAGATGATTAGTGTCCTATGATGTGTTTATAGCTTGAAGATGGTTTGGACAAGTGTCCATGAGTGTTTTAGGAAATGATTAGTGTCAAATATTAGAAGAAGTGTGGCAATGGAGAAGATATATAGGTGGCAAACCATAGGCAAGACAAGTGTTCATGGGTGTCATAAGAGATGATTAGTGTCCTATAATGTGTTTATAGCTTGAAGATGGTTTGGACAAGTGTCCATGAGTGTTTTTGGTATTTTTAGTTCCTAGACTTTGAGTTTTGGTGTCTTGACAATTCTGATCCCTTAATTAAATTTAGAAAGGTTTCAAGGTATGTGATACTTAGATTTGTTCCGGTAATGACACTAAGTTAAAATTATAATATTTGTTTTAACGAATATTTAGAACGAAAATTAAAGGCTCGAAATTTTTGATGGGGTTACAGTCTCCACTCCCTTAGGAAATTTCGTCCTGAAATTTATTCGTAGGAGACTATTGAATAAGGTTGTGAATGTTGGAAAGGTTGAAGGTTATGGAGTTTATTATAAGAGATTTGAACAACCGGAAAAAGTTGCTTAAAGATAATTTCTAGATAGCTGATGATGACTACTTGTATAAGGAATTTATGTGCCTGTCCAAAGTTGAAGATGAAGGGTAGGGGATAAAATTTGTTGTAAGGTTTTTGCTAAGATTATTGATGTATGTTTAGATTTCAAAAGATGAGGTACATCTTTTGGAATGGTGATTATTGTTTTTGATTTGTTCGTAATCATGTTAAATAAGTATCACTAGATATTATATCCCATTAACATTGGTCACGGTCAAGAATTTAAGTGACTTAAATAAGCTACGTTTTACAATATAAGAAGGAACACTTATATATAGGAAGTATCATCGGTGTATCCACCATGCCCTTATTATTGTATCTATTTCATTATTTTTATCACCATGGGTTCTATACAACCACACATGACAAAACTTGTTATGATTTCAATGCACCGAGTTCTATAATTATGTGTGCACCCATAATTACTTAATTCGTTGCATAGTCTACATAGTCCATCTTGTGATGTCGGGGGGGGGGGGACAAACAAGTTTAAATAAAACACTTAAATCATCAAGTTTCACACAACATGGATTTCATGATAGCAATATAAGTTTTAACATAGCAATTGTAACGCTTCGCACCTTCTGTACTTGCCTTATTTAGGAAGTTTTGTTGTAATTCTATTTTTGTAATCCGAGACTATTGATCATAATGAAATTCGAGTATTTTATTCACATTAATGTTGTACATTTTAAACTTGTTTGCATGTTCATACTCAAAATCAATGTTTTAAACACCATTATGCATGTTTTGTACTTAAACCATACACGATTATGTTCGTTACACCTTAAACTGGTTAAAAACACAAACATAACTGAACTTGAACCTTCGAGCAAAGGGACAAAGCCCTTCGCACGAAGGGACCTATTCCCTTCTTGCGAATGGCCAGTTCGAACCAATGCCCATTCGCCCGAACCCCAGTCGCTCCAACTCACTTCTCAGCCTATAAATAAGTGCATTGTCTCATTCATTTCACTTTCCCAATCGCCCAAAACACTCTCAGACGCTCTAACGCTCTGAACTTGTATTCCTGAGTAGAAGCATTTCAGTAATCATTTTCTTTAATTTCCTTTAATTTCCATTACTTTGCATTTCATTTCATTCCTTCAAAAAATCATCTTGTTTAATTTATCTCCTAGATGGTTTTCACGCGGTTTCCATAGCAAACTCCTGGTGAAACCTCACCACTTAGGAAATTCAAACTAGGATTAAAAAACTTTGATTGGATTAAAAAACTTTGATTTTAAATCTTGTTCTCCCATTTAAATTTTGTTTTGTTACGAAACTTGGTGGAATCTGGTACCCACCGGGCTCACAACTCAGTTCATAGTTGTGGGTTTGCGTTAAGGTTAATTTTCACCATGGAAATGATCTGTTTCAAACAATCGTTTTGACGAATTTTCAGCCTTTGCATGATTGGACAACCCCCTTCGTACGAATGGGCAGTTCCCTTCACACGAAGGGACTGTTTTACATGTTTACGTTTTGATTTATTTTCTGATTTGATTCAAGTGCGTCAGCACTTCAAATGTTGAAGTCACTCCAGATTCACCATCCTTAATATGGATTAAACTGAGTCGTGACGAAGTGTGAATTGTGGGAGCCTTGGATTTCCAACCTAGTTCCACCACCTCATTTGTGTACTGTTTGGATGTTTTATTTATTATTCTCGCTTTCTATGACAAATGTTATTACTGTACAATGATAAAACAGTTTACAAACTAAAGTTTTATGCACGAATCCTCACGAAACTGGACCAGTCGCACGAAGGGTATATCCATTCGCACGAAGGGTCCATTACTTGATTTGTTTATACTTTTCCATATTCTAAAGTCTGATCTGAACCCATTATCACATCAGAATACTTACACCTTCGTTTACCCATTGCAGGGTAACCTCGGTGTACCAACCGCAACAAAACGGCCCCCAGCTTCATGGAAAACTATGCAAAACCGTGAGTATACTCGATCCCATTTTCAATTTTATATACTTTGAGTGAAACATGTACAAATATACAAAATACACAATCACACTTAAACTTGTTACAAATCACACACTATCCACTTTTAACATGAGACTTGTTCATACTTGTTAATCTCGCATGCTATGTATACTTGTGTCTATATGCTCATTGACTTTGCAATCCTACCTTAACAATTATAGCGCTATAGGACTAACACCCCGCCCGTATTCTAGTGGTATTGTTAAGTAAACTATGTTACACCATCTTCATTTCGACGATGTTTGGTAATCACGATTGTGTTAAACTCTGGTTTGACATATAGCTTACACTTGTGTAGTATGTTAGTAACAGGATATTACATTTTATCATGTTAGATATGAGTAAACTCTTTTTAATATTATGCTATGTTATCAAACTTGTATACTCGCCAACTTTATGTTGATCATATTTTATTACATGTTGCAGGTCGCTAGTTGATGACACGAAGAAACCATTTAGGGTGGATTTAGTTACACACCTTAAACATGAACTATTACTTTGCTTCATAATTTATGTTTGCTCCTTGATGTATTTGAATTCTGAACAATGTATTTCATTTTAGTATTTATTAAATTGGATCATTTAATTATTGTCACAAATAGCGTTATGATGTCTCGAGCAATCTTGTTTTCGTCTCACTCTTATTTTTCTGCCATCGGTTGGGGTGTAACAGCAATAACGTAGCAACATAAAGGTAATCGGGTTCATAGAAGGTGAGATTCATAGAGAATGTGTGGTCGTACGGGTTGTGATCACATATAAAAGAAATTACTGGAGTAGTTTAAACTTGTAGAGAACCGAATCTCAAAGATCAAGTATGTAGATGTATATTACACATGCATGTCATTGAATGGTTTTGCCAATGAAATAGGGATAATAAGATGGAGTAAGAAAAAAAAATTAAGACAGATATGTCATTACAAAATGACCGAGATGTGTTCACGAATTTTTGGATGATAGGAGGAAAATGTAAAGGTTTTAAACATTCATGTGCGCATCGTTATCGGCACGAGCCTCTTTAACGTTAAACATGCGTCCATGGGCTGACTTGTCATTTGCAAGCCTAGGGCAATTCCATTTGAAGTGATTAGGGTCACCACAATTGAAACACGTCCCAATTGGGTAAGGATAGCGAGTAGGTAACGCATGAGGAGGAGGTGTGACAGGTTGAGTAGGAACCGCAACAGCTTTGTTTGGTGCAGAAACAGAATGACAAATGTTAGCCAAATGACCAAAGCATCCACAATTTGGGCATTGTAGACAAGGTACATTGCATAGAGTTGCATTTCCAACATATGGCTTCCTAACGGGTGGTGGGGTCACCTGGTTAGGAGCCATTTGATTCACCGGGGCTGAGGTAATGACTGCAAAATTCTTTGAAGCTTTACGCTTTTTAGAATTCTTGAAGAGTTTAACTTTTACTTCCATAGGCGTTTCAAGAGTAGTTTTAACATATTCCTTTTTGTTTCCTTTACGATGAAGGTTTCCTTTCTTAATTACATGGGAGTCTATTAAGGTTGCAGCTAGCTCAATGGCCTTCCTAAGTATTGCAGCCATTTGATGGACGATCGTGGAAGCAAGCTCGGGATTTTGGCTATTGTTTTGGTACTCGCGACGAGGAGGAATATTAAGGGAAAAGGATAGACACAAGGGAGAATGAGTGAGATCATGGGGTTTATAGGAATGCTTTTTGAAAATCAAAAGGAACTTTTAAATAGGATAATGAGGCATAAGGATAAATTATAAAGATTGTAATCGTCTATTCACTACTTAGAATGAATATATATATATATATATATATACATATATATAAGAGAATGATCTGTTAGGAACCACCCTTTATTACGAGAACCAATGTGAACACAACCAAAAATAGCTAAGAAACACAAACTTTTTTTTAATATTTTTTACTTAAAATTCGTTGTATTTCGTTATTAAAAAAATAATTTTTTTTGCAACTAAAAGTAGCGATTTTTTAAGTAAAAAATATTAGAAAAATTGTGTTTTTTAGATTTTTTTAATGAATTTTTGGGGGTTTAATTTTTAGCATTTAGCTTGGGTGGGGATGGGGGTTAGGTTTTTTTTTTTTTTTGGGAAGGGGGGGGGGTTAGGTTTTCTTAGGTTATTTTGTTCTGTTTACATTGGTTCTCGTGGTTCTCACAATAAAGGTGGTTCTCAAATGAATCTTACCATATATATATATAGGGGTGGGTTAAGATGGAAACCACCCCCAATTGTGAAAACCGTAGGAACCACTTTTCCACCATTGATCTTTAGAGATGAATGGTTGAGATTAAAAGTGATTAAAATAAATATTTAATTATTTTTATCTTATTATGTTTTTAATATTTTATTGTAATAAGGGTGATTTAGTTAATTTGCTATTTTTTGTCTTATTTGTTATTGATAATTTAATACTTTACAAATAAGATTTTTTTTTTGTTTTTAAAAAGTTATTTTATCTTATTTGGTTATTAATATTTAACAAATCATATTTTTTTACAAAAAAAAAAAACTATTTTTTATAGATTTTTTTACAAAGCATATTTTTTACGGCAAAATTTTTTTACGACAAACATTTTCTTTTACGACAAATTTTTTTTACAACAAACATGTTTTTACGAAAACATTTTTTTTACGACAAACATTTTTTTGCGGAAAAAAAATTTTCACGGAAAAACTTTTTTATGGCAAAAAGTTTTTTTTCGACAAACATTTTTTTACAACTCGGTTTTAAACATTTTTTACGACTCGGTTTAAAAAAAATTTACGAAATTTTTTTTCCAATAAACATTTTTTTACGACAATCATTTTTTTACGACTCGGTTTTAGAAATTTTTTTACGGCAACAATTTTTTTACGAAAAAACTTTTTTTACGACAAATATTTTTTAACGACTCGGTTTTAAACTTTTTTTACGACTCGGGTTTAAAACTTTTTTCACGACTCGGGTTTAAACTTTTTTTACGACTCGGTTGCAAAATCTTAACAAACAAACTCATCCAAAATCACGACTCATAGATGTCTCTAGATAAGTTGATACTTATCATCATCGACTGAAAATATAAAAAACCAACAACAAAAATCAAAAACCATATGTGGAATCTTGAAAAAAAAAACAGGGTTTGGCTCAAAGTTTTCCAAATATCATGGCTGCAAAGTGGGGTTGTAGGTCAAAAACCTACCCTCCACCATCCTTGTCAGGCCATCGTCATCAATTGTCGGAAAACAAAATGTTTTGAGCTATCACTGCCAAGAACCACAATGTTTACAACACAACCAACACAATGTTTACAACACAACCAACTGAACGGGTCAGAAATCATGAGAAAAATAACAGTGAGCTTCAACAAAACTCAAATCAGCTTCTTTTACTTCTATTTATTTATGGAATTCAAAAGAAATCATCAAACAATATCACTCAATATGATCAACAATACAACAACCTATTTTTAATTCTTTCTAATCATGCTATCAGTTGCAAACACTCATTAGAAAATCATCAAAATGCAACTAAAGTTCAACAGGATGAACCAAAGACCACCTGCGCCACCAGGGCCACCGACACCACCGCCACCAAACCCCGGCACCACCGGGACCACCGCCACCAAACCCCGACACTATAGCCAAAAATCAAGAAAAAATGGAGCTTTTTTAAAAATAAAAAAATGAGCTTCTGAATCATCAAACTGTAATTTAAGAAAACACCCATAAACTCTTAAGAACCAAAAATCAAGAATAATGGAAGCTTTTTACAAAAATCAAAGAAACACATATAGTTACCGGGGCCTAGATCAGAAGCGGTGGAACCCGGCCCACCACCACGGCCACCGCCACCGGAGACGGAGGCAGAAGGGGAGGAGCAACCGGCGGCGGCCTTGGTCCCCGGAGCACACCCACGGCCAAGAAAGTCATGTAAAATAGTGGGTTTAACATCATCACTTGCATTTGGTATTTTTGTTTTGAGCCATCAAGATAGCATCCACGAAGGCCGCAGATGCGGCTGCCAACACCCTCACGTCGCCATGGTCATCGCCGTGCACCACCATGCCGGCCACTACCATCTTTTTTCTGGCTCTCTCTCCCTCTCTCTAACTATATGTGTGCAGATGTTGTGAATGAAAAGAAAAGGGGGCTAGGGTTTAGATGTGTACAAAGGAGTGAGATCAGATTTTCAAGATCTGAGAGAGAGAGACAGACAGACTTTGAGTGATAGAAAGAGAAAGAGAGATCTTTAATACACCTTGAAAATGGATATGTTAGTTTTGTTAATTTACCAAAATACCACTACATTATAATCACATGTTTAATGTGGTGTCCATTTTTTATTGGTTAAAAATGGTTCTCATGGTTCTCGTAACTGGGGATGGTTATCATCTGAACCGATCCATATATATATATATATATATATATATATAGGACAATGCTCTACAAAAAACCCCATTTTCTTAGAAAACTTAGCAAACCCAATGCATGGTCTAGATTTTGCCACATGTTCATAGTAAATATCATATTCTTTTTGTCCTTGAGGGCATTATGGTATTTTCACCTCTATCTTAGATATTTTCCCCTATTTGTTTTGACAATAATTATCACCCATCACATCCAAATCTACTTTCAAAACCCAAGATCCACCATTCAAAACCTCCATTTTTTCATTAACTTCATCTCTGTGTTTCAAGATACACCCTTTCAAAACCTCCATTTTCCATTAACTTCATATCTGTTTCAAGTTCTACCCAAGATCCATTTCCATGAACTTCATTTCGGTTTCAAGATCCACCATTTCAAAACCTCCATTTCAAGATCCCCACTGACGGGAACGTCATTCACAACGAGTTCCCTACTGACGAGGACAAGAATGATCAAGGTTTTTCATCCTTTTTTTTATGGGTTCGAGTTTTTTTTTTTTCTTTTTTACACCCCTAATTCAACTTTACATGTTAATTTCTTAAAAGAAATCGAAGAACCAAGATACTGTCGAAGAATCGAAGAATCAAGATCATGTCAATAATAAGTTGGTTTTGATTTTTAATTGTCATTTACTTTGATTTTCGTTCTTCACAATTGGTTTTATTTTTCCCAGAATTAAGAATGTTTCCAAAAGATTAATTATTTTTCAATACCATTGATTATTGTTTCAAAAAAAAATGACGTTTATAGGTAATAAATTTCAATACTATTGACTTTAGTTTGGTTTTCATTCTTCTGGTGTTTTATAAATTTTGATTCATGGATTACTTGTTTTGGTTTCAAACTCGTTTGATTTTGATCCATGGATTAGTTATTTTTGTGTTAAAAAATGTGTTTGTTGGTTTGGGGATTTTGATCTGAACAGTAACTGTTTTTTTGTTGGTTTGGTTGCCTTGTTTGGTGCTTTTTGATCTGAATAGTAACTGTTTTTTGTTGGTTAGGTTGCTTTGTTTTGGGCTTTTGATCTGAATAGTAACTGTTTTTGTGCGTTATAGTACAGAAACAGACCCATAACATGTGTTAATCCCCTGTTAGAATGATATATAACGTGTGTTGATTTACAGAAACAGACCAATAAAGATATTCAATCGATAAGCTGGATGGATGTAGGCGACGTTAATGCGGGGACATGTGTTAAAAAAAGATATTCAATAGGTCACATTTTTTTGGGAAGGAACTCTTCGTTCATTTATAACATGTGTTAGTGGTTCATGCTGTAACAGAACTCCATGATGTAACCTGACATGTGTTCATGTATAACATGTGTTAAGCCCCTGATAGAATGATATATAACGTGTGTTAATAATCGGCACATCTGTTTTTAGAAACGAAAAGCCAAGTTTGTCTTACAGCACAACCAACGTAACACGTGTTATAGTCTGAACTCCTGTTACACAGCTAAGCCAAGTTTGTCTTACAGCACAACCAACGTAACACGTGTTATAGTCTGAACTCCTGTTTCACAGCTAAACCATAGTAACATGTTATAGAGACATGTATTAGGGTATGACGACGTATTAGAGACATGTATTAGGGTATGGCGAATTAATTGCAGGTTTTTAGTTCTGTGTACTTTGGTAGTTGTTGTTTAAGTTGTGTAAGATTAATTTGCAGGTTTTTATTTTTGTGTTAAAAAGTTGTGCTTGGTTTGGTTGCTTGTTTGGGCTTTTGATCTGAATAGTAACTGTTTTTTGTTGGTTTGGTTGCTTTGTTTGGGGCTTTTGATCTGAATAGTAACTGTTTTTGTGATGTTATCTGAGAAAAAAGATTTTCTGGCTATGAATGTGTTAATATTTATGTCTGGTTAACGACTTAACGGTTATCTTATCTTTTTTGTTATTAGGATGGTGATGGATACAAGGGAAACAAGATCCAATTCTCGGGACCGTTGGTTTCGTCAAACGTGGATCAGATGCTTAAGGATCATGACCATGTTTATGTTACAGCACAACACAACTAACACGTGTTAGTGCTATGTATTTTTGTTTACTTCAGGACATGCATGTGTTACATGTGACATGAAACCCATACAACGTAACACGTGTTAGTGCTATGTATTTTTGTTTACTAGTAATATGTAATGTGAGACTCTTCTTGTTTTCTCTAGTACACGATGTTAAAACGGTCTAGACTTAACACATTTTCTGTTGGAGGCGCCCATATTTGTACCTCTAATGTTACAATGACTATTGAAGTTTATGCATCCATTCTGGAAGTCTTAAGACATGTTATAATAGAGGCTTAACACACGTTATATCAGGTTTACTCTGTTGTTATTAAGTTACTATTGGAGTTTATTCATCCATTATGGAAGTCTTTACACACGTTATAATAGATGCTTAACACACGTTATACATTTCAGTCACTTAACACATGTTACAGTATGTATATACACATCATGGTGTTTTGGAAACCAATAGCTAATACATGACACCATGTTAGGTTAAACCAAGATTATAACATAGGGTTAACACATTTTATCCCAGGTATACGATGTTACGATATTAACTTGTATGTTCCATATTAACTTGTACACGTGTTACGATCAGTATATGCACATCATAATGTTTTGCAAACCACTTTCATATACATGAATACAAGTCGCGTTACAACAAGATTATAATGGTGGAGGCGCCCGTAGTACCTCTACTGTTACAGTTACTATTGAAGTTTATGCATCCATTATGGAAGTATTAAGACATGTTATAATAGAGGCTTAAAACACGTTATATCAGGTTTACTCTGTTGTTATTAACTTACTATTGGAGTTTATTCATCCATTATGGAAGTCTTAACACACGTTATATTAGATGCTTAACACACGTTATACATTTTCAGTCATTTTAACATATGTTACAAGATGTATATACACATCATGGTGTTTTGGAAACCACTAGCTTATACATGACACCATGTTAGGTTAAACCAAGATTATAACAGAGGCTTAACACATTTTATCCCAGGTATACGTGTTACGATATTAACTTGTATGTTCCATATTAACTTGTTCATGTGTTACGATCAGTATATGCACATCATGGTGTTTTGCAAACCACTTTGATATACATGAATACAAGTCGGGTTATAATGGATGCTTACATGTTATCATATGTATACAAGTGGGGTTACAACAAGATTACGATATTAACTAAGCTCCCCATTAAACTCATCACCCCCGTCGACTGTTTTCACCCTTCTCACATGTTAAGCAATTACATGTTCCGAACAGAAAAATTGTAACACATGTTAGATCAGTATATACACATCATGGTGTTTTGTAAACCACTAGCTTATACATGAATACATGTCATGTTACAAAAAGATTATAACAGAGTCTTAACACATGTTATACATTCCAAGATGTGCAAAACAAATGACCCGTTTCATATTACATATTCCAAAATTACTGGTACATGTGTTACCATAAATGGCTCGTTTCATATTACACGTTACATACTAACTTGTACATTTATTACTTGTACATGACACCTTGTTGGGTTAAACCAAGATTATACAAGTTACTATTGTTTTGGAAACCACTAGCTTATACATGACACCATGTTGGGTTAAACCAAGATTATAGCAGAGGCTTAACACATGTTATCCCAGGTATACGGTGTTACAATATTAACTTGTATGTTCCATATTAACTTGTACACGTGTTACGATCAGTATATGCACATCATGGTGTTTTGCAAACCACTTTTGATATACATGAATACAAGTCGGGTTATAATGGATGCTTACATGTTATCATATGTATACAAGTGGGGTTACAACAAGATTACGATATTAACTAAGCTCACCATTAAACTCATCGCCCCCGTCGACTGTTTTCACCCTTGTCACATGTTAATTAATTACATGTTCCGAACAGACAAATTGTAACACATGTTAGATCAGTATATACACATCATGATGTTTTGTAAACCACTATCTTATACATGAATACATGTCATGTGACAAAAAGATTATAACAGAGTCTTAACACATGTTATACATTCCAAAATGTGCAAAACAAACACATGTTATAAACGAACGAAGAGTTCTTTCCCACGTAATATATCATTCTAACAGGGGCTTAACACATGTTATACATGAACACATGTCAGGTTACATCATGGTGTTCTGTTACAGCATGAACCACTAACACATGTTATAAACGAACGAAAACTTCTTTCCCAAAAGATTTGACTTATTCAATGTCCTCGCATTAACGTCGCCTACATCCATCCAGCTTGTCAATTGAATATCTTTATGGATCTGTTTCTGTAAATCAACACACGTTATATATCATTCTAACAGGTGCTTAACACATGTTATGGGTCTGTTTCTGTAAATCAAACAACCCAACAAAAAAAAACACTTACTGTTCAGATCATGACACCAAACCAGCAACCAAACCAACAAAAAAAACAATTATTGTTAAGATCAAAATCCCCAAACAAGCAACCAAACCAACAAAAATCCCATTTAAAATCTCATCCTAAAGTTTTCGATTTATTTAAAATACATGAACATTAACCATTACTAGATCTTGATTGAAGACAGAGGAGAGGAGAGAGAGAGAACATTAACCATTACTAGATCTTGACTCCGACGACGTTCCGAACTCTCTTTCTCTTTCGATTTCTCCGGTACTCTCTCTCACGGCTCTCACTCTCTCTCTAGGCTTTGCAGGTTGTAAGTGTTGTGTAGAGAGAAGGGAAAGTCATGAGATCTGTGATTTTAGAGAGAGGGAATTGAGAGATTGTGATTTTGAATTGGATATGAAGAGAGAGAAAGAGAGGTGCATTAAAGAGAGATGATAGGATGGAAAGAGAAGGAATATACTACCTAAAATGCCCTTCCAGTTGACTTTTATGTATTATTACATTTCTTTTAAATCTAATTGTTACCAAAACTATGAGAGCCATTGATCAAGTGTGATGAAACATAATCAATGGATGATATTGGGTTTGTATAGTTTCTTAAAAAAGATGGGGTTTTTTACTAAGCCCTCCCCTATATATATATATATGGTAAGGTTCATTTGAGAACCACCTTTATTGTGAGAATCGCGAGAACCAATGTGAACACAACAAAATAACCTAAAAAAACTAACCCCCCTGTAACGCCTGCATCCCTAGACTTTTAGCTATTGTCAATTTTAGTCCCTAAACTATGTGATTCTTGACACTTTTGATACTTGTGATGCTTAAACCTAGATTCTTGATTCTTAATACTATGATGCTTGATTCTTGATTCTAGAAACTTGATTCTTGATATTTAACACTATGAGACTTGAACCTTGAGGCTTGATTCTTGATACTTGGAAGCTAGATTCTTGATTCTTGATACTTTGGTGCGTGACTCTTGAGACTCGTGAAACTTGAGACTTGGTTGAACGAGAGACTGGAGTCTTGTCACTGGCGGAAACTATGAAACTTGGAAACTTTTGTGTTAATAATTTAATCTAGTTATGTGATACTGTTACACAAAAATATGCAACGCAACTCACAAAACAAATCAAAGATGGTGAAACGGAAAGGATGGGATTGACCGAATGGCAATCCGATCGGATGACCATCTGATCGGAGGGCCATTCCATCGAACTGCCATCCGATCTATGTGACACACCGCCTTAACTCCTCCTTGCACTATAAATAAGAGTTGTCATATCATTTCTCACTGATGTGACAGCCTCCTCCGACCAAGACGCACGCACTCCTATTTTCTTCCATTTCTCGGCGATTTCGGTACGTTTTACACTAGATTCTTGTACATCTTTGATCACTACACTATTCTCTACGAGATTCTCCTTTGAAATTTCAGTTTTCACCGTGAAATCTCTGAGATTTGAGCTCTTAAGGGTGACGTCATCATCGCGGTTTGTACAAACTGTTGAGTGATGTCATTCTGTTCAAGATCTTGCTCAGACCTAAGGAATTTCAGGTGTTTTACACTGAATCTTTACTAAATCTAGAATTTTCATGCTAAACTTATGTTTATCTTCATCTTGTTCTTAAACTTTACTTAAAACGGTGGAATCCGAACCCAAACGGATTGTAGACTTGATGATTAGTCTGGAATCGGCTTGGAAAATGGATTGTTACCTGAGAAGATGACCAAAGTACGGATTCCAACATAAACACCATCAAGAACAGGCACCTGATCGGAAGGGTGATTCCCATCCGAACAGACCGGCTGGACATTGATGTGTTTACCGTTGTCTCAAGACGTGCCGTGTCGTCACCGTTAAACCAGAAAGTTAGAAACTTTAACAGAGGGTGAACGGGACATGGCCTCCCAATCGAATGGCAATCCAATCGAACTGTCGTCCATTCGAACGACCATCCGATCGGGGTGGTTGATGTATTGCAAAATACATACTTATATCGTGTACAGTTTGTATAGTTTTCGTTACATTTAGTTTTGTTTTTCATTAGAATGTGCATGCTATTGATCGAATCGTGTTTCGCAGGTCTTGATGTTTAAATATGCGAGAAACCGAGTAAAACGAGTTAAAATATTGAAGTGTCAAGTCTTGGAGCATGTTGGAAAGGTCGAGGAGTTGAAATAGAGTTAAAGAGATGAAAAATCACTCTCTGGCAACCCGTGAGAAGTTTCTGGCACCCGGCGAGAGTCTGAAGGTAGTACATGAGCTGAAAAACAAGGTGGCACCCCACCACCCATTCCTTCAGTGGGTGGCGGCTAGTCAGAAGCCTGTAGCTGGCGATTTTTGTTATGGTAAGTCATATAAATACAATTTTATACTTGAAAAAACCCTAATTCGAATTTGGGACTTCTTGGGGCAATTGTTGAGCATTCTTGGAGCACTTTTGGGGATCTTGAAGCATAGGAATCATCGGTACAAGTTCGGGGAAGAAGACTTGAAGATCTAATCGGGTTTTCTAGTTCTTTATTCTTGACTTTTCTTACGAAACTTGTTATGATGATTACGTGTTTAGACATCTTTAAATTGTTTTCACGTTTTAACATGCTTGGCTAAATTTATAAACCACCTAGACTTGATGAATGGATTAATATAAAGTTTTTACCGTTTTTGTTATTTGCATGATTGTTATGGGTTGATTGTGTTTAGTAAGCGGTTTGATTTAATGATTTGATGTGTATGCATGCTTTGAGTTGGTTTATTGTTAATATTTGCTTCATATGATTCTTAGTGACGGTCTATATCACAACATAGAGTCATATTAGGGTTTAGGATTTCGGTGAGTGTCTATATCACATAAGAAAACCTTAGCTCTTTAGGGAGAATCGGCCGTAACCCCTAGAAGTAACTGGTAATAATTTGCTAAGTCTTAGTGTTCTACTAGTCCTAATACCTGGAAAGTGAGGGGCTATTGGTAGGTCTTACCCGGCGAATTGCTTTAGATAGTCCTTGGAAAAGGTCATGTCTTTGTTTACCTGTCGGTTTTATTAGTCTATCAAATCAAATTAATTACTTCAAACTACCCTAGATCTATGATTGGAAAAGAGTAGGTCAACATTAGGGTACTTACACAATAGTTAGATAACTGGAAAGGCGTCTAATAACCGGTAGGATTAACGGCCTAGGTAGTTCCACAGGTTTCTCCTTGAGAAGGGTCGAGGGGCCTCGTTGGTTCTTAATAGGTTTAGTATCATAAGATCCCGGTTCCATAATTCATGCATTTAACTTAATCGGTAATCTCTTAAAAACGATCCAGGATTCTTGTCTAGGTGGTCTTGTTCTCATATAAGGAAAGTCCTCAGTCTTCATTCGTCTTTAGTTTAGTTTTAGTTTAATTTAGTAGTTTAATATAGATTTCCTTAGTTTTCCGTAACCCCCCCCCCCTAAACAAATAAACAAGTTAAGTCATGTTTGTCAGCGTCTGTCAGAGTCTAGTTTACGTGATACATAGAGTCTCGTGGTTCGATATCCGGACTTCCTAGGGTTATACTACATTGATCGGTACAATTGCCGATTGTGTGGTTTAGGTCGAGTCTAGAATTAAAGCTTTTTAGTGTCTAGCTTAGAGAGTCTAATTTAATTAATTTTTATAGTCTGTTTAGCACACATTAGTGGTATATGTATCTTGACCCTTAAACAATTAGAATCTTTTGAAAACTTTAGGAACAAGGTCACAACGATCGAATGGCAATCCGATCGGACTGCCATCCGATCGAAGTGACATGTGCCTTGAAACATTTCAACACTTTGAAACTTTGAAGCTTTGGAAACTACCATCGTCGAATGGCAATCCGATCGAACTGCTGTCACACCCCGATATTTCCACGTATTACCGGTGGGCCCGGTGGGGAGTATCGTGACGTAGTTGATATCATCATAGTCAAATAATCACAGTTTAATGCACAGCGGAGGTCTAAAGTAGATATATTACAAACTGATTCAAAAGTAACATCAATTATTACAAACGGATTGTAAGGTGGATCCACAGGCGGATCTTAAAACAGAAAGATAAACACTGTTCAACAGACTTTAGGCATCTAGAACTTGCAAGATTCTCTATTAACGCCCTGAGCTCCCAGCCAATTACGTACAGTGCCTGTCACTTAACCTTTTTGGAAAATACGTCAGTTTACACTGGTAAATACAATTAACTGACTCATTTTTAAAATGTTTTAGAAAATTGATTTGAATGCTCAAGGCACAAAAATTCTTTTATAACTTGGGACAATTATATAAAAATAATCATGTATATAGATTTACATGTTCGTTATACATTTAGGGCTCGATGTTAGAAACCGAGTCAAGATTAACAGACACACCACAAGTATAGGTCCACAAGAGAGTGAGATATCGTTTCCCTTATGCAACTGTCGGGTGTATGCCTACACCCCGTGTATAAGACGTGGCCATTTTTATTTTATAATGATGCCAAGGATATCCGGGACATGGTCATTAACCCCTAAAGGCCTTTATTTCAAACAAGACAGATTAAAACAGGTTACCTCAATAATTTAATCACAATCCGATTAAACATTCAATACCCGACCAAGCGGTATTATTATAATACCGTATCCCAAGCCCGTATAGGGGAAATAAGTTAAAAGTATTTACCTGAGCTAAAATGCTATTTATACTCAGCCGTATATTCTAATCAGCAAGCACAAGTACCTCTACTGGGGCTCTCAATCTGGAACGAATGTTTTATTAACCTATTAGATTCCTAACGGGTCTTATTTAAGTTGAAAACTTAGACCGGTTAGTTTTCAGGAAAGGTTTACGGTTCAAAACGCAAGATTAAGCGAAGACCGGATTTGAATGTGATTTAGACCCGACAAGTATGGAGACTTGTATAATATGGGTGAACTAAACACATTCTGGATTTTGAAATAAAAATGATAAGGTTTGACCCGTTTCGGTTAATTTATGCAAACTAGTTACATAAACCGTACCGAACGCGAAAAACGCATGACGGGTGACCAAGAGAGTCATACACAGGTTTCACAAGTTAATATGCTTTAAATATGTTGTGATATCAGTAGGATACCTTCCATTATGCACAAAACGAATTTAAACACAAATTAATCCCCGTAGGGGTATTTTGGTCATTTTAAAGGTTATAAAACAGATTAAATATTAATCTGAGGTTCAGGTCTGATATAATCAGTAAAAATACTTAATTTAATAAGTTATATCAGTAGGGTATTGCATATATGTGAAATTTATCTTCTATAACCAAACTATGTACCGTAGGGGCATTTTGGTAATTTCAGATAAGCTTTAAAGGTCAAATTTGGAAATCTGAGTTCAAAACTTTTGCTTACTGTTAAATTATAAAAATCTACTTAAAACATCAGTAGGTATTAAGTCTTATATGCCAAAAATAGTTTTAACTTATACTATGTGTTTAAAACGCGTAAAAGTCGGTTTTAAGCGATTTTCGGGTTAAAATAGGAAAAATGAGTTTTTAATCAGTTTACAAAGTTCAAAATATTTTATTTATCATATAAAATCAGTAGCAAAAAGTTTGGTGTCAAAATATTATGAAAAACTCATTTTATAGGCCAAAAGGGCAAAACCGACAAATACCGAATCAAGGCATGAACCCTATGCCATGATCAGTTTAAAAATAAATAAAAATCTTCAAAATCCCAAAATATTATATTATATCAGTGGATAAAAGGTTTGGTGTCAAAAATTGGGTTTAGATAGGCTTTATGCAAATTACGCCGTTTAATTAATAAAAAGCTTTCTAATTACGCTATTGAGCATAACTCTTAATCAAGACCTCAAACTGATGTCAAATTTTTAGGACATGTTTATAAAACAGTAATAAAGGTTTTTGTTCACTCACATTTTCAAAAATATCATTTTAAGGTCAAAATGGCATAATGGTCAACTTTTAAGCATTTAACGGAAACATGCAATGAACTAGGATTACTATGGAACCAAGTTGTATAACCTCAGAGGGTTATACTAACCTATAACATGGTCCTAAAGGAATCCTAAGGCATAACTAAACTAAGCTAAATCGGGTCATAACTGAAAGTCAAAGCAAAAGTCTACTTTTGCGACTTTCGGTTCCGAACCGAGCCTAAGCTCAGAATTGTCGGGTTGAACATGCTTAACATGTTCTTATATTAATTACCAAGTTATTTAAGTGTTAAAATATGTTCCATAACTTCTGTATTATTAGTTATGAATTTATTAGTAAAAACTGACTCGTTTGACTTTTTATTAAGAAGTTTGACCCGACAATTAACTAAGCAAACGTGGTAATTAGGGGGTGCCCTTTTGAGGGTTTAATACCTACCTAATTAAAATCACGTAGCCATGTTTGTTGCGAACAATGGCTTGACCGTTTAAAAGTCAAAGCGTTTATCGAAAACGCTTGACTTTTCGTCTATAAACGCTAAATAAAACAAACTAGTCACGAAAGGACACTTACAAAGGTCCAATGGACTGAAGGAGGTTCTCAAGAAGCTCAAGATCCTCTCAAAATTCAGAGAACAAGCAGATTGAAGGAAGTGTGAGTTGCAAATGAAAGTGGGGAAGTGTATTTATAGGTTTTTGAGAACCGTTAGGATCGTTCCTCGATAACCGTGCTTAAATCTTGGCCCTCCATGTGTGCCCATGGTTTCTAAATACAATGGGGGTTGAAAACCAGCTCATTGTATTATGGATTTTACATAAAAGCCCCTGAAAAACTACCAGAATGCTGAAAATAAGAATCTGCCCAGACCTGGGCGTAGGCTACGCTTCAGGGGGCTGCAGGGGGCGTAGCCTACGGCCTGCATAGATCAAACAACTTTCAGAAGTTGCAGTTTTGGTCCCTGTATGTGTTTAAGCCCATATTTGACCTGTTTAAAGCCCGTTAAGCCATTCTCAAGGCTCTACAATGATTTCTAAACATAGGGAACATAAAACATGCTTAAAAATATGTCAGATGTCGGTTCGTTTGGTCGTACGGTTGCGTTAATCGGCTAATTATGACGAAACACGAACGGACGCGAAAAACGATCCAAATTACACGACGAATGGAATTTTATCATGCCAATCACTAAAATAAAATATTTTAATGATTACATAAATTTTTGGATGTCCGGATATATTCAGAACGTAAGATATGCGCGAAAATGCAAACTTATGCACTTTCTGACGCTTTTAGTCTCTGTTGATCAAATAAATTTATTTTTGCGCACCAAACACCTCTAAGCCTATATCTAAGCTATGTAAAGGATATTTAGGGCATGTTTAACTTATGATCATATTTCTAAAGGTTCGATATCATACGAATCGATAGACTTTTGCAGTTTGACGCAAATAGTCCCTCTAATGCGCAAACTTGCGCGTATCATCGTTTAATAGCATCAAAGCCTTATCTAATCCATGTTAGGAATTCTTGGGAGTATTGTTAAACATCATGCTGCTTCGGGTTTGCTGAAAGGTCATTCAGAGGTATACTTAAACATTTTGACACTTTTAACCCCTTAAACTTGCAAAGTTGCGCGTAACGTCACTTAAAGGCATAAAAACCTTAGACGGCCAATAATTGGCATTCCCGAGAGTATAATCAAATATCATGAAACTCCTGGTTTGTTAAAAGGTCACTCAGAGGTAAGAATTAACATGTTGACGCTTTTAACCCTTCATTGCGCAAACTTTCAATGAATTACGCAAACGGCTACACTTGGTCAACAAGTGGCCCATTAGTGAATATAATCACCATAAAAGGTTACTCAGAAACTTATTTTAACTACGTTAATGCTTTCAGTCCTTTCATAATCAAAGTTTTTGATTTTTCAAAATATTAGTCCCTTAAATTCAATGTTTGACTTTGTTAGGGTTTATTACACGTGTCAATACATCATTCGACGTGATTTTACGAGGTGTTACATCCTCACTCCCTTAAAAGAAATCTCAACCTCGAGATTTGCTAAAGTAATGGAAGTACTTTCTGATGTATCATGGACTTAACCTCCATAGCATGTTTGGGCCTCTAAGGCATCCAAGTTGACCCTTAAAATAGGTACACGTCTTCTTTCGGAGTTTCTAATTCTACCGATTCTTAATCGATACTGTTTTCTTTAATGAACACAAGTTTTTATTAATCCACATATCATTATGTGATAATGCTTCTTGTCTTATCGACGAAACATATCGAACACATTGATTTCCATCAAGTTCCTCAGGTAAATTTTAGCTTATAGGTTACCAACCTTGATATATTCGATTTCCTCGAATGATTCTATATATCAGAACTTAATTAGCCTGATAAATTAAAAATTCTGCACACCCTTCTTAGGGTGATACCTTCAATTGAACCCTATTCCTTATTAAGAACTTAAGAGGGTTGCGACTTTTATCAATCCTTGATTTTCCACCGATTACTGGAAACTTTCGGATGATTACGGGTTGTATGATCTTATTCGTTGTTTCCAAGGCAATCCTTCAGATTGTGATAATTGGACTTACCAAACTTTTGTCCAACAACGGACTTATGACATTTCATTTATACAAGGTCTCCAAAGGAGCGACCTTGATACTTACATAACAACTATTATAGAAAGCTTATTTAAAGTGAGATGGTTTTTCCAACCATTGCTTAAAACTAATTTTAAGGAATAGCTAATTCTTACAGCTAGTCGAACAGATCGACGATTCTGGGAGGCTGATGACGATTCTTAATTGTTGCCTATTAGGGTTGCGGTAATCAACGCATAAGCATAATGAACCGTCTTTCTTTATTAACAAAACCGAATTCTCCGAATATTGAGTTAGGCTTTATGAACCTATATCTTAAAACTTACTTAATCAGGGTTTCAATTATTCCATAATTGGTGGTACTAATCAACAAGGAGATTTCACAATACTGCAGCCCTAAGCGGGATGTTAATCTTAACTCTACTTGTCTCAAGAGGTAGACAGGGTAGTCTTTATAGAAGATAATCAAGACATAAGGAGATTATAGAGATTTTCCAAATCTCAGGCCCCAGTTCATCTATCATTGCCTGTGTTGGGATTGAACCCTACAGAGGAACAGATGATGTAAAGCCAAAACTGGTTCAGAACAGTGGATTCACAATAAGCAGCTGTTTACATTAAGCTTTCCCCTTGATAGTGACTCCAACATCTGATATGCTCCAAGTACTGTCCTTATCAACAACTGCTGATCTTGTAAACTACTGATAAGCCAAAGCACTGATGTAGTTTAAAGGCTGAAGCTCAATCTACTGACGGAATTCAAGCACTGCTGAAGAGTTAAAGCACTGCCCATTCAAGGTCTGATCACCCTTTGAAGAAAGCACTGATGCTCAGACATCAGTGGTTGACTACATCAGTGGAATGAAGAATCAGTGTTTATACATCAGTGATTAGAATGTAATCAGTGTTTGTATGGTCAGTAGTTATAAGACAGTAGATAGAGTTTGTTAGTTTGTTAGACGTCGCTTTCATGGTGACGTCAGCTGAGATGCCTCAGTGGTTTGGTTTGTCTATAAATGGAATAGTACTCTGTACTGTTACATTTGATCGTCTTGAGTGAGTTCTTCTCCTCAATTCAATCCTTTCATCTTGTACAATCCAACCATGGGGTATCAAGCTGAGGGGGTGCTTAGTTTGTAAGCACGCTTTGTAATCTTTTGATTGACTTTGTAATCTTTCAACTAATGCAATTCATGTGTTTTTCAAATCCAATTCTCTTCATGATTGTGTTTACAAAGTTTGTTATTCATTTCCGCTGCACTTTACATTGTTTCATATTCATTCATTGTTCAAATCATACAAACAAACACAATCATGAAAGCCTCAGATCCTAACAATTGGTATCAGAGCCTGGACAGTCAAATTCGATCTAACAATCAATTTGACATAACAGTTCGGCTCAAAATTCATTGATACTAAGGTTGGTTATATTTTGTTGTAAAACAGAGTAACGCTTAAAGTTGTTATTCAAATACTATGTATAACAACCAAGATGTCATAAGACACACAAATCTCACACGACAAGTTATGCACAAGATACTCATGGTTTTAGATCTGAAAACATATCTGTTAAACTATGGGATTAGTTTTTATTTTCAAAATTGATTTCAATTGTTGTTATGAAATTTGTGATGTCGTTACATTATATGCTAAAGTATGAACCTCTGTTTAACAAAAGCCTATGTTCATAAGAACATTGGTGTTTTTGCTAACATAAAAAGAGGGAAATGAAAACTTTAGTCATGAGGACTTATGTGTTGAAAACAGGTTGAGATCCTCAAAAGGAACAAATCAACTCTGTTAAAAATACATTAAGAAAACAGGATAGTCCGTATCATATGTAATGTGAGATTGGTCAAAAATTTGTACAAATATGGCTAATCCTCTTAAAGCATTACTGCAAAATGATTCTGGATTTAAGTATTCCTTCAATAAAGACCTCCCAGTAAGTATTTCATTACTTATGAATGGGAAGGGTAAAAAGGGAAGAAGAAAATTCACAAAAACTCATAAGTGTGTTTATCTCAAAACTTTTGAAGTCAAAAGAAAATAGTATAAACATAAAACATGAAAGAGTCAAAGGTTGGGGTAATAATGGTCATTAAGCGACTGTGTGCTTTCATCTGTTCAGGAAAAGGTTCAGGTAAAAATGGAAATTCTGGTGAATGAACTTCAAAGAGGAATAGACAAATCTTCAAAATCATCACATGGTAACAAGATCTATAACTGGATCTTCAAAACTCATGTGTCCATATGTCCTTATGTTTGCAATCAACTGACAAGATAATGGTACTAAACAGTGGTCAAAACGTATTCAAAATTTTCTACCACTGCTGTCAAACCACTAACCATTTTCATAAACTTGAGAATGATATGATTACGTATTTTATTATAAATATACCATATCCTTTTGATGCTGTTCTCAGAAAAGCCTTTAACCATTTTTCTACAAAGGATTTTCTCAAATAACCAGGATATATTATTCATTTTTTTTGGAATAATATATTTTGAACTTTTGCTTGTTTTTGTTGACAATAGTTTCAATTTCCTGTCAGGATATAGTACCTTATTTTTTATTGGTATTATTGTCCTCATAAATGGGTCAAAAGGAAATGGTGCATATGTCAAGGTCATGTCATACTCAGGGTTGTTTTAAACACTAATCAAAGGTTGATTGCTAAACTGTGCTTAAACTACTGAGGTACTTATGTTTTAATTTGAATATTAAACGAAAATGAGTTGTCTTAGCAAAAAGTTCTCACCATCTGGGGTACCAAACCACTGTCAGTAATTCGTAAGAATTTCAAAAGGAAATTGACATGTGGCAAAACCTTGAATGAAATTTTCTTTAAAAAGTTGCTGAAAATGAACCTTCAAACCATTGCCATTATTTTAACCCTAACCACTGCTTTGCTCAAACGTCTGTTTACAAAATACTGTCCACTGCTGAAAGTTAGCCACTGATCCTTCATTTTTTTTTAAGTACTGATGTTCAAAATCAGCGTCTTAACCACTGATATGCTATCCACTTATAGTAAAAATCATCAACTGATTATCACATTATTACCGTTGTAACGACTGATGCTTGTTTCATCAGTGGCTCTTAAAACAACTGTCCTCCACTCTTCATCCATTTCATCAGTGTTTAACACGTGGTCAGTTTTTAGCCATCAGATCATAATAACCGCTGCCACATCAGCGATCATTTTTTTCCCTTAATAAAACCCTGATCAAAATCCCCAAACAGGGTTTTACACTGTCGAATTGAATTCTAAAATTCTCTTCTCAAAGCAGTTTCCAAACCCTCCACCCCAAATTAGTCTCTGTTCTTCTTCTTCTTCCTCTTTCAAAATGACAAAATCAAAATCAAAATCAAAACCAAAACCAAAATCACCATCATCTTCCAAAGAGGTCGCTCAAACGGCCGCAGAATCCGTTGAAATACCATACAAATCTCCTCATAACTATGTGGGTTTACTCACAAAACCCACGAATAACCACACCTTCGATTCCATCATTGACACCTTATCTGAATCAAAGTACAAAACTTTGATAACAGCAGACGCTCCCATTTACCTGCAAACCCAGAGAGAGTTTTGGAAAAATGCTACGCTTGAGAAACAAGACGATAAAGTAGTAGCCATCAACTCCTCGATACAGGGTAAAGCGATTCAAATTTCACCGCAATCAATCTCCGAAGTCTTTAAACTCGATGATAAGAAAGGTAAAACTTCATTTGATAAAGCCGAGATGAAAACTGATTTCGTAAAAAGGGGATATGCAGATCAATCAATGGTAGATACCTTACAAAAAGGTTATTTCCCTTCTGCACCAAGATTTTTATTTCACACACTTCTAATGTGTGTTTCAAATAAAACAACAGCTTTTAACGAAATACCATTAAAGATTCAATGCCTGGGTTATGCTATTTTAAATGGTGAAAATTATAACTATTCCCAGGAGATCTTTAATGACTTGATAAAAAATGTTAATAGCAAATCATTTTTACTTTTTCCTAGGTTCTTAAGCCATTATTTGAAACAAAATTTTGAAAAAGAAAATGAAAATTTGCTCAAACAAGGTGTTTATTTTCAAATAAAAAGTTTGACACCTGAAACATTCACTAGAATGTTGGCACCAATAAAAACAAAAGCAGAGGTGCCTGAGCAGAATTTAGCGGTTACAACCGCTCCTCAAACATCTGCTGCTGAGCCCACTGCTCAAGGTGATCACAGCAGTAACACAACTGCTGTGAAACCCACACCTAAAACCACCAAAAAGACCAAAAAGAAATCAACCAAAAAGCTCACCAAACCTACAATAAAGGCAACTCTGGAAGATGAGATCCCAGAGCAACTGCCAGTGACAACACAAAAGTCACTAGAAACCACTGCTGCTACTTCCTCACAGCAGATGGTAGAAAGGTCTCAACCCATGCCTAAAACTCCTCCTGCTTCTTCACAAAAAGAACAGGTTGTAAGCACAGGGACGCCATTTTATGAAGCAATGGATTCACTTGAATCTAACTTCCACAGCCCTCATCCCGGGGCAAATTCTCTTTCATCCCATATCCTCTCTTCACAAATACCACCATCAATAATGACCTTCTTGCATGCTTTGGATATAACTCAGACATAAATCAGTTCCTCTCAACCACCTATCACTGAGAGTACACTCCAACAAGTGACTGAGTCTGATGCTTATACCTCTGCTATCCCAGCAACAACTGAGGAGGTTACACCCCTTGAGTTACAAGTAACTCTTGGTGGTAGTTCAAGTGAAGCAGCTACTACAAGTGCTGAACCCACTGGTTTGCATTTGGACAGTAGTTTCATCAATAAGACTTCCTTGAAGGCAATTTCTTCACTGGGAACTCTTGTGTATCCAGTCTTCACTGGTTCACTAAAAAGTGTTTCTTATTACGAAGAAAGAAGTCCCCAGTACCTAGACAAAGGGGCACCAGTGGATGATTGTTGGGATACACTTCCTCAATCAACCACTGTTACAACCACTGCTGGTGGGAAATCAGATGACCCCATTAAGTTGGGTGATGGTTTAATGTACCAAGAATTGACGGCTAGAATTGATGAACTGGATACATCTGTTGCAGAAATCAAAGACATGTTGCAACAGTTGTTGAAAGCACAAACGATACCATCCACTGCTGCACCACCTCCAACAGCTACTCCATCATCTGCTCCTACTCCAGATGAGCTGTGGAATTTGTTTCAACCCCTGCACTATCTTCGAAGGAGTTGATGATGCCAAAAAGGGGGAGAAATATGACTCTGAAGAAAATCTTTCAGTAACTTCTGCTGAAACAACTGTCAAAGAAAAGGAAAAGGGAGGTGATGAAACCCTGAAAATTCAAAGCAGATGATGAAGATACACAAATGAGGATCGTTCAAAGTCAAGTCAATTCAGCTGGTCTCAAAACCACTGCTGATATTAAAAGGGTAAGGGATGAGAGCAGAGCTTTGGTTGAGAAAAAGTTAGTTCTGCAAAAAGGAAAAAGAAGAGGTTGGTACTTCATTAAAGAAGAGTCCTGTTAGAAAAACAAGGCAATCAACCACCACAACTTCTAAAACTAAGCCAGCTACTACTTCAACCACAACTTCTGTTCCCACAAAATCACTTACACCTCCACCATTAACAACATCTGTCACCTAAACAACTGCCACCAATACCACATCAACACACACCACAACCACTGCCATTCCTACTAAATCAACCACTGCCACATCTAAAACATCACCACCACCACAAACACCATCTGCTGCCATCCTTCATCAAAGAAGGAAACAAAGCAGATGGATGCAGAAATATCAAAAGAAGAACAAGCTTGAGAAGAATATATCATGAAGATGGTTCTTCAGACACTTAGAGCAGAACTACATGAAACAGCAAAATCTCAAGCCACTGCTCAAAGTTGTCATCACCAGGCCTCAATTTCCAAACTCATCTTCAAATAAATCTCTCCTAAGAAACCCATTGGATTCAAAAATACTAAAGTGGATATATGTTCAAAAGACCCACGTATTGACTTTGCTCAGGTCCAATGGTGAAGTGAAGCATATATCAAGGGAAACAGCACTTGGCCTGGCTGTTGAAGATTTGCAAGATCTCCTTGAGCTTACACTATGCAGGGATGAGGATGACACAGATTCCATGAACTTTGAATTACAATTCAAAGGACAAGCTAGGGAATTATTGATGAGAAAATAAAGATCCTGAATAATGAAGAGTTTTGGCATCATCTGTTCCACGGGGAGATTGTTGGGATTGAACCCTACAGAGGAACAGATGATGTAAAGCCAAAACTGGTTCAGAACAGTGGATTCACAATAAGCAGCTGTTTACATTAAGTTTTCCCCTTGACAGTGACTCCAACATCTGATATGCTCCAAGTACTGTCCTTATCAACAACTGCTGATCTTGTAAACTACTGATAAGCCAAAGCACTGATGTAGTTTAAAGGCTGAAGCTCAATCTACTGACGGAATTCAAGCACTGCTGAAGAGTTAAAGCACTGCCCATTCAAGGTCTGATCACCCTTTGAAGAAAGCACTGATGCTCAGACATCAGTGGTTGACTACATCAGTGGAATGAAGAATCAATGTTTATACATCAGTGATTAGAATGAAATCAGTGTCTGTATGGTCAGTAGTTATAAGACAGAAGATAGAGTTTGTTAGTTTGTTAGACGTCGCTTTCATGGTGACGTCAGCTGAGATGCCTCAGTGGTTTGGTTTGTCTATAAATGGAACAGTACTCTGTACTGTTACATTTGATCGTCTTGAGTGAGTTCTTCTCCTCAATTCAATCCTTTCATCTTGTACAATCCAACCATGGGGTATCAAGCTGAGGGGGAGCTTAGTTTGTAAGCACGCTTTGTAATCTTTTGATTGACTTTGTAATCTTTCAACTAATGCAATTCATGTGTTTTTCAAATCCAATTCTCTTCATGATTGTGTTTACAAAGTTTGTTATTCATTTCCGCTGCACTTTACATTGTTTCATATTCATTCATTGTTCAAATCATACAAACAAACACAATCATGAGAGTCTCAGATCCTAACAGCCTGTGTCAAATAAGTGACACATTTATATTACGAGTCCACATATTCCCTAATCAGCGACATTTACTTGGACATCTCCCTTCTGGATATCTCCTTTGAATACCATTAGATGACTTTATTACAATATGACCATTGGGATATCTCAGTGGTTCCATGCATTAAACCTCTATACTGATCAGGCATGGAAGCAATCTATGGAACATTTTAAGATACACCAATCCTCGTATGGCGCTTTTGTCATACCGTCTGGTACTATCAATCGATAGAGATCAAGGAGATATCAACTACATATGCTGACGTATTTCATCTGGAGATAGGGTACTTTTAGAATTTTATGACTGAAGATTTCTGACAGAAACAGAAGAAATGATTCCTATGATTTTTGTCTGTAAGTCTTACCTTACACTTAATTCTCCGAGGTTCTTATGAAAGATTTTAAAAGTTTGCTATACTTATCATTTATGAAGGATTTATGGGTATCCTATTTGAAACAGAACTCTTAGCACTTATTCTACCTCATATTTTATGCTTAGGGTTCTAATAGGCAGATTTAATAACTTACAAAATTTATTATTCATAAATGACTTATCTGGATCAAACAATACCCTTTCATATACATCATTGATAGGGACGTACCGGTTATAATGTTGTCATCTTGTATGGCCTCTTTTGCACCCATCTGAAAGACCCTTGCGTTGGTCTTCTTAACTTCTTTAAGCTTCTTTGCATATTTTGGGCAATTTGACTTGATATGCCCTTTCTCGTTACAGTTGTAACAAGTCGCGTCTCCTATCTTATGGCATTCTAATGTTCTATGCTCACTAGATTTGCAGATCCCACAAGCCCTAGGCTGCGATTGGGATTTTGATTTAAACCTGCACTTCCCATAATGGCGCTTCTTGCAGGTCTTGCATACAGGTTTCTTGTTGGGCTTTTGTTTGTTCTTTTTCTTAGAATTCTGGGAGTTATCTTCCTCCCTTTTTCTTATTAGTTCATCCTTTGCATTAGAGGCATGAACGAGATCCTTCTCGTGAGTAAGGAAGGGTGGTCTTGGATGAGATTTGGAGCAAGTAGCATTGGGCTCCTTGATCTTTTTCACGGCCTTCCTCACAGCTTTTCCAACAGCTGCGTCTATCATAGTTTGGAGAACATCTTTGGAAATTCCGAGGTTCACAATTGTAGCATCATTAGCATGTGTCGCATCACCCATAACACGATCGACGGCTGTCTTATCCGAGTTTATCATACTCGATATTTGGTTCCTAACACCAAATAAAACAATTACTTAGTTGCAATCCAACAACTGCTATTCATCATCCTGATGACCTAACATATACTAACCATGGTATCATTAAACCATACAGGCTAATATAGTACGGACATTCTCGATGAACGTTATTTAGATATGTATATATCAATTATACTTAGCCTAGGCCATAAAAGACCATCAATGGTAATTAAGGTTTGGACCTAGTCCATCACCTTTTTGACAGGGGATCAAATGTCACATCTGTCTTGATCATATTGATGATTTTGGATAGTTTGAAAGCTTGTCATAAGGACATTGGATAAGGGCGATTCTTAGTGGATGTAAAGCATCCATCTAAAGTTGTTGAAGTATTTTCTAATGTATCATCGGCCAATTCTACCTCGCGTTATACGTCTAGAGTCCTAATCAGGCGGATATAACCGTTTTCAACATTTATGGTCCACAATAGACTTTTCTGCGCCATAATCAAACAATTCTTGCATACACGTCATTGATAAGCAAAGGTACCTGTTATGTCGTCATCATTCTGCACCATCTCCTGGGCGTTCATTTGAAAGACTCACGCGTTTGTTTTTCTTGGCCTCTTCATGCTTCTTCTGATTCCTAGGGCAGTTAGTCTTGATGTGCCCCTTTTCGTTGCAACCGTAACATGCTGCGTCCTTCAACTTCTTGCATTCCAAGGTTTTATGCTCCTTGGACTTGCAGATTCCACAAGGTAGAGGCTGAGATTCAAATCTTCATTTCCCGAGGTGGTATTTCCTACAGGTTTTGCATCTGGTCTTTTCACCCGACTGCGGGTTGTCCTTCATAAGCCTGGAACTCTTCTTATGTTCAGAGTTCCCCTTTTTCTTCTTATCGGAACAATGAGAATTCTCATCCTCCCTTTTACGCTTTCCATCTTCGGAGGCTTTGGCAACCTTGTTTCTGACTACATCGAGTGTGAGAGATAGCGACAGATCTGCCACTGACCTGAATGTAGTAGGTCTTGATGCTTTCACACTTGCCTTAATTTCCGGAGCTAAACCTTCGATAAAACGAGCTATACGTTTCGCTTCCGGTGTAACTAAGTAAGGAACCAATCGAGACATAGTGTTGAAGCTCGTAAGGTATGCCTGACAGTCTAGGTTCTTCATGACCAATGTCAAGAAATCAGTCTCAATTTTCTCAACTTCATGTTGAGGACAGTAATTTTCTTTGATAAGAGCAACAAACTGATCCCATGTCAGATTATACAACAGGATCTTCCCAGTAGCTTGGATTAGTGACCTCCACCAAGCTAGAACTTCTCCTTTAAAAGATTGTGAAACAAACTTCACAATGTCTTGCTCTGCACATCCGCTAATATCAACAACGGTGTCCATCTCATCGAGCCACGTCATGCAGTCGATGGCTCCCTTTTCTCCTGTGAAGTCTCTGGGCTTGCAGGAGACAAAATATTAATATGTACAGGTTTTAACATGTGGCTCTTGGTTAAGCACAACCTGTCTAGACGGAACACTCCTCTGATTTGACGAGTGATGAACATCATCCTCCTTTGACTCGTGTGTTTTAGAAGGGGGCTTATTACGAGCCACAGATAGAGTCTTAGAGTGTGTACCACTTGATTCATTATACTGTCTGTCAAGAGCTCGAGTAACAGCATTATCTATTAATGCCTGTAGTTCCGCACCAGTTATATTAATTCTGGTAGTATCATTGTTCTCCTTCGGGTGGCTGTTAACCTCATCTGATCCAGCCATGTAGCTTGATTGCTACATAAATATTGATAATGATTTATTCAGAGGTTATTATGGAATCACCATTTTTGACGATTCATTAACCATGGTAATATAAACCATATTGGTTAATTTGTTAATTATATTAGTATTTTCATTATAATTTATCCTAGTATATAAAACATTAAGGATATTAAAGTGGCACAACAGGCCTAATCACAAGGACAGTTTTAAATTTATAAGCCACGATTTTAGAGAATCGAGGCATTAAGGTTTGAACATAGTTCATTACCTTTCTTGACAGAGAGTCAAAGACTACAACTGTCTTTTATCTTTTAGGAAAATAGATATGGCCCATAGGCATTTCATCACTTTAGGGATGTTTATGATATGATCATCTTATCTGAGATATTAGTCAAGATCGCATTGATCATACAGAGTATTATGCTTGGACGTAGTCCAACATTTTTAGACAGGGGGTCAAAGACCACCACCACTGTCGTTGTCTTATCGGACAACAAGTTTAGCCCGTAGGCACTTCATCACTAATGGATGTTTATAATATGATCTTCTTTATTTGATGATTTAAGCCATGATTTCTAAATCACTAGGCTAGATAAGGGGTTGGAAATTCCCAATATAAAGATGACAAGTGTGATTTTATCGCATCACTGTTGTCAGGAGTGTTAACATGTTTTCAGATGTTAACAAGAATCTGAGTCTCTTTTAAACAGGTTTTACCATCATAGCTAGGTCTTTAATGACATTCAAGCTAGGTTATACCCTTTAAGATTCTTTTTAATATATATACTGGTAGATCAATTACGAAAAAGAATAATAATTTGATTTATTTCATATATTATATTCATATATAATGATAAATGAAATTTAGATAAAATATTCCAATGATTTTAAAAGAAGCACAGAATTGCCCTAAACGAGACTTAGAAGAAATAATGTTGTCCATGAAGGGACTAGAAGATAAATATGTCCTTATAAGGACTACTAAGGAAATGAAATTCCGCAAAAGGAGTTCCTTCTTCTTCACTTTACTTCTGGATGTTTTTTTTCCTTGGTTGCACGTTTATCTTAGCCGTGGTACGAAGCTTTGGCATTTCTAGGCTTCAGATGTGGAGAATTTCTATTACGGCTTCTTTGCTTGGCGGCATATTCAAAATACATAAAATCGAGAACAATAGTTTTCAGATTAGGGTTGAGAGTATTCCTATGTTACGTCTATACTCAGAAGGTCAAGGGATGTGCTACTGTGTAATTGAGATTAAACACAAAAGGCTAGTGTTTAATTCACTCAATGTTGGCTCTGATACCAACCTGTCACACCCCGATATTTCCACGTATTACCGGTGGGCCCAGTTGGGAGTATCGTGACGTAGTTGATATCATCATAGTCAAATAATCACAGTTCAATGCACAGCGGAAGTCTAAAGTAAATATATTACAAACCGATTCAAAAGTAACATCAATTATTACAAACGGATTGTAAGGTGGATCCACAGGCGGATCTTAAAACAGAAAGATAAACACTGTTCAACAGACTTTATGCATCTAGAACTTGCAAGATTCCCTATTAACGCCCTGAGCTCCCAGCCAATTACGTACAGTGCCTGTCACTTAACCTTTTTGGAAAAATACGTCAGTTTACACTGGTAAATACAATTAACTGACTCATTTTTAAAATGTTTTAGAAAATTGATTTAAATGCTCAAGGCACAAAAATTCTTTTATAACTCGGGAAAATTATATAAAAATAATCTTGTATACAGATTTATATGTTCTTTATACATTTAGGGCTCGATGTTAGAAACCGAGTCAAGATTAACAGACACACCACAAGTATAGGCCCACAAGAGAGTGAGATACCGTTTCCCTTATGCAACTGTCAGGTGTATGCCTACACCCCGTGCATAAGACGTGGCCATTTTTATTTTATAATGATGCCAAGAATATCCGGGACATGGTCATTAACCCCTAAAGGCCTTTATTTCAAACAAGACAGATTAAAACGGGTTACCTCAATAATTTAATCACAATCCAATTAAACATTCAATACCCGACCAAGCGGTATTATTATAATACCGTATCACAAGCCCGTATAGGGAAAATAAGTTAAAAGTATTTACCTGAGCTAAAATGCAATTTATACTCAGCCGTATATTCTAATCAGCAAGCACAAGTACCTCTACTGGGGCTCTCAATCTGGAACGAAGGTTTTATTAACCTATTAGATTCCTAACGGGTCTTATTTAAGTTGAAACTTAGACCGGTTAGTTTTCAGGAAAGGTTTACGGTTCAAAACGCAAGATTAAGCGAAGACCGGATTTGAATGTGATTTAGACCTGACAAGTATGGAGACTTGTATAATATGGGTAAACTAAACACATTCTGGATTTTGAAATAAAAATGATAAGGTTTGACTCGTTTCGGTTAATTTATGCAAACTAATTACATAAACCGTACCGAATGCGAAAAACGCATGACGGGTAACCAAGAGAGTCATATACAGGTTTCACAAGTTAATATGCTTTAAATATGTTGTGATATCAGTAGGATACCTTCCATTATGCCCAAAACGAATTTAAACACAAATTAAGCCCCGTAGGGGTATTTTGGTCATTTTAAAGGTTATAAAAGAGATTAAATATTAATCTGAGGTTCAGGTCTGATAAAATCAGTAAAAATACTTAATTTAATAAGTTATGTCAGTAGGGTATTGCATATATGTGAAATTTATCTTCTATAACCAAACTATGTATCGTAGGGGCATTTTGGTAATTTCACGTAAGCTTTAAAGGTCAAATTTGGAAATCTGAGTTCAAAACTTTTGCTTACTGTTAAATTATAAAAATCTACTTAAAACATCAGTAGGTATTAAGTCTTATATGCCAAAAATAGTTTTAACTTATACTATGTGTTTAAAACGCATAAAAGTCGGTTTTAAGCGATTTTCGGGTTAAAATAGGAAAACTGAGTTTTTAGTCAGTTTATAAGGGTCAAAATATTTTATTTATCATATAAAATAAGTAGCAAAAAGTTTGGTGTCAAAATATTACGAAAAACTCATTTTATAGGCCAAAAGGGCAAAACCGACAAATACCGAATCAAGGCATGAACCCTATGCCATGATCAGTTTAAAAATAAATAAAAATCTTCAAAAATCTCAAAATATTATATTATATCAGTGGGTAAAAGGTTTGGTGTCAAAAATTGGGTTTAGATAGGCTTTATGCTAATTACGCCGTTTAATTAATAAAAAGCTTTCTAATTACGCTATTGAGCATAGCTCTTAATCTAGACCTCAAACTGATGTCAAATTTTTAGGACATATTTATAAAATAGTAATAAATGTTTTTGTCCACTCACATTTTCAAAAATCTTGTTTTAAGGTCATAATGGTCAACTTTTAAGCATTTAACGGAAACATGCAATGAACTAGGATTACTATGGAACCAAGTTGTATAACCTCAGAGGGTTATACTAACCTATAACATGGTCCTAAAGGAATCCTAAGGAATAACTAAACTAAGCAAAATTGGGTCAGAACTGAAAGTCAAAGCAAAAGTCTACTTTTGCGACTTTCGGTTCCGAACCGAGCTTAAGCTCAGAATTGTCGGATTGAACATGCTTAACATGTTCTTATATTAATTACCAAGTTATTTAAGTGTTAAAACATGTTCCATAACTTCTGTATTATTAGTTATGAATTTATTAGTAAAAACTGACTCGTTTGACTTTTTATTAAGAAGTTTGACCCGACAATTAACTAAGCAAACGTGGTAATTAGGAGGTGCCCTTTTGAGGGTTTAATACATACCTAATTACGATCACGTAGCCATGATTGTTGCAAACAATGGCTTGACCTTTTAAAAGTCAAAGCGTTTATTGAAAACGCTTGACTTTTCGGCTATAAACGCTAAATAAAACAAACTAGTCACGAAAGGACACTTACAAAGGTCCTATGGACTGAAGGAGGTTCTCAAGAAGCTCAAGATCCTCTCAAAATTCAGAGAACAAGCAGATTGAAGGAAGTGTGAGTTGCAAATGAAAGTGGGGAAGGGTATTTATAGGTTTTTTGAGAACCGTTAGGATCGTTACTCGATAACCGTGCTTAAATCTTGGCCCTCCATGTGTGCCCATGGTTTCTAAATACAATGGAGGTTGAAAACCAGCTCATGGTATTGAGGATTTTACATAAAAGCCCTTGAAAAATGACCAGATTGTTGAAAATAAGAATCTACCCAGACCTGGGCGTAGGCTACGCTGCAGGGGGCGTAGCCTACGGCCTGCACAGATCAAACAACTTTCAGAAGTTGCAGTTTTGGTCCCTGTATGTGTTTAAGCCCATATTTGACCTGTTTAAAGCCCGTTAAGCCATTCTCAAGGCTCTACAATGATGTCTAAACATAGGGAACATAAAAATGCTCAAAAATATGTCGGATGTCGGTTCGTTTGGTCGTACGGTTGCGTTGATCGGCTAATTACGACGAAACACGAACGGACGCGAAAAACGATCCAAATTACACGACGAATGGAATTTTATCATGCCAATCACTAAAATAAAATATTTTAATGATTACATAAATTTTTGGATGTCCGGATATATTCAGAACGTAAGATATGCGCGAAAATGCAAACTTATGCACTTTCTGACGCTTTTAGTCCCTGTTGATCAAATAAGTTTATTTTTTGCGCACCAAACACATCTAAGCCTATATCTAAGCTATGTAAAGGATATTTAGGGCATGTTTAACTTATGATCATATTTCGAAAGGTTCGATATCATACGAATCGATAGACTTTTGCTGTTTGACGCAAATAGTCCCTCTAATGCGCAAACTTGCGCGTATCATCATTTAATAGCATCAAAGCCTTATCTAATCCATGTTAGGCATTCTTGGGAGTATTATTAAACATCATGCTGCTTCGGGTTCGCTGAAAGGTCATTCAGAGGTATACTTAAACATTTTGACACTTTTAACCCCTTAAACTTGCAAAGTTGCGCGTAACGTCACTTAAAGGCATAAAAACCTTAGACGGCCAATAATTGGCATTCCCGAGAGTATAATCAAATATCATGGAACTCCCGGTTTATTAAAAGGTCACTCAGAGGTAAGAATTAACATGTTGACGCTTTTAACCCTTCATTGCGCAAACTTTCAATGAATTACGCAAACGGCTACACTTGGTCAACAAGTGGCCCATTAGTGAATATAATCACCATAAAAGGTTACTCAAGAACTTATTTTAAGTACGTTAACGCTTTCAGTCCTTTCATAATCAAAGTTTTCGATTTTTCGAAAAATTAGTCCCTTAAATTCAATGTTTGACTTTATTAGGGTTTATTACACGTGTCAATACATCATTGGACGTGATTTTACGAGGTGTTACAACTGTCGTCCGATCAAATGACCATCCGATCGAGGTAACCTGAGTTGAGCACTTGGCTTAACATTTTGAATCTTAGCACTTGGATTGAATGACCATTCGATCGAATGGCCATCCGTACGGATGACCATCCGATCGGATGGCAATCCGTCCCCCACTCACATAAGTTCTTCCAATCGAATGGCAATCGGATCAGACCGCCGTCCGATCGAACAGCCATCCGATTAAGATGATTGATCCGACACTTTGCATGAACTTCGGTATTCTGCTCGACACTTATCAGTTGTAATCTAATCAAGCTAAACCTAAAGAGCTCCCTTTGATCCAATAACAGTTAATCTATTAAGCAATCACTGTGAGTATACTCAATCCCTTTTAGTTTTAAACTTTGGGATGCAACATGTATTCTATTAAACTATAAAACTTGATACTTTTGAATCTAAACTCTATCCTATGTGTATGTGAAACTTGTGATTCTTGATTCTTGATTCTTTGTGCTATGTGAACGTTTAATCCAGAGTGTGTAGTTTCGCCTTAACAATAGTAGCGCTATAGGAAGATGCACCTCCCCATTATTCTCGGGGGTATTGTTAGGAGGATTCTAGTTTTCCTTGAGTCTTGGGAAAACACCAAAGCATCGGGACACTTGAGCTATCACTTGGACTGCGAACACTAGCATGGCTGAAACTATTTTGTTATCATTTACATGATGGATATGAGTCTTTTAATCTATATGCTATATACTCAAACTTGTATACTCGCCAGTACGTTTAGTACTGACTTTATTTTAATACATGTTGCAGGCTGACAGGATGCTAAGAATCAAAGAAACTTACTAGGATGCTGCTAGAAACACATCTTAGTTAATCTAGAATCATTTGGACAATTATTGGATGATTGTATTTGATACTATGTTTTGGCTGATGTTTGACGTTAGACAATGAAACTTGATTAATCTATATTGAAACTTTTGATGTTATTGAACCTCATGAGCAATCTGAACGCTTAGTGCCGCACCCCGAAATTTCCGCCATCGGTTGGGGTGTGACACCCCCCCCACCCCAAAAACCTAAAGCCCCCACCCACCCCCCCCCCCCCCCCACAAACTAAATGCTAAAAACTAAACCCCCCCCCCAAAAAAAAACCTAAAAAAAAAAAAAAAACCTAACCCCCCCTCCCCTACCCAAGCTAAATGCTAAAACTAAACCCCCAAAAAAATCACAAAAAAAATAATATTTTTTACTTAAAAATCGCTACTTTTAGTAGCAAAAAAAAAATTACATTTTTTTAATAACGAAATATAGCGAATTTTAAGTAAAAAATATTTAAAAAAAACTTGTGTGTTTTTAGGTATTTTTGGTTGTGTTCACATAAGTTCTCGCGGTTCTCACAATAAAGGGTGATTCCTAACGGATCCTTCTCTTATATATATATATATATATATATATATATATATATATATAGGGGATGGATCATGAGAAAACTAGTTTAAATGAGAAAACCAAAAAACTAACAAAAAAAAGCCTAAAAAACATACCAAATTTTTTTTTAATTTTTATAAAAAAATCGCAGCTTTTTATGCACGGAATTTTTTTTTTTTAAATAATAAAAAAAGTCTTTTGTTGTATTGCACATGTGCACTAGTACGGATATAGTGCACATGTGTAGTACACGTATAATGCACATGTGCAGTACAACAAAAAAAAATTTGAAATTTTTTTTATATATAAAAACTAGCGATTTTTTTTATAAAAAATTGTAAAAAAAAATGGTATGTTTTTTGGCTTTTTTTAGGTTTTTTTAGTTAGTTTTCTAGTTTTCTCATTTATATCTAGTTTTCTCATGATCCTTATATATATATAGGTTAAGGTTCATTTGAGAACCACCCTTATTGCGAGAACCGCGAGAACCAATGTGAACACAAAATAAAATCAAAAAAGCACTCAAAATTTTTTTTTAATATTTTTTTAACAAATATCGCTATATTTAGTTACCAAAAAAAAAACATTTTTTTTAGTAACAGTTATCTATGCACATGTGCATATGTATTATTACTTCGACAAATTCCGTAATATGTTATCAGTAATAGACAATCGCACTTTAATTTACAATACTATCCGTAATACATTTTTTTTACATTATCAATATTCAAATGCACATGTGCATCATTAGGTGTAACCATGATATAACATGTTTTGGTACAAAAAGTTTGTGATTTTGAATGGAGAAGTAGGCCCCCATATACATGTTTTTTGGTTAATTATATCTAGTGGTTGATAGTTTGGCTATAGTTGTTACTTTATGATGTAATATGATGATTGGATGGTATAAATGGTGTTGATATACATGTAATAAAGTGAAAATATTGGTAATGGTGTTGTATTATGGATGGTAGGATGTAATGATATTGTATTATGGATGGTAGGAGGTAATGATGGTGTATAATGGATGGTATGATAGATGAAAGGGAAAATGTATTCAAAGTAGTGTACCAAAACACCTTATTTCATGTTGATACATATAGATGCACATGTGCATTTCTAATATTGGTAATGTAAAAGTAGTGTATTACATATGGTAGTGTAAATGAAAGTGCAATTGTCTAATATTTGGAATGAATTACGGAATTTGTCAAAGACATGACAAAAATGCACATGTGCATGTTTGTGTATTATGGATGGAATGATAGATGAAAGAGAAAGTAGTGTACCAACACACCTTATTTCATGTTGATACATATAGATGCACATGTGCATTTCTAATATTGTTAACGTAAAAAGTAGTGTATTACACGTGGTAGTGTAAATGAAAGTGCAATTGTCTAATATTTGTAATGAATTATGGAATTTGTCAAAGAAATGATACAAATGCACATATGCATGGATAACTGTAACTCGAAAAAACAAATTGAAATTTTTTTTTATTATAAACGAAATCTAGCGATTTTTCCAAAAAAAAATAGTAAAAAAAATTTTTTTTGGGTGTTTTTCAGATTTTTTTAGGTATTACTGTTTGTGTTCACACTGGTTCTCGCAATAAAGGGTGGTTCCAAACGGATCATTCTCCTATATATATATACATATCCGAAAATCCGATCCGAAATATTCATATCTGAAAATTCAAATATTCGAAATTTCGGATATCCGAAATTCGGATATCTGAATTTTTCAGATTTGGATAGTGATTTTAAATTTTTTCGGATATCTGAAATTTTTATTTTTTTTTTATTTTTTTCGGATATCCGAAAATATCCGAAGTATCTGAAAATATCCAAAATATCATAAAAATATCCGACAAAATAACCAAAATATCCGAAAAATATCCAAAAACTTATATTCAGATATCCGAACTATCCGAAATATCCGCTTTCGAATATGAAAAATAATAGAAAAATAACAAATTAAATAAAAAGTTGGATTTTCGGATATCCGATTCACTATCCAATTGGATATCCAAAATTTCGGATACGGATTCGAATAATGAAATCTGGTATCCGAAAATTTCGGATATCCGGTTTTGAACACCTCTAAACACTACCAAAACTACTTAAAAAAGCTTAAAAACACACAATATTTTTTTAATTTTCATTAAAGTCGTGATTTAACTAAAAAAAACTGCATTTAGTTGTGTGTTTTAGCTTTAGGATTTAGTTTTAGCATTTAGCTTGGGTGGGGTGGGAGGGGGTTTATATTTTTTTTAGGTTTTTGTGGGTGGGGGTTAGATATTTTTAGGTTTTTGAGGGTGGGTGGGGGCTGCTTAGGTTTTTGGGTTGTGGTGGGGGTGGGTGTTTAGGTTTTTAAGTGGTGGTGAGGTGGGTTTATTTTGTTATGTTCACATTGGTTCTCGTGTTTCTCGCAATAAGGGTGGTTCTTGCTTAAACCATACCCTATATATATATATATAGAAACGGGATCAGGAGAAAACGCCCTAAAGTGTGAGCACGGTGAGAACGCATCCTGATGGAACACGTGGCGCGGGATTTAATCAGGGTGCGAGGGGGCCTTTTTGTCTTTTTTATCTTCTTTTTTCCCATTTTCGTGTGTCACATGCTGCTTCATTTTTGGCATCTAAGATTATTTTGGCGTTAATTAGATTCATTAACTACCTGGCGTTTTGTTGTTTTTTTGGATTGTCTCGTTGAACTAATTGTTTTTGTGTCACATAGATAAATTTTTTGGCGTTTTGGCGTTTCCCAGGTCAATTTTTTGGCATTCGTGACGTTGTTAATAATTCATTACCATTCATTAATATTTCATCAGATTACAATAAGACCAAATCAAAACAAACTAATAGTCTTCTGTGTATGGGATTACGTCAGAGTTGTACCCATCGCTTTTTTCATCGCTTTCTTCAGATTCATCATCATCATATTGTGCATTGGCGTATAACGCCATCATCTCGTCTCTTCTTTGTTGAAGCCTAAACTTAAATATCATTACAACCCTGGATCTTGAATGGTTTGAAGGTGCTAAATTACAGAGTTGTTCAAGGAGATGTAGCCTCTCTATTTTCAACATTTCTTCCATCGGCAATGAATATTCCACCCCGTGTCCATAAGTCACTTCAACTCTTTCTGCTCCTTCATGCACCACCCAACTGCTAACTGTTGGTAGAGGAGTATCGTCAATATCATCATCATCATTTTCTGCTGGAAATTTTCTATTTAATCTTTTTATTACCGTTCGGATTCTTGCACAATCGTTGGCCATTGGAACCCCAAGGGCAAGAATATCCCTCTGAACCCCTTCATCCATACTAAGTGTGTGTAACAACCCAAAAACAGGTTTGGTAATCAAACCACGTTAATAGTGATGACTGGTAAAATACCGTTGGTGGTGTAAATTAACCTGGTAAATATTAGGATTTTAAATAAATAAAGCTAATATAAATTATAAGGAGGATAAATACTTTGAGAAAACAAAGTACATAAAAGGCCCGAGTTAACGGGATATAAAATAAAACGGGTTATGACTTCTCGAACCCATTAAATTAACTAGGAATAATTAACCTAGTTAGTAATATGTGATTAAGTTATAAATAGTGAATTATAGCTTCAATTGATCAAAATAAAACATGAGGGACCAATATTGCCAAGAGGGCAAACTAGTTTAAATAAAAAAACAAAACACACACTTGGTGTGTGTGGGAGTCGATCGACCAGAGCAGGAGAAAAGGGGGTAAAACCCTAAACTCAACAAAACCTTCAAATTGAAAGGGAAATCGAAGACCAAATTCGGGTTTGAATATATATTAGCAATCACCAAGTCATGGGGATCACAAGGTATGTCTAATTTTGATATTTGGTGATGATTATGATTTGTCATGAACACTCATAAATCGAAATTATGTGATGAATGTCATATGTATGAGTGATATAGGGTTGAATCCATGCCTAGGAATAAACCCTAGTTGAAAGTTTGATGATTTAGTATAGAAAACTAGGAATTTGATGATTACCCGTATATGAGCTAAGTGGGTTTTTGACTAAATAGTAAAAATGATGATATGCATGTGCTTAGAATCATCATATTTGATAGTTGGAACAAAATACTTGAACAATTTATATGTTTGAGTGAATACATGATTAGATTTGAAGTTTGATGTTAATACTTGTTAATTATGCTAGAATTTAAGGATTTAGAACACTTAAATGGACTGGAGAAATTTGATGTTGTGTGTTGCACACAAGGTGCTTGATGAAATGCTTGAACAAGAAGATATAACAAAGCTGATTGGGATTAAAATTATTGGGCTGCAGTTTTTAAAAAAATCATATAAAATCACTGGAACGACCTGTGAGGTTGAGGCTTATATGCTCAAAAAGCTATTGAAACATACTATGTTTTATGTTTGAACATGTTTGTTAAATTCTGATGTTAAACGGGTTAAAACAGTATCCAAAGTCGGCTGAACTGTTTTGACAGCAATCTGATTGAAAGCATCTTGACTTCGGAGCTGATCTTGCAAAAATCATAATTAATTCTAGGAAGCTTGGATTGAGCTGATTCTTTTTGGGCTGGAAAGATATTTTAGTATTCTACATTTCATCTTTGATCACAAAGGACTAAATAAACCGTAAAGTGGTCAAAAGAGTCGATTCAACAGCTACATTGTAAAGTTGCTGCATATTTTATTGATAAACTTAATCCAAGGAAAGTTGTATTTTGTTTATACTTTGCCTTGTTTATAAAACAATGGTTTCATGAATATTAAGCATGTTATTTTGCTTATTGCAAGTATTTAAAATACCTACAAATAAGCTTGTCAACGAAGTTGTGAAAATGAGAAAAAAAATGATTAAAGCATATAATACATATGGGTAGTTTGACTATTAAGAAAGTAAAACTGACCTATGATTTAGTTAAGTAAATTATATGCAAGAAACCCCATAGGAAATGGTAGCCATAATATGAAATGACTAAACTAACCATTTTATGGGTAATATGATAGTTTGACTCTTGACGAGCTAGGTGAAGTTTGGAGGAGATGATCAAACGGGATAAAGACACGAGGAAGACTTGCTTGGATGAAAGGTAAGTAAAACTTACACCCATTCATAGTATATATATATATATATATATATCCATGTTAGAGGATATAAACATAATAACGGATTGTATCCGAAATATGAATCCCGATGCGAAATGATATGTGTCGGAACGAATAAAATGATGAAAACTATGTTAATGGTAATAAGGGAGTTGAAATGGTAAATAGTCATGAAATGACATATACAAAAGAGTTTTTGGAATGGCTACTTAGGAAGATAAGCCTAATCGAACAATAAGGGTAAAATGGTGATTTGGTCACATATAGTTGGATAAAAGTCGAAGTTCGAACGACACCATATGGCATAAGCCATGTTGGATCAAACGCAAGTGAAATGAATTTTTAAGATATAATAACATGGTGAGAAAGCCGAAATGGGTCAAATGGTGATTTCAATAGCATTTGACAAATAACGACTAACAAGTATTTGTCGAGTACAATGCTCACAGGGTAAATCGGAATTTCATTGCTATGAATTAGCAAATCATTGAGACAAGGTATTAAAACGGGTCAATATGTTGGCCCGAGCCAGGTACGCATAAATAGAGTTATTGCTAATAGTGATATTTGGTCAAATAATTAGTGGAAGTTCTTTGTAGTAAAATGAGGGACTAAACTTGACCAAAAAGCCCTCGATGGGTAAACCGGGCAAACGACCCTTAGGGGTTGTTTAAGAACATGTAACCTGACCAAGTAGGTGGTAGATAAGCATAAAAAAAATTATAGACATAAGCCTCTCGTGGGTTAAATGCCTAAGAATGGGTCATTTACGTAAATGACCATCTGAAGGGTGAAAATTGGGATTTTGGGGATCCTTATGTTAAATCCACCACAAATATGGTTGTGGTGGATTATAAATAGTTATTTGGATATGGGAATGTGAAGTGTAAAGGGGGAAGAGCGGGTTAATGCTTAAATGCACAAAATCCCCTAAACGGGTCAAAATGGAAGTATTCACATAGCTTGCGTACTATTTGTGTAATTCATAAAAATCATGAATCCGAGCTAAAGATTTTGTGTTAAATACATTGGAGTATGTATCTTGATTAATTAGAAACAAGTTGGTGATTTTAAATTTAAATGGGTCAAAAGCATTAGTAAATCAATTTCAAGACGAGGGCTTGAATCCTATATTCTATAAGTTCGGATGTCGAGTTATAACTCCATATGATGGAGAATTAAATTATGAAAGCGTAGGAAAAAGAATCGGGTAAAACGGATAAGTAGATAAAAAGTTATGACACTTTAAAGTTTGTTTTACGACTAAAACCATAGCTGGGCAAAAATGCAGGTTTCAGCAACAAACCTGCTGGAAATGAGTCTCCCCCGCGCCACGCGACAGAACCCAAGAGTTGGGGCGCGACACGCGACACGAGTCGCGGCCCGCGACGGAATAAGACTAAGCTCTCGCGACCCGCGAGAGCTGAAAAAGCTGGCGAATTGTTTTTATTTTGTTGTTTGATGCATAAGACTTGTCAATTCTTATATTTGAGCTATCAAAACTAACGTTTAAGTTGGTTTTGATCATAGGTGTATGCCAAGACTCCCCGGTTGAAGATCAAGCTCAACGAAGAACCGAACACGATCAAGATACAAGCTTCCGCACGTCGTTTCGTCATAACTTTTAAACGACGAACTCAATTACATCACGTTATGTTATTTTTAAATTGTAAAAGTTTTAATTTAACCATATTTTTCAATGTATATGTAATCATATTTACATGTTTAGTTTTGGTAAATTATACGAAAACCGTTAATTAATAGAAATGGTGTTACAGTATGGCTTTGATTGTCCTGGCCTTCACCCTTCTCCTATCAGAGAACTTTAGGATGAAATGTCTCTCTGACCTTTCAAACCTCCATGCAATAACCTTGGCCATTTTTTAAGTTTTATGGTGTTTTGGACAATATGTGGCATTTTAGATAATGTGTAGAGTGTTTAAGTTGTGCTTACATGTTCTACTTTTATAATGACTTTTTCCGGCGCACGTAGCATGCAGTCTATAAAGTGACAGGTAATTATGGCGTTTTGAAAAGATAAATAAATTCAACAGGTAATTATGGCGTTTTGAAAAGATAAATAAATTCAATTTCCTATGGAGTGGCTTTTAATATAATAAATGTTAGTAATAAAGTTTCCGTCGCTTCAATTTATTGTTTTGTAGTTACTGTTTTGTTCAGCTTCATCTGTTTATCATTTCAGTTTACTGTTTGTAGCTACCTTTTCGAGATTTTGGTGTTTTGTATTTTTAATGTGGTTTATTATAGTTGGGGAGTTTTTGGGCGTTTTATTGCATGATGGCGTTTCACAAGCATGTGTTTGTTTGCCATTTTATTATATTTTTTTTTTGAGAAATAGTGTATTTGTTCTTAGCTTAAAATTATATAACAAACAACAGAAAAAGAAAATAAAAAAAGAAACAATTCATCTTCCAAATCTTCACTGTCACCAGTATCTTACTTCTTTGAAACATCTTCACTGGCGTTTTGACTTTGGCATGATTCATTTGTTTTTTTGTTGTTGAGGTAGTTTTTTTGTGGATGTTTGGAAGCACAAAATGACGTGGGTTTTTTGTTTGAAGTTCATCTTTATCTTCATCTTCATCTTCAACCCACTCTTTAGTGTCATCCGTCTCTTCATGCCATTCAAATATATATCAAGAACAAAGCACAGAAAATGACATAAGTCTGTCATCAGTCTCTTTTTCTTGAAGATTTGTCCATCTCATGCAGCAAAATGTTATTGATTTACACCCCTCAGCTAACAATCCATTCTGCGAAACTTCGCATAGAACAATATTGAATATACAAGAAACGATGTTTGCCATTTTTTGCGTTGTACTGAGAAAATAGTGTATCTCAAAGAAACGTCGATTGGAATCTTTGATGTTTGGGTTTTTTGGCGTTCTAAGATGAATTGCATATAGTAAGATATGGCGTTTTGGGTTTGCTGTGGTTATTAGAAGGTCTGAGATGTTGTTTATATAGGAACTTTTTGGCGCGTATTTTAGGCGGGATTTTATTATAATAAATGCTAGTAATTAAGTTCCGTCATTTCAGTTATTGTTTGTTCAGCTTTATCGTTTAAAAACAAAGTTCGGCGTTTTATAGTTAATGGCGTTTAGATTAGGATGATGTGTGCTTTTGTATTTTAATGTGGGAATTTAATGGCGTTTTAATCATGAGTTAGGCGTTTTGTGTAGAGAAGTCTAAAGACCTTTTTACCTTTAATGAAGCGCATCCACGTAATAAACATGATGTTATTTACGAAAACGCCACCGAGCCAATCTAGTCCACGGATTGTTTTGATCGGACGATCCATAAGCGTTCTCACAACAATCCATGGACTAGATCAAAACAATACATAGACTAGATTGCGCGGTGGCGTTTTTTGTAAATAACATCAATTTTATTATGTGGGACGCACTTCATTAATGGTAAAAGGGTCTTTTACCGCTCAAATTCAAAACGCCAACAAAATGATAACACGCCATTCAAAGAAATAAAACATCATTAAATACAAAACGCCAAAAATTAGTGATAAAACGCGTTGGAGATTACAGGAAGAGGAAACAACACAGTAACTGAAATTCAGTTATTAACATTTATTAGAAGAAATTCCCTCCTAAATTACGCGCCAAAAACATCATTATATAAACGACGTAAAACATCACTTCCATAATCACTTCAATCTATCATTTCTGCAAAAACATCTTTAACCAAACACGCCAATTTAACCAAAACGCCAAAAATGGCAACCATCGTTTGGTGGAGATACACTCTGGCAATCAGGCGATTCGTCCTGCATTTTGACAATAGAAGGAGGGTGTATGTTAGGACGATCAAGGCAATTTTGAAGATGGAAGAAGAGGTACAGAGGGGTATCCTATCTCTTGGCATCGCTCTGGATAACGAATGCCATGAAACACATATGCTTATGAAAGCATTAACAAGGAAATTTTGACCAATCAAAGCAGATGTAAAGCCGGACCCTGTCATGACATCATGGCGTTTTGATGATGAAACAGACATGGTGACCGTTATATACGACAGCGGAGAGCAGGAAGACTACTGGCTTGAAAACATCATGACAAAGCAGTGGCTTGGGTTCATGGAAGAATTGCATAACAACACTTGTTTGAACACAGAAATGGACTCAAAATTGGAGTTAATGCAAAACATGTTCAAATGGAGGCTTCAGAATCTTCAAGAACAAGAAGACGATGAAAGTGAAGGTGATGACATGGATGAAGGTCTAGATGAAGACTCTGAGGAAGAAGATGACGCAAGTGATGGATACTTCTCGGATAAAGTACCTTCTGACGAAGAGTTTTAATTTTTATTTTTATATTTTTTTTCTTCTGTGTAATCATCTTTTTTTAAGATAATTAAATGATATATTTCTCTATTTATTTGTAAAACGCCAAAAGATACTACAAAAATTTACTGCTTACAAAACGCTAGAAATAACAAAAAATATTTTTCCTGCTTAATATTTTCTCCGTTATTGTATTTTGTCATACTGGTCTACATAACGCCATTTAAAAAAAACGTCAAACTTTGAAGATGGGACGTCTATCACCCAAGAAACTGATAAAGTTGATCAAAACAGTAAATACAAACAGTAACTGAAAAGACGGTTACTTTATTACTACCATTTATTATAATAAAAAAAATCTCGCCTATACTACGCACCAGAAAACTCCTATAAGAGAGGGGTCTATACACAATGAATTGATCACACCCAGAAAAACAAACGCCATGTTCTCTAGAAACCACTCACTTTAAAACGCCAAAAAAAGGTTAGTTAAAATAACCATAGATGGCAAAGCTTTCACTGAATGGATTCTTCTCTGAGGGGGTTATCTCAGATGGACAAATATTCAAGAAAAAGAGACTGATGACAGTGATATGTCATCATGTGAGCTTTGTTCTTGATGAATATATGCATGGCATGAAGGGATCAACACAAGTGTAAAATGCTATTTTGGACTCCATTATTATAAATAGCATTCAAGCAAGAGTTGATCTTTAATGACATGCCACCAAATGAGAATATCACACCAAAACACAGGATGCCACTAACAAGCTTCATCTAAAAAAGACGGTGTTTATGTAGGAAAGTTGGCATCTAGCTAAGGTATTCAAAGGTTCAAAACGCCAAAACAAATTCAAGAAGAAGAGGCTGATGACAGTGAAGATTCGGATGAGAAATTAGATTACCATTTTTAATTTTTTTTTTCATTTTCATTTTGTATTGTTTTGTTATCAAATTATCTGTTGTTTTGTTATCTATTTCTCTACAAATAAAATACATTATTATATAAAACGCCAAAAACTACAAATACCAAAATGCTAGTAGTATGAAAACTGTGAGAACGGGTGCTGGCAAAGCACCTTGTCAATGTATTAAACGCCAAAAAAATTGACTAAACGCCATAAAAAACATGTGGTCTTATTGTAATCTTATGAAAATATTAATGACTCGTAGTGAATTATTATACAACGCCACAAAACGCCAAAAAAAATTGACAAAACGCTATAACGCCAAAAAAATTGACAAAACGCTATAACGCCAAAAAAATTATCTATGTGACACAAAAACAGTTAATTCAACGCCAAATATTTAATGAATATAATTAACGCCAAAATAATCTTAGACGCCAAAAATGTTATAGCGTGTTGGGAAAATAAAAGAAGATTGAAAAGACAAAAAAACCCCTCCCGCCCTGATCATATCCCGCACCACGTGTTGGGCCAGGATGCGTTCTCACCGTTCTCACACTTTTGGGCGTTTTCTCCTGATCTCGTACTTATATATATATATATATATATATATATATATATACATGGCATGAAGGGATATATATATATAGGGTAAGGATAGTGTAAAAATGATCTAAAGTGTGAGAAGTGTAAGAAGTGTTTTAAACCATTAGATCTTTGATCTAATGGTTGAGATCGGTAGGGTCCAAATTGTAAATTGTGTTTTAATTATTTGGACTGATTTGAAAATTGTAGGGGTAATAGTGTCTTTTTATATGTTTCAAATAAGGTAACCTCTGCTAAATTTTAGCGATCCATTTTTAAACTAACACTAAAAATCCGGACATTCTAAAAATCCAGAAACTTGTAACTGCTACCAGAAATATATAACACTATATAACACCATATAACACTATGTAACACTATATAACACTATACATCCATCATAGACCTGCTACCAGAAAATATAACACTATAACACTATATAACACTATACATCCATCATTGACTGCTACCCGAAAATATAACACTATATAATACTATAACATTGTATAAATCTTTCATTCTGCATCCATCACTATATAACATTCTATAAAACCTTCATTTTGCGATCTTCAGAAAGTTATAATTGATGAACGATAAAAAAAATACAAATTCGTAGATTAATTTGCATTCCTAAAATTATGGAATGTTATCAATTAATTGAATCAATGAGAAAATTATTTGTTTACCCTTTTGAATTAATTTAGATTGAGGACACATGTCATCTCCACAATATTTCTCACACTTTTGAATTAATGTACAGTATCTTTAATCTCTCTCTCTCTCTCTCTCTATATATATATATATATAGGGAAGTGATAGAAAGAAAACCCACTTGAGTTAAGAAAACTCAAGAAAACCTTATGTAACAAAATTCTTTTTTCTAAAAAAATTAAGGAATGTAAGTTACATGTTATCAAACGTTTTGTAACAAGAAAAAACAAAAGGCGCCTAAGGATTTTTTTATGAAAATTTTTAAAAAAATTTTTTTATCATATATATATATATATATAAACACTAAATTTTTAAATATATATATAAAATACCTTTGGCGCTTTTTGTTTTTTTTTTTTTTTGTTACAAAACGTCCGATAACCTGTAACTAACATTCCCAAATTTTTTTAGAAAATTCTTACATAAGGTTTTTTTAGTTCTTAACTCAAGTGGGTTTTCTCTCTATAATATATATAGGGTCAGGATTTAGGGAAAACGGTGAAAAGTGTGAGAACAGTGAGAACGCTTATGGATCGTCAGATCAAAACAATCTATGGACTAGATTAGCGCGGTGGCGTTTTCGTAAATAACATCAATTTTATTACGTGGACGCGCTTCATTAAGGGTAAAAAGGTCTTTTACTGCTCAAATTCAAAACGCCAAACTAAAATGAGCAACACGCCATTCAAAACGACTAAAGCACCATTAATACAAAAACGCCAAAGCTTAATGATAAAACGCGTTGCAGACTTAGCAGGTAGAAGGAACAAACAGTAACTGAAAGTCAATTATTATCATTTATTAGAAGAAATTCCCTCCTAAACTACGCACCAAAAACATCATTATATAAACGACATTACTATCGCTTCCATAATCACTTCCATTGTTCATACTAAAAACGTCATTTTTAACCAAAACGCCAAAATGGCAACCATCGTTTCATGGAGATACACCCTCAGAATCAGAAGATTCATAATACGCCAAAATATTTGGGAACGCCTAATCAATTTGGGAACGCCATGGATGCAAGGAAGTTAGAATTATTAATTGATTTTAATGAATTTGGGGACGCCATAAATGCCAAAATATTTACTATGTAATACAAAAATGATTAATTCATCGAGGCAGATCTAAAAAACCAATAAAACGCCAGGTAGTTATTGAATCTAACTAAACGCCAAAAAAATCTTACACGCCAAAAAATGAAGCGGTGTTGTGAGACGCATTAAAAAAAGAATATAAAAGGACAAAAACGCCCCTACGCCCTTCATTATATCGCGTGCCACGTGTATATCCATGATCCGTTCCCACCATTTTCACACTTTTAGGAGTTTTCTCCTGATCACGTTTCTATGTTTCAATATGGTGTTTTAGTAATCTTCATTCTATTATTTGAGGGTTTTAGGTTTGTTTTATGGCTGAAATTATTGTGTTTTATAACTTTTTACACTTTTTAGGAAATTTGGACTTTGTAGCCGAACCCCACCATATATATATATTCTTTAGTAAACCAAGAACCCTCAAAAAATCAAGAAATGGGTCGAATATAGCTGGTTTAGGTCCTATCTGACCCGATTTGTTTTCTTATGTTATGTTTTTGTTTGTATTGGTTTATGTACACCCCTACAATTCATAACTAACAAGTTAAGAGGGAATATGTGCAGGCATCCTATGGCAAATACATATCTTTAGGGTTTTAGATCATTTGTCTAGACATTGGTTTCATATCAGCTGAAGGACAGACTGTGACTGTTGCCCTGAGCTCAGTTTGTGACTTCGGTGGCCTTTTTCCATGGAGCATAAAACCAATATACGGGCATTTATCTTACTGCTATTTTATTATTACTAAATACAATTCTAATCATCATCAATAAAGCGCCAAAGATTATCACGAGACGGTTATAAAAAGGCTTCGTGTGAACGCATCTTGTAATTATGTTTTCATGTGTATCAAGATTGATTAGGCCGTTGGGGGTTTAAGTTTAAGTACTATTTTTTGGCTTTGGTCAATACTATGTTTACACGTGTGTATTTTTTGGTGCAGAATTTTATCGGATTGTATCCCGATAAAAGGAAGGACAAGGATTCCTTATTTCGTCATGCTACAATCTTACACTTCTCTCACTCCTTCCGTTGGTGATTGAAATGTCCCATGAGGAGGACCTACAGGTACCCAAATGCAATTCTACTATTTGTAGCTTCTCAAACATAGTTAAGATATTATAAAACTTATAGTTAAGAGCTTGAAATGCCTCTTAAAAGAGAACTATTGGAGTGTTGACCAAAATTGATTTGACGGATAAAGAGTACAGATGTAGTTGATGTAATAGGGGTGTCGTTAGGGTTATATTATCGGGTTTGGGTTATAGCGGGTCGTGTTGTTTGGGTTTCGAAAGTTTTATATTTAACCCGAGAACCAATCTATATGTTTATCGGTTAATCTGGCTTGGGTTGTTTGGTATTTGGTTTAAACGGGTCGAGTAAATCTGGTATCGAGATGTTGAGAAAAGCTTTGTGCTAATGACCTACCCAGTTGAGCTGCTTTTAAAATCAAAGAATAAATATGAATTTTTTTATTTTCTTTTCTGCATTTTTAACTTGCCAAAAAGGTTTTACTTTAAAAAGTCAACCAGTTAGTTTTTTATGGTAAGAATCAATAAAAGTTTGGATTTACGCAAGAAACTCGTAACTACAATTTTGGAATTGCAAATTTTAAATGTTTTTTTTTTATAATGGGAATATGGTAGTACTAGGATTGATTTTTTCTTCTAAATGTGAATATGTTATGTTTTTTAGACTATGATTGTTAATATCTTAAATGTTTAAATTGTCTATCTTTCTACATGAACCACATTCATAAGATTCAGTTGAAATTTTATAAAAAGTTGTGATTTTTTGTTTACATTGACTATTTCTACATGACCATATAATATGTATAGGTCTGATTGAATGGGCTTAAGATTTCAGGTTTACCTAATCATAGATTAGTACTAAAAGTTGGAGTTCCGGTAATGCTTTTGAGAAATATCGATCAGCAAAATGGTTTATGTAATGGAACTAGACTTCAAATTACTTTTCTTGGTAAACGAGTGATCAAAGCTGAAGTAATATCCGACGGAAATATTGGAACAAGGGTTTTCATTCCGAGGATTAATATGATACCTTTAGACAAAAAATACCTTTTCAATTTCAACGCAGACAATTTCCGTTTTCCGTATGTTTTGCAATGATCATTAACAAGAGTCAAGGACAGTCATTATCTAGAGTTGGTCTATATCTAAAAGACCCTGTTTTCACTCACGGTCAATTGTATGTTGTGTTATCAAGAGTTAAGACGAGAGAAAGTGTCAAAATTTTAATATTCGATGACGAAGGAAAACCAACCAATGAAACCGCTAACGTCATTTACAAAGACATTTTTGGAAATTTATGATGTTTAATTTTTTATTTGTTTCCATTGATTTGAAACTTTGTTTCGTTCTATTGATGTTATAGTATATTTCTAAGTTGTTAGTTTATTTTCTATTTGGTCAAGTATGTCTTATATTCATGTGCTTTCTTATGTTATTAGTAATGAAAATTGGGCCTTTAATGTTATAAAATTAGTGGGTCATGTATGCATTTATGAATGACAATATTTACTTAAGTTATTGTTAACATATATGAAGACAATTTTTAATTTATTATTGTATTAACAATATTCAATGTTGTGTAAAAGTTTAATGAAATAATATGTTACATTTTAATAAAAATAGATGTTTATTAACTAATAAAATTAAACTACCCGGGAAGCAGTCACGGGTGATAACCTAGTATATATATATATAAACGGGATCAGGAGAGAACGGTGAAAAGTGTGAGAACGGATCCTGGCCCAACACGTGGCAGGGGCGCTAATTGTTATGCGGGGGTACGATTGTCCTTTTATACGTTCCCTCCTTATTCGCGTTATAAATCTCTTTCAAATTAAAACTCCAAAGATTTCTTGTTAGCTGTTACCTCTTTTGCAAGCTTTCTCAGATCTATGGCGTCTAACGTGGATTATGTTCGACAAAGTAAAATTCGTTGGCGTTTTCTATTTTTGTTCCAGCAAATCATGCAACAGATATGGCGTTTTGTTCTTTTATGCTTGTTTCATTGTTTTTTTATAATTTGTTGTATGATTTTCAATGGCGTTATTCAATTATGCAATTTAATCGCGTTTTAATTGGTATTTAAACAATTACTAAGAACTGATAATTGGAGTTTTCAATATTAATTTTAATTGTCGTTTACGATCTAGTATATTTCTTATGTTTTTACGATCATTGGCGTTTTACATCTATTTGATTAGTTTTGAATGTTATTTAGTTGTATTTGTAAACATCAGTTATTACTATTTGTTAATTTGTGTAAACATCGGTTTTGTTAATTATGGCGTTTTCATTATGATGTTATATTTTGTTAATTATTTATGGTGTTAAGTGTTTTTAATTATTCATCTCATGGCGTTTTCATCATGTCGTTTTTAAATTATGTGTTTATTATGTCTTATTTATTATTTAATTAATGGCGTTTTAATCTATAATGTTATTACGAGACATTTTCTATTTTTAATGGTGTTTTTTCTGATTTTTCTGTTCCTCACTGTGTTTTCTCAGACGAAGTTGCTTCCTCGAGTCAAAGGCTTTGCCCAAAACTGGATTACCCTTTATCATTCCTGACGTCAGTGAATAAATAAAGCCCACAATAGACATGGTATTTTCAAGCCTCGAGGATTGTTATTCAATGTATGTCAAGTATTCCAAGGAGTGTGGGTTTTCAGTCAGGAAAGGGACTACAAAGACAAACTCTAAAGGTGTGTTACATATTAAGTATTACTTGTGTACGAGATCTGTGTTATACAAGGACAAGAAGGTTGATACGTTGGACCCCAATCAAAAGGAGCGATTAGTGCGATCCAACTTTTCAAAGAGGACTGATTAAGGTGCACTGTTAGGTGTAACTTTTGAGGATGGATCAAGGAAGGTGTATAAGTTTGTCGAGGAGCACAACCATTATCTTGTTGAACGTCCTGATAAGCATTTTCTTCCAACTAAACGACACCTCACTCAGCTCTAGAAGCATGTTATACACAGCATGTCTAAGCTGAATTTGGGTCTCGTGAAGGCGTTTAATGTTATGAAGACTTGTTTTGGCGGTTTTGAAGATGTGGGTGCAAGTAAAGTTGAATTTAAGAACTATAAGAGGCAAATTAACTTGTTTATAGGGGAATATGACGCCGATATGGTTGTGAGACATTTGAATGAAAAAAAAACATTCTCAGCCTAATTTCTCATATGATTACTTCACAGACGAAGAGAATCGTTTGAAGGGACTTTTTTGGTGTGATGATCAAGCCAAACGAAATTACCACGTGTTTGGCGATGTGATTTCGTTTGACGCCACGTATCGTTCCAACAAGTAATATTTTATTATTCAACTTCTTCTGTTTTTTGGCGTTTTATGAGTTTACATGCAATGGCGTTTTTATTAGTTTACATGATATGGCGTTTTATTAGTTTACATGCAATGGTGTTTTTATTATTGTTTCAGTTCTCATGGCGTTTTCATATGCGGATACTCTATGGTGTTTGTACCGTTCACTGGTATAGACAATCATCACTGCAATGTTACATTGGTGCAACATTATTGGCGTCGGAAACTGCTGATACGTATATTTGGTTGTTGAGAGTTTTTCTAAAAGCTATTGGTTCTCAACCAAAAGTTGTTGTCACTGACCAAGATCCAGCAATGAAGAAGGCTATTTATGTTGTATTTGTTGACATGAGGCATCGGTTATGCATGTGGCATGTGATGCATAAACTTTCTCTGAAGGTAGGTATGCTTATTTTTACCTTTGTGTAATTTTATATGTTTTTTTATGCATGGTGTTTTTCGTGTTATACATAGGTTGGTGTTAGGCTATGCAATTCCCCCAATTTTAAAAAACGTATTTGTGGTGTTGTGTTGACGGATATTCTCACACCTGAAGAGTTTGAATCAGAATGGGAAGCGGTTATCGTAGAGTTAAATTTAGCAGATAATGACTGGCTATCTGATATTTTTGCACTTAGGGAATCTTGGATCCCTGCATACTATAGAATGGAAGAGATGTCGGGTCTTATGCGAACGACATCGAGGTCGGAGAGTGAGAATCATTTTTTTGGTCAAGTGTGCAATTCGAAAGTTACTCTTGTTGAGTTCATGACTCATTATGAAACTGCAATAGAAGCACAACGTCACACACAGCGGAAAAATGATCTTGAATCTCGATACAAACGACCCCAGTTGAAGAGTAATTACCAATTGTTGGAAGGCCAAGCTGTTGACATATACATAAAATGTATTTTTTGTGACGTCCAAGCTGAGCTAATTGGAATTGCGGATTGCATAAATCATCGTTATGAAGATCAGCCCGATGGGTTTGTTAAGTTTTACATAAATGACTTCCAACAGCCTTGTACATCCTTTGTTGAGGTAAACAATGACGTTTTGTTTTTATATGGTGTTTTCTGTTAATGGAGTTTTTCATATCCAATGTGTTTTTTTAACTTTTTTTAGACAAACATTCTCTGCATGGCGTTATAGAGATATTATTTTTGGCGTTTTTCAGGTAATGTTCCGTAAATCTGATTGCACATGCAGTTGCTCATGCAGGCGTTTTGAACAGTTTGGTTTGCTATGTAGACATATATTCTATGTTTTGAGAATTATGGACATTAGGGAATTTCCAAAACAGTACATTCTGAATAGATGGCGCAAAGAGGCTTCCCCAAACTGCTTTCCCGAATACTCAATTAGTCGTGAATATATGACCGAGCTTGATCCCGATGTGCAAAGTATGATGCGAGATATTATTTTTTCAACGGAATATACGTTGAACCGTTTATCTGGTAATAAAGAGGAGCTATCCTTATACAAGGATCATGTTCAATCTTATATGAAGAAGGTTCAAGATAAGCAGATTGTTGTTCCTCCCGCTAGTACTAGGGATAGATTTGCCGAGATAATTGGTCAATATAAAAATGACAAGAATCCAATAAGAGTCCCTGTTGGGTATAAATCCAAAGGTTCTGGTTCTCGGAAGCGCTTGAAATCTAAACAGGAGATAGCAATCGAGAAAAAGATATCAAAGTCGAAACCCGGGGCCAAAGAAAGACAGTGTTAGAACTGCAAAGGTTGTGGACACTACGCATCGACATGCAAACAGGCTGTAATTAAAAGAAGATCGAAAGGTCTTCGAGAGCTAGTGAAGAGTAGTTTGGCATTTTGTATTTTTCATTCTTATAGAACACACACAGATGGACTTCGAGAGCCAGTGTAGAGTAGTTTGGCGTTATGTATATTTCATTCCTATAGAACATAGAAGATCTCAGTTTGGCGTTTTACATCATTTTTTCCATTCTTTTTTTTCGACCTATTTGTTCATAACATGCTACTTCGAAGTCACGTAACAAACAATGTAAGATCGGTCAAGCAAATCAAACGCCAAAAAAAAAAACAACGCCACTAAATAAAACTACCAAAAACCTCTAATTTTGGTCATGCTAAACTCAATAATGTTTTGCTGAACGAGATGGACAATATTGTTAATCCTCGGTCAAGAAATATGTCTAACAACGTTGTCCATCCCATTTAGCTAAACTTTATTGAGAACAAAACTGAATCTCCAGGAAATGGCGTTTTTGAATTTTTGTGGTTTTTGTATGTTTTGGCGTTTATATTGAGGAAATAGTGTATATCAAAGAAACACGGATTGGAATATTTGATATTTGGGTTTTTTTTTTGGCGTTTCTAAGATGAATGGTATAGAGGAAAATATGGCGTTTGGGGTTTTGGTGTGGATTTTAGTAGGTCTGAGATGTTGTTTATATAGGAAGTTTTTGGCGCGTATTTTAGGCGCGATTTTTATTATAGTAAATGCTAGTAATTAAGCTTCGTCGTTTCAGTACTGTTTGTTCAGCTTTATCGGTTAAAAACAAAGTTTGGCGTTTTATATCTAATGGCGTTTAGATTAGGATGAAGTGTGCTATGTGTGTTAAGGCGGGATTTTAATAGCGTTTTATTCGTGAGTTTGGAGTTTTGTGTAGTGAAGTCAAAAGACCCTTTTACCCTTAATGAAGCGTGCCACACTAATAAAAGTGATGTTACTTACGAAAACGCCACTGCGTCATCTAGTCCATAGATTGTTTTGATCCGAGGATCCATAAGCGTTCTCTCCGTTCTCACACTTTCCACCGTTTTCTCCAAATCCTGACCCTATATATATATATATATAGGGGAAGGTTCATTTGAGAAGAAATTTAATGTGAGAAGAAAAAGAAGAAAGGGCATAATGGTAAAACATTAAATAGTTTATAACTCCTCCCATTAATTATGTTATCTCTCACTAATAAAGCAAAAAACATTTTATCCTACACATTTCAAAATTTATCCTACATATATCTTACACTTACCGAAATTTACCCTACGCATATCTAAATTTTCATACACATTAAGAATTTATCCTACACATACTAAAATTTATCCTACACATGTCGAAAATTGCCTCACCCTAAATTATTTTATCTTGAAAGTGTATATTTAAAAGTGAGTTACAAGTTTTTAATTATTTAACTAAATAATTACAATTAGAAATTTACCTATATTCCCTTATTAATAACATTAAATACACATATTAAATTAAGTAAAATGTAGCATGTCTATTGGTTTAAAACTTATTCTTTTTATTCTTACAAATTTTTTCTTCTCATTTGAACCCTCCACTAGGGGAAGGTTCATTTGAGAAGAAATTTAGTGTGAGAAGAAAAAGAAGAAAGGGCATAATGGTAAAACACTAAATAATTTATAACTCCTCCCATTAATTATGTGATCTCTCATTAATAAAGCAAATAACATTTTATCCTACACATTTCAAAATTTATCCTACATATATCTTATACTTACCGAAATTTAACCTACGCATATCTAAATTTATCATACACATTTAAGAATTTATCCTACACATACTAAAATTTATCCTACACATGTCGAAAATTGTCCTTCATCCTAAATTATTTTATCTTGAAAGACTATATTTAAAAGTGAGTTACAATTTTAATTAGTTAGCTAATTAATTACAATTGGAAATTTACCTATATGCCCTTATTAATAACATTAAATACACATATTAAATAAAGTAAAATGGAGCATTTCTATTGGTTTAAAACTTATTCTTTTTATTATTACAAAATTTTTCTTCTCATTTGAACCCTCCACTATATATATATATAGGGGCCAGGATCATTTCAGAACCATAAATATTTACAAGACTCGCAGAACTCCTAACAAACAATCTTTTTATTTATATATTTTTATGTTTAGGAAAATTTTATCATTTATTATGTGTATTTTTACGATTACATACATGTTAAGAGTAATTTTATCATTTTTATATGTAATTTTATAGTTACACATATGCAAACTAGTTTTTTTACATATATGTAATTAGTTATGACACATATATATAATTTTGGCAATTAAACATATGTAAACTACTTTTAACATGTATGTAATCAAAGAAATGCATATAATAGATGATAAAAAGATCCTAAATACAAAAACTTATATAAAAAATGATTGTTTATTAGGAGTTCTGAAAGTTCTATAGTTATTTAGAGTTCTGAAATGAACTAAATCCTATATATATAAAGAGTGAACACTAGTGTAACTTGCGAACTGAGTGAACTAATCCTGGCCATACACGTGTGTAGATCAATGGGCAGGATTTGATGTTGAAATACACTAGTGTATTTTACGATTTGATGATGAGATCCTGGCCATACACGTGTGTAGATCAATGGCCAGGATTTGTTCACTCAGTTCGTAAATACACTAGTGTTCACTCTAGAACCCCACCCTATACATATATATATATATATATATAAAGGGAAAGGTTCATTTGAGAATCACCCTCATTGCGAGAACTGCGAGAACCAATGTGAACACAAAATAAAATCTAAAAACAATCAAAAAAGCACTCAAAAATATTTTTTTTATATTTTTTAACAAAAATCGCTATATTTAGTTACAAAAAAAAAAATTTAGTAACAGTTATCCATGCACATGTGCATATGTATCATTCTTTCGACAAATTCCGTAATACGTTATCAGTAATAGACAATTGCACTTTAATTTACAATACCATCCGTAATACACTACTTTTTACATTACCAATATTCAAAATGCACATGTGCATCATTAGGTATAACCATGATATAACATGTTTTGGTACAAAAATTTTGTGATATTTAATGGAGAAGTAGGCCCATATACATGTTTTTTGGTTAGTTATATCTAGTGGTTGATGGTTTGGCTATAGTTGTTACTTTATGATGTAATATGATGATTGGATAGTATAAATGGTGTTATATACATGTAATAAAGTGAAAATATTGGTAATGGTGTTGTATTATGGATGGTAGGAGGTAATGATATTTTATTATGGATGGTAGGAGGTGATGGTAGTGTATTATGGGTGGTATGATAGATGAAAGAGAAAGTGTATTCAAAGTAGTGTACCAAAACACCTCCCAAGGAACCAATCCTCCCTCAAGAGGATTGGAACCTAGCACTTGGAGTCAATAATCCTACCGGGTGGGATGACATCCCCGCGGAACCTCCTCTTGATGATTTGCAAGAAGTCCCGGTGGAGGTTGCACCCCCTCAAAATGATGCCAATGAGCCCACCTTTCTTCTCCCAAGGGAGATAGAAGAATGGCTCGCCGACGTGTGAGGGACCCATATCCGGAGGAAGAAATTCTTCGAGCCGCATCCAACCGAGAGAATTATCTTTTCGGAAATTTTGCTAATAGAATAAACTTTATGCTAGAACTTCTTGGTTTAGACTTCTTGTGTTTTCTGACCTATTTATCTAGAATTTTAATTTATTAGGAATATTATGTAACTTTCTCTATCGAATGAATGATGGTTTTATAAATTATTTGGTGTTTGGATGATGTTGTAATGGGTAAAACACACTCGGGATGGTAAAGGATATCAAGGGAAACTTGAACCAGCACCCCATGCACAAAAACAGAGCCTCCCGCAAAAATTTTCTTCATTACTGTTGGTGCATATGTCTGTCGACTTCGTCTTGTATCGAGTCTTGTATTAGATTAAATAGATCAGGGGATGATTTACGAGAAAAACGAGAAATGTATAGGTGTGAGCCATTTCGCACGAAATGGAGATGTCCATTTCGTACGAAATGGAACTGGCCATTTCGCTTGAGCCATCTCGTGCGAAAGGTGCTGCCTATAAATACGTGCCTTGTCCATTTCATTTGTAACGTTTGGTTTCTGGTAGCGAAGCTCTACCGAAGTGTCTCCAGCGTTGTAAAACGATCTAATATCAATACAAGAGACAGTTTAAGTGAATCTAAGTGCAAATCAGCTGAAATAACTCCGATACGTCTGTTTCCGCCTTTCGTATTGGACGAGATCTCTTCTGAATGACTCGTTTGGTCATGCAAACGATCCTATAAATGGTATCAGAGCTCAGGAGGAAGAGTTCTTATGATTTTCAGCTGAAATTCTGATTTCTACTCACTTTCTTCATCATTTTCCAAAATTAACTGAGATTTCACAGATAAAATGGCTTGATTAAAGTGCGAAATACAGTTTTAATCAATCCTTAAAAGAATCAGACTTAAAATCGAAGTAAAACTTGATCAATTTGTTGAAAAACTGTCTGAAAGTGTGACGTCAGCTCCATTTCACACGAATTGATACCAGATTGTTTGAACTTGCATCCATTTCGCACGAGACAGGCTTCCATTTCACACCAAAGATTCCATTTCGTGTGAAACAGACATCATTTCGCCCGAATTGGTATCCCATTTCGTTTGGAAGTGTCATTTCGCTTGAAAAGTTCATTTCGCGTGAATCATACATTCCATTTCGCACGAAGTGGGTAAAAGGTTCCATTTCGTTTGAATAGTGACCATTTTATTTGAAAGATTCCATTTCGTGTGAGTGTGTATTCCATTTCGTTTGAAAGTCTAAGTTTGTGAAATTTTTGATACCGAATCATGGAAAACGAATTCTACAATGCCTTTGCTACTCCGATCACTGTTACTCAGAATACGATGCTAGAAAATGAAACGGGAACCACGCAAAAACCGCCTAAGCTTATGAATATTGAGGAATATAGTGGATGGGCAGAACGTTTTGAAAATTAGGTTCAAGCATATTACTTAGATGCATGGGAATGTACTGAATATCGATATATTAGACCGGTTAAGGACAACGGAGAAAAGGTTGATATTAAAGATCTAGGTGTTGATGAGAAAAAGAAATACAAAAATGAAAAGATGATGGTTAGTCTCTTGCAGCAAGCTATTAAGGAAGAAATCTTGATTTTACTTCAACACAACGGAAGTGCACAATCAATATGGAAAGAATTAAAATCGAAGTTTGTTGGAAGTAAAGAGATGATCAAGAACAAAATGTCGATTTTGAAGCAAGAATTTGATCTATTTCGTGGATTGAAAACTGAAAACACCAAACAGATTATAGAAAGATATTGCAATTTGGTGATGAACATGAAAAGATTGAATATCACGAAAGATAAAGAAGAATTGATTGAAAAATTGGCCGATGCGTTGCCACATGATGTTTGGGGCACGTATCTTATGATGTTGAAAAATTTACCTGAGTTTGACAATTTAATGCTGAGCGAGTTTATTGAACAACTCGAAGCTCAAGAGATGGAACAACAAAAGATAGCGAGAATGAAGAACTATGATGGTGAACAAGACATTGGTCTATATTACAAAGGAGGTACTAGTGATAAGACTCACATTGCACCAAAGAAAGCTTATCTAGTTAATCAAGAGGATGAAAGATTGCCAGAAGGTTTTAGCTGGGACAAATATTGTCCGGATGAAGAGATCTTAAAGGCTAAAGCTTTTGTTGCTCAAATTGTTGAAGATAGTGCTGATGATAATTCGTATTGGGCAGATAATATGAAAGAGCACTTAAAATATCTAGCCGAAAGAGATGCTGAAAATGCTCGAGTGGCAAAGCAGAAGGTTAAAAAACAAGATGATAGTGAAGATGATTTTGGGGCAGATAAAATGAAAGAGCACTTAAAATTTCTAGCCGAGAGAGATAAAGAAAGAATGAAAGATAAGAATGATGAAGAAGAGGTTCGTGTGATAAAGAAGCAGGACAAAGAAATTCCAGCTTTCGAGATTAAAAAAGAAGCTGATGCAGAAAATATGTCGGAGAATTGTGAAAACTGTGAGACTATGAAGAAACACAACAATGAGTTGATTCACAACATGAACAGATTGAAAGAATCATATGATGTCTTAAACAAATCCATGAATCAATATAACGAGTCAAGCAGTGAAAAAGCTACAGCCATGAAGACACTCAATGGAGCATACATGATAAAGCAGGAAATGGTCAATTATTACATTGATATGTGTGCTAAGCTTGAAAAGAAATTGGAAATTCAGAGGATAGAAACTGAAAGAGTAAACAAATTATTGAAAAGTTACTCATGTTCTTCTTATGTGATTGACAGGATTTACCCTACAGTGGAAGGCATGAAAGCATTTGAAGAAGAAACATCTGAAGTGAAGAAATCTGAAACAAAAGAGGATACTGAAGTGAAGAATTCTGGTAAGAAACAAAGTTTTGGCTATAACAAGTGTCCACCCCCGCTTGAAAATGGATATTCTCCACGAAATCCTAATTCAGAAAGAGTCAAAAAGGCAACCAACTTACAGTGGGAATCTGAGTCTTCAGATAACTTACCAGACAACATTGATGTCACTTTCACATCATCCGACGCTGATCATGAATCCGAGATAATTAAGAAAGTGGTCGATCAGGTGTTGGATAAAGATGACACGGAGGAGTCAAAATCAGAGTCAAAGTCTGAGTCCGACACTTCAAGTCCAACGGTCAAAAAGGACAAACGGGTTTACAACAAAGAATTTCTGTTATCAAAATCTAATTTGAATGACGAACCAATCAAAGTGGCATATACTTTGAATGATTCTGACAAATTATATTCTGATGAAGAATTTCCAATAAGAGGTGTGAAAACTGAAATGATCAAAAAGGTTTTTAAACTAACAGAAATTAACATTTCTGAAATAAAAGATGTAAATCTTTCTGAAAAACCTAAAAAATACACCTCAAGAGTTCAACAGAAATTAAACAAGAAAAAATGTTACAGTTCCGGTCCAGTTTATCGAAAGAAACCAAACCATAACAGTAATTTCAAAAAGAAGGGATTGGGTTTTACTTCATCCGTAAATCATAAAAATGAGAAAATTTCTAAAACAAAAACAGTATTTGTTTCAGGGTCAAGTTCTGAAGAAGAAGAAGAAGAAAAGAGCTCATTTTGGAAACAATCGAATAAAGAGTTCTTTGCAGAAAAACAAAAGTTTGAGAAGAATGGAGTTTATCAGAGAAAGGAGACAAGAACCTGTTACCGATGTCAAGAAGTTGGTCACATCGCCTGGAATTGTCCAAAGGCAACCAACTCAAAACAGGAAGTTGTTTCTAAACTCAAAGAAAAAGTTGTTGATAAAACTGAACCACCAACTGAAAAATTCAAAGTGTTTAAAAATTCAACATATGAAGTTGGTGAATGTTCGAAAAGGTTTTACAAAAGAAGGGTGAATCTTGACAACCAAATGTGGGTTGTTAAGAAATCTTATGTGAAATCTGGCGATAAATCAGTTCCGCCAATGGATGATGTCAATTTTCCACTATTGTGAACTGAAAATTTTAAACAAAAAGTTGGTAAAGTGGAGATTTCGAATCAATTCTATTCTGAAAAGAAAGAATTTGATGTCGAAAAGGCTTTCAATGACAAAGTTAAACATATTTTTGGAAAGATGGTCGAGGGAAAGGTTAAAGGGGTAAAAGAATTTTATGAAGCAAAAAGAAATGTTTAAACCCCAAGTGAAACTGAAAAGGTCACACCCAAAGCTGGTCAGGCTTGGGTGTCAGTATTCCATATATAAAAATCCTGACTTGCCGGAGCTTCCAAGTTGGTAATCGTGGAGCAGGAATCGGCATCTTTCTTGAGAAATTCACATCTGTGAAATTTTGACCTACAAGTGGTATTATCATTCTTGAAAATTGTCATATTTCGATTTACAAGTGATTTTGTTGATAAGAACCTACAAGTGATTGTTTGTTCTTAAAAGTGGTTAATCAAGGTCATTAAGTTAAACTTGATTTAACTTTCATCCAAGTGATAATTTGATAACAAAGTGATGAATGAATCCCCGATTTTACATGTGAAATCAACAAAACTAATTTTCCGGAAAAACCATTTTGATTAAAACAAGCTTAAGTGTTTTGAAATCATAATGGGAAAATAGTTTGTTGTCAGGGGGAGTTCTGATTGTTTATGCCAAGTGGATGGCGAATTGAAGTAATTCACATCGGTTTGTCAATTTTTCTTTAAATGGTTTTGAATTTTAGGGGAAGTAAGAAATTTCAGAAAATCCAAAAACATTAGAAAATTTGAAAATGTCAAAAACATGATAAAAATCAAAAATGGGTTTTGTTGTGAAAAAGAGGAAATGATAGTACATCAGTAGACAATCACATTACGCTAAAGAATTGGAAAGTTAAAATGTGATAAACGGTCTCACTGATGATATGCCAGTAGATTTTTACACGCTTAGTAGATTGTGTCGAGATATAAACCTAAATATCATACTTACTTAGTTCGTGGGGAACATCTCTCAGATATATAGGTAACCCCCGAAATCTTGTTTGAATGGCTTTCTATTTCTGACATACTAGGTCTTTGTGCGTGGTGATATCTGGGGTATTATACCTGGACTTCTGATTTTGCGGGAGCAATAGCCTAGTCCTCGTATAATACTTTGCATTGCTTTATTCTTAAAGCTCACCCTCAGCATAAAAAATGATGAAACATTGAAAAATGCTAATCATGTGTTGTTGAAGAAAAGATTCTCTAAAGGGAACACACCTAAATTCGAACCATCATCTCTCTGATTTTGCGGAAACAATAGCCTGAGCTCTCATGGTCTCGCATTTAACCCCTTACAGATATCATTAGTGTAAATTCACATGTAAGACTGAATATAGGAGTCTGGATACGGGAGTATATTCTGAGGTGGGACACGCGAATAAGTTTAAGTGCTTAAAACACTAATCTCGTATCTCGAAACAGTTGAACTTTGTGTGAAAATTTAAGTGGATCAGTATACTGACAATCTAAGTGAATCGTTTAGAACTTAAAGTGTTTGAAAACTCAACGGTGCTAGTGATTTGTCTCATAAACTGATATGATCCTCTTACACAAACTCACAAAAAATATTGTTTGTAAATATTTCTTTACTGCTTTTCAGTAAAAACAAAATCCAAAAAGATTTTAGTGTGTTTTAGCATAAATTTTGAAAAATTCAAAAAGATTTTATTTCATCTTATTTTCGACAACTGATGTTGAAAAGCTGATTTTCAAAATTCCGAGTGCTAAACTTGATGAACAAGGTTTGGGAGAATTTGATTGAAATGAAAATTGAAGAGAAAAGTTTGAAATAATTTGAGAAATGTCATAATCTAATAAGTGATGTTTTGAGATTGATTTTGTCACGTGGTAAGCAGAGATTATAAATTTGTCAAATTTTTAAATTTGTGAAATTTATTTTGAGGTAGAGAATTGTGCAGGAAAAGCCAGGTTTCTGATTCTATTGTTAAAGAAAGCCAGGTTACGATTCTAGAACATGTGAAATTTGTATAGCCATGTTTTCGATCTAAAGCCTGATAGAGAATTCCAGATTGTGATCCCAGCTTATCGAAAGGGGCAGATTCAGATCCAGGAACAAAGTTCGAGATAGAAGTTGCTGATGCTGAAGAACTTAAGGAATCAAGAGATCTGATCAAGAGAAGATAGAGTCAGGTTGAGATTCAGGAAAGAGAGAAAGGAGAAGAGAAAAGAGATTGAGGATGCTTACAATGTTAGATTCTTTGGAAGAGCACGAAGACTGATAAAGACTGAAAATGTGACATACCGAAGACTCGACACTGAAGACTTCGTCAACATCCAAGGGGGAGTCTGTTGGTGCATATGTCTGTCGACTTCATCTTGTATCGAGTCTTGTATTAGATTAAATAGATCAGAGCACGATTTACGAGAAAAACGAGAAATGTATAGGTGTGAGCCATTTCGCACAAAATGGAAAATCCATTTCGTACGAAATGGAGATGTCCATTTCATACGAAATGGAACTGGCCATTTCGCTTGAGCCATCTCGTGCGGAATGGGCTGCCTATAAATACGTGCCTTGTCCATTTCATTTGTAACGTTTGGTTTCTGGTACCGAAGCTCTGCCGAAGTGTCTCCAGCATTGTAAAACGATCTAATATCAATACAAGAGACAGTTTAAGTGAATCTAAGTGCAAATCAGCTGAAATAACTCTGATACGTCTGTTTCCGCCTTTCATATTGGACGAGATCTCTTCTGAACGACTCGTTTGGTCGTGCAAACGATCCTACAATTACAGCCAGTTCAGCACGGGCCGTGTCCCGCCAACACGGCCCCGTGCTGAATCGTCTGCAGAAAATCGTCCAGTTCAGTTAACTGGACACGGGGCGTGTTCAGCCGTGCCCAGGCTTCTGTTTCTTCTTAATAATTTTTGTTACTGGCAACCTGAACACGGTGCCGTGCCCGGAAACCACGGGCCCGTGTCCAAATGCCCAGTAACATTAAAATTTGTTTTTAAACACACTTTTACACATTCAATCAACCTAAAAACTTATTTTTGGGACACATTGAGGACAATGTGTAATTTAGTGTGGGGGGGGGGATGCTAAAACCTTGAATCTTGCAAGTCCTAATTACAAGCCTTACACAAAACTCTATTGGAACCGCTAAACACCCCAAATTTTTTCAAAAACTTTTCATTTTTTTTACTTGTCTTGGTTTAATTTGGGAATTACAAGTTCTAAAAGGTTATATTTTTTACAAATTTACAACCGATAGCGTCATGATAAAAAGAACCAACATAAGAAAATTATGAAACGTCATGACAAATCTAGTTAAAATTTGATTATATATACTAGATCACATAAAACCCCATTCCCACAAAAAGTGAGTTTTGAGCCTTTATTGAGCATACAAATACATATCTTTAAACTAAATGCTCATTTTTCGTTTCTTGTGTGAATAGCCGCTTGGTTCTTACGACTCTAGAACTTGCCATGACAATACATTCCCGGTCCTTACCAACTTAAACCCAAGTAAGTAAATGATGGAGGCATTAGGACTAACCCTTTTTATTTCAACACCATTTTTTTTACCACCTACCAAAAATCCCCCTAGTTAACCCCTTTGAACCTAAACCTTTTCATTTCTTAACCCAAAACAAACACCCTTTTTACCCACCAAAACCCTTTTTCATTTTAAACCCTTTTATTTTAGTAACAAAGCTCGGTTTTCTTGTGACTTCCTTATTAAAAAAATGATGATGATGAAGCAAAGAAATAAAACAAACAAGTTCATCAAAAAGAACTTTGTTTGAAGAAATGCTTCATTAAAATAAAAAGTTATAAAAATAAAGTCTTACGAAAACCGATGCTTTTTACGCCTTTCGCCCTTTTTCTACTAACCACTAACCCAACCACCTACCTTTAACCCAAGCCTAACCCTTCCCCCAAAAGTCCTCTTGATATTTACAAAGGTGTATAGTTAAAAAGGAGGAGGATTGATTGCTTGACAAGCTTATGGTAGAAGTAAGTTCCATGCCGCTCTCGAGTGTTTCACAAAAATACATCTTCGGCCGAGTGTTGAGTGATCCCCCGTGAGGTATATGAACTTGTATATAAATGGAATTTTAAAAAGGCATGCTATGCCCTAATAAGTAATTTATCTTATGTAATGTTTTAATAAATCATGACGAATAGGATTGTAAATAAATAAAAATAAAGCCAAATAAAGAATCTTGGAATCCCGACACTCTATGACAAGCCCAAAAACCTTCTCTTCTACCCATTCCATTTGGGAGTGTAAACCACATTATAAAGAGTTTTGCTTGAGGGCAAGCAAAGATTCAAGTGTGGGGGTATTTGATGTGTGCAAAAAACAACATATAAATTACATCAAATGTGGCATAAAACTAACCCTTTTAGTACTAATGTTGGAAAAAGTGTGTTTTTGTCTTCCTTTTGTATTTTCAGGATTAAATGAGCTCAAATGAACAAAAGAAGCAAAAATGCAGCCAAATCTAACAATAATACAAGAAAAGGAACAAACGTGGGCGTGCCCATGTGTCTGCAGAAAAGACAAAGTTGTAGAAGCTTCTATCACCCACCACGGGGGCGTGCCCAGCGGACACGGGGCCGTGGTTAATGCAAAGATTCGCAGAATCTAGAAAAATCTTGATAGTACAGATATGCTTCGGCACACGGGGTCGTGCCCAGTGGACACGGGGCCATGGTCAACTAATGCAGACAAACTGCAATTAATGAAGAAAGAGAAGATGGGTGGACACGGGGCCGTGTCCGGGCTTCTCTGCAGGCTATAAATAGGGGTGCTTGGCTCACTTGCAAACCATCCCTTGGCAAACCACCACTCTCACACTTCACCCACCCACCACCACCATCACTACCCACATCCACCACCATCATCCATCATCCATCATAGAGTGTGTGAGTAGTCTCGGGATCCAAGGTTGATCGTAAGAGTTCTTGACAATCAAAGGCCATGTTTGCCTAAGTCTCTTACATCACTTGGTGAAGACAAGTGTTTTGTATAATACTTTTTATTTTTAATCTTTTCGCACTTTTTATTTGACTATGTATTAATGACTTTAATAACTAGTTTCTTATGTTGAAGGTGAATCTTCCTTATCATTTGTCCGTGGTGTCTTGGCATTATTTTACTGTCTATATAAAATAAAAGATTTTCACCATTCATATCTCCACGGTTTATATGGAGATATGTTGGCTACCTGGTCGGGGGTTAAGGGAATGGTTTGGTAAGAGTCTTGCCTTGTTCAGTGTATAGATCATGCAAGGACCTGGTTCAAGTTTAGTAGAACCTCCTTCAATACCCACTTGTATTGGATGGCGGGGGTATGAACTCCTTGACCCCCTCATATGTAAACTACTATTTACATATGACCCCCTCATATGTAAACTACTATTTAAACTTTAACCCGACTATTTAGGATTGTATCCCTGCTGACTCAAACTACTTAGCCGAGGGTAACGTCACCTTCAAAAGAGGGGCCTACCACATTACGCATTAATAACTTAATTAATTATCTTTCAATAATCCAACCCTTTAGGATTGTATCCTTGCTGACTCAAACTACTGGGTTGAGGGTAATGTCACCTTCAAAAGATGGGCCTACTACTATAACTATGATAATCTCTTAAAAAGTGCAAAAGTGCGAAAATAATTAAATGTTACACTAAAGGCGAGTCGGATCCAAGTGATTCATCTTGTCTATCGGTTTTTATTTTTATTTATTTTCAGCATTTTTAGTTTTTATTTTCTAGTTTAAAACCTTTTTCTAAACTTTTGATTTGATTAGACGTTGAGGATAAACCGGTATTAAAAGCTCTTGTGTCCTTGGACGACCTCGGTATCTTACCAACACTATACTACGCTCACGATGGGTGCACTTGCCCATATGTGTGTTTGGTGTTAGTAAAATATTGTGTTTTATAAATTTAAAACTTGACTAAAGTGTAAAAAGGGCTAAAAATATACATAAAAATCTATAACACACGACACGCATCAAGTTTTTGGCGCCGCTGCCGGGGACACAAGGATTTTAAGAAAGTTAGGAATCAACGGCCTAATCGTTTTTTCTTATTTTTCTGTTTTTTTTTTTTTAGGATTTTTTCGTAATTTTTCAGCTTCTGCTGAACTCAGCACGGGCCGTGCCCGCTGAACACGCCCTGTGCCCAATCTTTGGTACTGGCAATCCTGTTTTAAGTCAGACAGTAGCTGAACACGGGGCCGTGCCCACTCAACACGCCCCGTTCCCAAGTTTCAGTTATTGAAAACAGAATCGTAAGATCCCGGCGGTTGGTAATTTCTAACACAAACATGAGTGATACTGATTTTTTTACTATTGGCCCTCTTATGGTATGTGGTGTCAAATATGTGGTGGCAATCATAAAGATTTAGAATGTTATTTTCTAAATTATAAGCCCCATTATATAGACCCATTGTTTTCCTGTAGCCTTAAGAGGGGCGAAAGTAAAAATAATCCTTATCTCTCCCTCGAATGCTCTCAATCGAACCTTCTAGGAGAAATGCTTCTTGATGAACTATTTCAAATGGAAGATCTAATTCTTAGTTGGATAAAAGAACTTAAGATGGATTTCATTAATTCATCTCAAGACGATACCCAAGAAGAATTGTTGAGATCGCATTCGGATAAAAACAACTTCGTTGTTCCCGATATCACCTCTAACTCTAGCGAAGACTTGAGCGATAGTCGTCCCTGTGTCGATTGTGTCGTGAAGGCTCCCCATCGACTTCGTTCGATGCATGCATAGACCTGAGCGATTCGGCATACACCTTCTTTAACGAGAGCCCGAAAAAGGGTTGGACTTGTCCACCTACATTTAGCATAGGAATCACCCTTACCGATAACCTCTTGCGTTCTCGTCTAAATCTAGAGCAATGAAGGTATCTCAGGCACTTTGGGTTGTTCTGTCCAGTAAGGAACCACCCGATCCGGATAAATTCCTTAGAAATAGACGAAACTTCATAAACAGCCTCTAGACACGGGGCCGTGTCCAGGTCAGCACGCCCTCGTGTCCACCAAAAGATTCCCGTCTGACTTTTTGTCAGAATACGGATAAAATGTGTCAAGATCTTGCCTGCACACGGGGCCGTGTCCAGCCGACACTGGGCCGTGTGCAGCATGCTGTCGTTTTCTATAAATGCAGCCAAGATTCCTACACATTTGGACCACTCCAAAAGACAGAGATTTTGTGGGTCTTCGCACATACCATCCTAAGTATATTCTAAAGAAGGTTCCCAATAACCATCTTGTCTTTTCTACTTTTGTCTATTGTTTTCTTCTTCATTTTCACCTCAAGACACCTCCATTAAAGCTTGAAATCAACATGGTTCCAAGCCTTATTGTGATGTTTGTTAGGTTTTTATTCAATGAATCTTGTTAAAAATAAGTTCTACAACATTGTTTTAAGTTATTTCTGCTTAAAAATGCTTTAACAAACAAAAAAAATAATTTAAAACTCCAAGATTCCTTGTTTCAAAAATCTGCAGATAGGTGAACACGGGGCCGTGCTCATTGAGCACGGGGCCATGTCCGAGGTTACTGTTTCATTAAAATGAACTCTTTTCAGTTTATTTTCGTAGAATGTCGAGCCAAAACAGTGGAACTTCGTCAGCACATTCCAGAAACAGTCGAAGAGAACGGAGGTCCTCAATCGAAGCAACTCTCATACGCTACGTGATGGCATTACGTGAAGCTCTTGATGAGATGACATCGGTAGAGGAGGTCCTCATAGACCGTATAAATTATCTTACGGTGGGGTTGGAAAACAGTTTTCAAGAAATCAAGCTCTTGCACCAGAGGTTGAACATTCTTGTGACACCTCCCATGGAACCAATCCTCCCTCAAGAGGATTGGAACCTAGCACTTAGAGTCAATAATCCCACCGGGTGGGATGACATCCCCACGGAACCTCCTCTTGACGATTTGCAAGAAGTCCCGGTGGAGGTTGCACCCCCTCAAAATGATGCCAATGAGCCCACCTTTCTTCTCCCAAGGGAGATAGAAGAATGGCTCGCCGACGTGTGAGGGGCCCATATCCGGAGGAAGAAGTTCTTCGAGCCGCATCCAACCGAGAGAATTATCTTTTCGGAAATTTTGCTAATAGAATAAACTTTAGGCTAGAACTTCTTGGTTTAGACTTCTTGTGTTTTCTGACCTATTTATCTAAAATTTTAATTTATTAGGAATATTATGTAACTTTCTCTATCGAATGAATGATGGTTTTATAAATTATTTGGTGTTTGGATGATGTTGTAATGGGTAAAATACACTCGGGATGGTAAAGGATACCAAGGGAAACTTGAACCAGCACCCCATGCACAAAAACAGAGCCTCCCGCAAAAATTTTCTTCTTTACAGCCAGTTCAGCACGGGCCGTGTCCCGCTAACACGGCCCCGTGCTGAATCGTCTGCAGAAAATCGCCCAATTCAGGTAACTGGACACGGGGTGTGTTCGCTAAACACGCCCCCGTGCCCAGGCTTCTGTTTCTTCTTAATGATTTTTGTTACCAGAAACCTGAACATGGGGCCGTGCCCGGACACCACGGGCCCGTGTCCAGATGCCCAGTAACATTAAAATTTGTTTTTAAACACACTTTTACACATTAAATCAACCTAAAAACTTATTTTTGGGACACATTGAGGACAATGTGTAATTTAAGTGGGGGGGATGCTAAAACTTTGAATCTTGCAAGTCCTAATTACAAGCCTTACACAAAACTCTATTAGAACCGCTAAACACCCCAAATTTTTTCAAAAACTTTTCGTTTTTTTTACTTGTATTGGTTTAATTTGGGAATTACAAGTTCTAAAAGGTTATATTTTTACAAATTTACAACCGATAGCGTCGTGATAAAAAGAACCAACATAAGAAAATTATGAAACGACATGACAAATCTAGTTAAAATTTGATTATATATTCTAGATCACATAAAAACTCATTCCCATAAAAAGTGAGTTTTGAGCCTTTATTGAGTATACAAATACATATCTTTAAACTAAATGCTCATTTTCCGTTTCTTGTGTGAATAGCCGCTTGGTTCTTATGACTCTAGAACTTGCCATGACAATACATTCCCGGTCCTTACCAACTTAAACCCAAGTAAGTAAATGATGGAGGCATTAGCACTAACCCTTTTTATTTCAACACCATTATTTTTTTTACCACCTACCAAAAATCCCCCTAGTTAACCCCTTTGAGCCTAAACCTTTTCATTACTTAACCCAAAATAAACACCCTTTTTACTAACCAAAACACTTTTTCATTTTAAACCCTTTTAATTTAGTAACAAAGCTCGGTTTTCTTGTGACTTCCTTATTAAAAAAAATGATGATGATGAAGCAAAGAAATAAAACAAACAAGTTCATCAAAAAGAACTTTATTTGAAGAAATGCTTCATTAAAATAAAAAGTTATAAAAATAAAGTCTTACGAAAACCGACGCTTTTTACGGCTTTCGCCCTTTTCTACTAATCACTAACCCAACCACCTACCTTTAACCCAAGCCTAACCCTTCCCCCAAAAGTCCTCTTGATATTTACAAAGGTGTATAGTTAAAAAGGAGGAGGATTGATTGCTTGGCAAGCTTATGGTAGAAGTACGTTCCATGCCTCTCTCGAGTGTTTCACAAAAATACATATTCGGCCGAGTGTTGAGTGATCCCCCGTGAGGTATGTGAACTTGTATATAAATGGAATTTTAAAAAGGCATGTTATGCCCTAATAAGTAATTTATCTTATGTAATGTTTTAATAAATCATGATGAATAGGATTGTAAATAAATAAAAATAAAGCCAAATAAAGAATCTTGGAATCCCGACACTCTATGACAAGCCCAAAAACCTTCTCTTCTACCAATTCCATTTGGGAGTGTAAGCCACAATATAAAGAGTTTTGCTTGAGGACAAGCAAAGATTCAAGTGTGGGGGTATTTGATGTGTGCAAAAAGCAACATATAAATTACATCAAATGTGTCATAAAACTAACCCTTTTTTAGTACTAATGTTGGAAAAAGTGTGTTTTTGTCTTCCTTTTGTATTTTCATAATTAAACGAGCTCAAATGAACAAAAGAAGCAAAAATGCAGCCAAATCTAACAATAATACAAGAAAAGGAACAAACGTGGCATGCCCGACCCCAGACAGCATCTTCCCAAGCAAAATCAAGAGAACAGAAGGCTGAATACGCCCCGTGCTCACTAAGCACGGGGGCGTGCACAAGTGTCTGCAGAAAAGACAAAGTTGTAGAAACTTCTATCACCCGCCACGGGGGCGTGCCCAGCGGACACGGGGCCGTGGTCAACGCAAAGATTCGCAGAATCTAGGCAAATCTTGATAGTACAGATACGCCTCTGCACACGGGGTCGTGCCCAGCGGACACGAGGGCGTGGTCAACTAATGCAGACAAACTCCAATTAATGAAGAAAGAGAAGATGGGTGGACACGGGGCCGTGTCCGGGCTTCTGTGTAGGCTATAAATAGGGGTGTTTGGCTCACTTGCAAACCATCCCTTGGCAAACCACCTCTCTCACACTTCACCCACCCACCACCACCATCACAACCCACATCCACCACCATCATCCATCATCCATCATAGAGTGTGTGAGTAGTCTCAGGATCCAAGATTGGTCGTAAGAGTTCTTGACAATCAAAGGCCATGTTTGCCTAAGTCTCTTACATCACTTGGTGAAGACAAGTGTTTAGTGTAATACTTTTTATTTTTAATCTTTTCGCACTTTTTATTTGGTTATGTATTAATGACTTTAGTAACTAGTTTCTTATGTTGAAGGTGAATCTTCCTTATCAATTGTCCGTGGTGTCTTGGCATTATTTTACTGCCTATATAAAATAAAAGATTTTCACCATTCATATCTCCACGGTCTATATGGAGATATGTTGGCTACCTGGTCGGGGGTTAAGGGAATGGTTTGGTAAGAGTCTTGTCTTGTTCAGTGTATAGATCCTGCAAGGACCTAGGTCAAGTTTAGTAGAACCTCCTTCAATACCCACTGGTATTAGATGGCGGGGGTCCGAACTCCTTGACCCCCTCATATGTAAACTACTATTAAAATTTTAACCCGGCTATTTAGGATTGTATCCCTGCTGACTCAAACTACTTAGCCGAGGGTAACGTCACCTTCAAAAGAGGGGCCTACCACATTACGCATTAATAACTTAATTAATTATCTTTCAATAATCCTACCCTTTAGGATTGTATCCTTGCTGACTCAAACTACAACTACTGGGTTGAGGGTAACGTCACCTTCAAAAGAGGGGCCTACTACTATAACTAAGATAATCTCTTAAAAAGTGTAAAAGTGCGAAAATAATCAAAGGTTACACTAAAGGGGAGTCGGATCCAAGTGATTCATCTTTTTATCTGTTTTTATTTTTATTTATTTTCAGCATTTTTAGTTTTTATTTTCTAGTTTAAAACATTTTTCTAAACTTTTGATTTGATTAGACGTTGAGGATAAACCGGTATTAAAAGCTCTTGTGTCCTTTAATGACCTCGGTATCTTACCAACACTATACTACGCTCACGATGGGTGCAATTGCCCATATGTGTGTTTGGTGTTAGTAAAATATCGTGTTTTATAAATTTAAAACTTGACTAAAGTGTAAAAAGGGCTAAAAATATACATAAAAACCTATAACACACGACACGCATCACTTATCCTGTATATATATATATAGGAGAAGGATCCGTTAGAAACCACCATTTATTGCGAGAACCGCGAGAACCAAGTGTGAACACAACCAAAAAATACCTTAAAAAATAAAAAAACACTCAAAAAAAAATTTTTAATATTTTTTTATAAAAAAATCGCTATATTTCGTCACCAAAAACAAAAAAAATGAGTAACAATTATCCATGCACATGTGCTTATGTATCATTTCTTTGACAAATCCCGTAATACATTACTAATATCAGACAATTGCACTTTCATTTACACTACCATTCATAATACACTACTTTTTACATTAACAATATTAGAAATGCACATGTGCATCTATATGTATGAACTTGTTATAATATTAACAACACTAGAAATGCACATGTGCATCTATATGTATGAACATGTTATAACGTGTTTTGTTACACCACTTTGAATACACTTTCCTTTTCATCTATCATACCATTCATAATACACTACCATTACCTCCTACCATCCGTAATAGAATACCATTGCCTCCTACCAACCGTAATAGAATACCATTACCAATATTTCACTTTATTACATGTACATCAACACTCTTTATACCATCCAAACAACATATTACATCATAAAGTGACAAATATAATCAAATCATCAACCACTAGATATAACTAACCAAAACACATGTATATGGGCCTACTTTATCATTTAAAATCACAAACTTTTTGTACCAACACACGTTATATCATAGTTACACATAATGATGCACATGTGCATTCTTAATATTAATAATGTAAAAAGTAGTGTATTACTGATGGTAATGTAAATGAAAGTATATTTTTCTACTACTGGTAATATATTACGGAATTTGTCCAAAAATGATACATATGCACATGTGCATCCATAACTGTTACTCGAAAAAAAAAGTTTTTTTTTTGTAACGAAATATAGCGATTTTTTTAGAAAAATATTAGAAAAAAAATTGTATGTTCTTTGGATTTTTTAGGTATTTTTTGTGTTCACATTGTTTATCGCAATAAAGGGGTTCTCAAATGAACCATACCCTATATATATATATATATATACATATATATATAGGGTAGGGTTCATGTGAGAACCACCCTTATTGCAAGAACCGCGAGAACCAATGTGAACACAAAATAAAATCTAAAAAAAATCAAAAACGCACTCAAAATTTTTTTTATTTTTTTTAATATTTTTTTAACAAAAATCGCTATATTTAGTTACAAAAAAAAACCTTTTTTTTCGAGTAACAGTTATCCATGCACATGTGCATATGTATCATTACTTCAACAAATTCCGTAATACGTTATCAGTAATAGACAATTGCACTTTAATTTACAATATCATCTGTAATACACTACTTTTTACATTACCAATATTCAAAATGCACATGTGCATCATTAGGTATAACCATGATATAACATGTTTTGGTACAAAAAGTTTGTGGTTTTGAATGGAGAAGTAGGCCCCCCATATACATGTTTTTTTGTTAGTTATATCTAGTGGTTGATGGTTTGGCTATAGTTGTTACTTTATGATGTAATATGATGATTGAATGGTATAAATTGTGTTGATATACATGTAATAAAGTGAAAATATTGGTAATGGTATTGTATTATGGATGGTAGGAGGTAATGATATTGTATTATGGATGGTAGGAGGTAATGGTAGGGTATTATGGATGGTATGATATATGAAAGGGAAAGTGTATTCAAAGTAGTGTACCAAAACACCTTATTTCATGTTGATACATATAGATGCACATGTGCATTTCTAATATTGGTAATGTAGAAAGTAGTGTATTACATATATTAGTGTAAATGAAAGTGCAATTGTCTAATATTTGTAATGAGTTACGAAATTTGTCAAACAAATGATACATATGCACATGTGCATGTTTATGTATTATGGATGGAATGATAGATGAAAGAGAAAGTGTATTCAAAGTAGTGTACCAAAACACCTTATTTCATGCTGATACATATAGATGCACATGTGCATTTCTAATATTGTTAACGTAAAAAGTAGTGTATTACACGTGGTAGTGTAAATGAAAGTGCAATTGACTAATATTTGTAATGAATTGCGGAATTTGTCAAATAAATTATACATATGCACATGTGCATGGATTACTGTTACTCGAATTTTTTATTTTTTATTTTTTTGAATTTTTTTTATTTTTTATTAACAAAATATATCAATTTTTCCAAAAAAAATATTAAAAAAAAAATTGGGTGTTTTTTAGATTTTTTTAGGAATTACTGTTTGTGTTCACACTGGTTCTCGCGGTTCTCGCAATAAAGGGTGGTTCCTAACGGATCCTTCTCCTATATATATATAGGGTAAGGATAGTGTAAAAAGGGCCTAAAGTGTGAGAAGTGTATTATAACACTATATATAATACTATATAACACCATATAAACACCGTATAACAATATGTAACACCATATAACACTATGTAACAATATATATCATTATATAATAAATATAACACTATACATCTATCATAGACATGCTATCAGACAACCTATAGTGTTATATTTGTTATATAATGATATATAGTGTTACAAAGTGTTATATGGTATTATATGGTGTTACATATTGTTATACGGTGTTTATATGGTGTTATATAGTATTATATATAGTGTTATAATACACTTTGAGCACTTTGAGCACTTTTTACAGGATCCTCTACCTATATATATATATATATAAGGCTCGGTTAAAATGAGAACCACCATGAGTTGTGAGAACTTTTTCTTCCCGCATGAGTTGGGCCAAAAAAAATTTTGCACAAACGTAGATGAAAATATTATAAACACATCTATACAAAAAAGTAAAAAAAAAAACTATCGAGTCGATAGTTTTGACTGATGCAAGTTTTTTTACGCGCTGGTGTAAATTTTGTACAAAGATAAATATTTTTTTACACCTCATGTGAATGTGGGTATGCGGCATGTTTTTTAAATTTTTTTCTGAAACAAGTGATTTTTTATAGCTTTTGAGAAAAAAAATTCGGAAAAACCTTTTGGATAGCCTAGTTCTTACGGTTCTCATAACTCAATGTTGTTCTCATTTTAACCCATCTATATATATATATATATATATATATATATATATATGATAAGGATCCGTTTGCGGGGCATTTGGGGGGGGGGTTAGGTTTTTTTTTTGGATTTTTTGGTGAGGTATTGTTTTTTTTAAGGGGGGGGGGGGGGGGGGGGGAGGGGGTGTGGGTGTTTAGGTTTTTAGGTGATGATGGGTTAGGTTTATATTGTTGTGTTCAGACTGGTTCTCGTGGTTCTCGCAATAAAGATGGTTCTCTAATGAACCTTACTATATATATATATATATATATATATATATATGGTGGAGATCATTTTAGAACCCAATATATTTTCAGAACTTGCAGAACCGTTTTAGACTTTTAGATCATTTAATCAATGGTTTAAAATAATAATGGCATTATTGTAATTAAAGAAACTTCAAATGACATTTTAAATAATAGAAAAGGGTATTTTGGGAATATTAAAACAAATTAGTTCCAAATTTATCTCCATCTATCTCTAAATTTAAACGAAACTTGTTTTACCATTTCCATTCATCCGTCATCGTCTCCACATCTCTCAACAGCAGTATGAAGCTCCTTCTCTTCCTATCTTTATCATTTGATTTGATGTTATGCTACAGTTTTTATATATAATTACTTCTTTGATATTTGTTTAACATAAAAAAAATTCATTGATCTACTACTCCACTTACTAAACATATACCTCAATGAAACTCCATTTTTTTTTCTTTTAGTTATGATTTTGGAATACTCATTTACTATTAAACCAACAGAGGTTTGGGTTTTCTGTTTTTTTTTCCTTTTTCAAAGTATTCGATTGTATCTCTAACTTGATGTTTATAATTTATTCAATCATTAACAAAGGTTAAAAATAAGAAAGTAGTCAACAATATTTTTCTTTGTTATATTACACATATGTTGAATAATTACATATGTGCAAATGGTTAACTTACACGTATGTAATTTTTTAACTTACATATATCTAATTCAAGGTTACACATAGAAATGGTCATTGTTTCAGTTTTAGTTTGTTTTTATTTTAATTATTTTATAAGTGTAGGTAAATTCTAATTTTACTTGTTAGTTAACAATTGAATATGCATGTTTAAATATCAAAGTTATTTAAATTGATGGTGTGTTTATTTTTTGCATTAGTGACAGGTTTTGTGATTATTATTTCATGATTTTCATCATTTGAGGTGTTTGCTTTGGAAATACTTCGAAAATTAATGGAGAAGAAATGGGCGAGGGAAAATGGACGTGTGGGTTGAAAAGATCTATATAAATTTTAATAGCTTTGAACATGCAGATGTATATGCATTTATGTTCCTACACATACATAAGACATCTATGAACATACGTGTAAATGTAAATTTGAATTATGTCTTTGAGCTAATGTATAATTTTTTTCATTTCTTTTTGATATATTGACGATCAGTTGGGAAATCGAATGATTCGTATAAAGATTTACATATGTGTAATTACATGATTAATTTGAAAATTAAATGATAAGTATCAAGTTTACATATATGTAAATAACATATTTACATGCATGTAAATAGTTATTTACGTATATGTGTATGACGTTCGTCTTTGAATAAATTCCTTACTAGTTTGAAGAGTTACACATGCAAATAATAACTTACATATACGAAGAGCATTTACATACATTCAAATAGATAATAGTGAATCTGTATGATTTTTAATCATGCTAAAGAAATTTAAAAAATAAGGGACCTGTTGAAGTTTAGTTAAGTTATTGGATATATGTAAATGTGTAAAAGTTTAAAGAAGTAAAAAAGAAAGAAAGATAGACTAAATTAGTTAAGTAATATGAAAGAAAAAAATAATAGATAGAATACCACTTTTACCCTTTTATATTTTTATTTTTATTTTTTAAAACAAATAAAATAAGTGGTCCATATTGGTTCTGCAAGTTCTCTTAAAAGAAAGGGTTCTGCAAAGAACTCAACCCTAATATATATATATATATATATATATATATATATATATATATATATATATATACATAGGGGGTAAAATGAAAACTTATAAAAGTTTTGAGAACTTAGAGAACTCAGCCTTACGAAAGTTTTTTTTCAAATTTTTTAAACCAAAATCTTTAAAAAAAAATCAACTTATCCCAAAAAAACTTGTTTTTTTTTCATTTACGGCAACCGTAAGTGCTGTAAAAAGTGATGTCATGCTTATGTCATCAACTTTTTACAACTGCTGTAAAGTGCTGAAAAACACTACTTCGAATTTTTTTATGGCGGAGCTTTTAAACATTTTAATATAGAGGTGTGAACTAAATGGGGGTAAAACTCGCACGGGAAGGCCGAGTTCTCTAAATTCTCACAACTTGGGGGAGTTTTCCCTTGATCCTTATCCTATATATATATATATATATATGTATATATATATATATAGGACAAAGATCCGTTAGGAACCACCCTTTATTGCGAGAACCGCGAGAACCAGTGTGAACACAAACAGTAATACCTAAAAAATATAAAAAAACACCCAAAATATTTTTTTAACTATTTTTTTTGTAAAAATCGCTATATTTTGTTTACAATAAAAAAAATTTCAAAAAATAAAAATAAAAAATTTCGAGTCATAGTTGTCCATGCACATGTGCATTTGTATCATTTCTTTGACAAATTCCGTAATTCATTACAAATATTAGACAATTGCACTTTCATTTACACTACCACGTGTAATACACTACTTTTTACGTTACCAATATTAGAAATGCACATGTGCATCTATATGTATCAACATGAAATAAGGTGTGTTGGTACACTACTTTCTCTTTCATCTATCATTTCATCCATAATACACAAGCATGCACATGTGCATTTTTGTCATTTATTTGACAAATTCCGTAATTCATTACACATGTTAGACAATTGCACTTTCATTTACACTACCATATGTAATACATTACTTTTTACATTACCAATATTAGAAATGCACATGTGCATTTATATATATCAACATGAAATAAGGTGTTTTGGTACACTACTTTGAATACACTTTAACTTTCATATATCCTACCATCCATAATACACTACCATTACCTCTTACCATCCATAATACAATACCATTACTGATATTTTCACTTTATTACATGTATGTAAACACCATTTATACCATCCAATCAACATATTACATCATAAATTGATAACTATAACCAAACCATCAACCACTAGATATAACTAACCAAAAAACATGTATATGGGACTACTTCTCCATTCAAAATCACAAACTTTTTGTAATAAAACACGTTATATCATGGTTATACCTAATGATGCACATGTGCATTTTAAATACCGAATTTGTCGAAGTAATGATACATATGCACATGTGCATAGATATCTGTTACTCGAAAAAAAAAAGTTTTTTTTAATGGTAACGAAATATAGCGATTTTTTTTAAAAAAAAATATATATTAAAAAAAATTTTGAGTGTTTTTTTTTATTTTTTTTTAGAATTTATTTTGTGTTCACATTGGTTCTCGCGGTTCTCGCAATAAGAGTGGTTCTCGCATGAACCTTACCCTATATATATATATATATATAGTTCGCTACAAAGTCCATTTTTCCTACAAAGTGTAAAAAATCATAAAACACCAAAATTTCAGCCATAAAACACATTCAAAACCCACAAATAACAAAGTGGAGATTACTAAAACACCATATTTGTGGGTTTTGTGTTGTGTTTTGGATGATAAGGCTTTGATTATCGAATGACTAATACTAGTGTGTTTTATGTTGATTATCATGTTTTGTTTTATATTCATAGTTCTACGATGGTGTGTTTGAAGTTTTTATGAACTGTTAGTGCTTTGATATTGCGTTTTAGTGATCTTCACTCTGTTATTTGTGGGTTTTGAGTGTGTTTTATGGCTGAAATTGTGGTGTTTTATGACTTTGTACACTTTGTAGAAAAAATGAACTTTGTAGCCAAACCCCACCCTATATATATATATATATATATATATATATATATATATATAAAATGTACAAAACGCCTTAACCTACATTAACGTACGCGACAAAAAAACATAACGTGCGTGATTATTTTTTTACCATTATAACGTGCGTGATTATACTTTCCATGCGTGATTATCACCCCCCATGCGTGATTATCACCAAAAAATGGATCCCATGCGTTATTTTGTGTCTTATGCGTGATTAGTGCCCTGATCCGACGGTTACTGGTGTCGCGTACATGAAGTACGATAAGGCTTAATGTATGTTAACCTCACTCTATATATATATATATAGGACAAAGATCCGTTAGGAACCACCTCTTATTGCGAGAACCGCGAGAACCAATGTGAACACAACCAAAAATGCCTAAAAATAGCTAAAAATCACACAAATTTTTTTTTAATATTTTTTATAAAAAAAAATCGCTACTTTTCGAAGCCAAAAAAAAATTTACATTTTTTTATACTAAAAGTAGCGATTTTAACATAAAAATATTAAAAAAAAATTTAGATTTTTTTAGGTTTTTTAGGTGTTTAGTTTTTAGCATTTTAGCTTGGGGGGTTAGATTTTTTTAGGTTTTTTTAGCTATTTTAGGTTGTGTTCACATTGGTTCTCGCGGTTCTCGCAATAAGGGTGGTTCTCGCATGAACCTTACCCTATATATATATATATATATATAGGGTGGGAGTTGGCTAGAAAGTTCATCTTTCCTACAAATTGTAAAAAGTCATAAAACACCATAATGTCAACCATAAAACACACTCAAAACCCACAAATAACAAAGTGAAGACTACTAAAATGCCATATTTGTGGGTTTTGTGTTGTGTTTTATATGATAAGGCATTGATTATCGAATGACTAACATTAGTGTGTTTTATGTTGATTATCATGTTGTGTTTTATATTCATAGTTCTACGATGGTGTGTTTGAAGTTTTTATTGACTATTAGGGTTTGGATAATGTTTTTTATTGATCTTCACTCTGTTATCTGTGGGTTTTAAGTGTGTTTTATGGCTAAAATTGTGGTGTTTTATGACTTTGTACACTTTGTAGAAAAAATGGACTTTTTAGCCGAACCCCACCCTATATATATATAATGGTGGGTTTAAATGAGAACGCTAAATATCGCGAGAACCGTGAGAACGAATGAAAAATCCACGAGAACTTGGTCAAAAACAATTCAAATTCAAAATTTCTTTTTACACTTATCATTATTATTCGAATACAATGCTAGAAATTAAATTTACACGTTTAAATTTTAGTGAATTCGTAAATAAAGAAAATTTACACATGTGTAAGTTTGTCATTTACACATGTGTAAATTTGTTAAATTTACACACATGTAAAAAATCTAGTAAGAGTTATTTTGAGAGAATAAATGAATTACAATGAGGTTTGTATTAAAAAAAATCAGTTTTGAATGGTTTTTCATTCGTTCTCACGGTTCTCGCAATATTTAGCGTTCTCAAGATAACCCACCCCTATATATATATAGGGGACCGCTAAAATGAGAATCACCTCCAGTTGTAAGAACCGTGAGAACTTTTTGATCCGGGGCGAGTTGGACCAAAATTTTTTTTCAAAAACGTAGATGCTTGTATTATAAACACATTTGTAAAAAAAAAATTCAAAAAAATATGTCGTGTGTGTAGTTTTGAACACCACAAGTTTGTGTTTACGGGTACCGTAAATTTTAAATAAAATTTACGGGTCCCGTAAACGCAAACTTTGGGTGCACAAAACTACACACCCGACATTTTTTTTTTTTGAATTTTTTTTACAAATGTCTTTATAATACATGCATCTACGTTTATGAAAAACAAATTTGGTCCACCTCGCCCCGTACGGTATAGTTCTCACGATTCTTACAACTGGGGGTTGTTTTCATTTTAGCGGCCCCTTATATATATATATATATATATATATATATATATATATATAGGGGAAGGTTTAAATGAGAACGCTAAATATTGTGAGAACCGTGAGAACAAATGAAAAAACCGCGAGAACTTAGTAAAAAACAATTCAAATTCAAAAAAAAATTCTACACTAATTCTACACTTATTATTATTATTCGAATACAATGTTAGAAATTTAATTTCACGTTTGAATTTACGTGAATTCGTAAATAAAAAAATTTACACATGTGTAACTTTGCCATTTACACATGTATGAATCTGTTATATTTACACATGTGTAAAAAATCTAAAAAGAGCGATTTGAAAGGAGAAATAAATTATTTGATGTTGTAAATTCCTTTTTAATGTTGTATCTTAATTACAATGAGGTTTGTATTAAAAAAATTGGTTTTGATTTGTTTTTTTCATTCTTTGTCACGGTTCTCACAATATTTAATGTTCTCAACATAACCCTCCTATATATATATATATATAGTTCAAATGATTCTCAACATAACCCTCCTATATATATATATATATATATATATATATATATATATAGGGGACCGCTAAAATGAGAACCACCTCCAGTTGTAAGAACCGTGAGAACTACACCGTACGGGGCGAGGTGGACCAAAATTTTTTTCATAAACGTAGATGCATGTATTATAAACACATTTGTAAAAAAATTCAAAAAAAAAATGTCGGGTGTGTGGTTTTGAGCACCCAAAGTTTGCGTTTACGGGACCCGTAAATTTTATTTAAAATTTACAGGACCCGTAAATTTTATTTAAATTTACGGTACCCGTAAACACAAACTTGTGGTGTTCAAAACTACACACACGACATTTTTTTTTTGAATTTTTTTTACAAATGTGTTTATAATACAAGCATCTACGTTTATGAAAAAAAAAAATTTGGTCCAACTCGCCCGGATCAAAAAGTTCTCACGGTTCTTACAACTGGAGGTGGTTCTCATTTTAGCGGTCCCCTATATATAGTTCAAATGAGAACGCTAAATATTGTGAGAACCGTGAGAACGAATAGAAAAAACCGTGAGAACTTGGTAAAAAACAATTCAAATTCGAATTTTTTACACTTATTATTATTATTCGAATACAATGTTAGAAATTAAATTTACACGTTTAAATTTACATGTATTCATAAATATTGAAAATGTGCACATTGTGTAAGTTTTCTCATTTACACGTGCTTAAATTTGTTGTATTTAACAGATTTATACATGTGTAAAAATTTTAATAAGAGTGATTTTGAGAGGAGAAATGGATTATTTGATGTTGCAAATTCTTTTTTGATGTTGTATTTTAATTATGTTGAGGTTTGTAGTAAAAAAAATTTGATTGGTTTTCTCATTTATTCTCACGGTTATCACAATATTTAGCATTCTCAAGATAAACCTGTATGTAATAACTATTGCAAGTTGGATGTAACCAAACCCACTGTTATGTCCATCAAAGTCGTCGGGGTGAGTTAATGATTAGTCAACTACTATAAAAAAATAAAGAGTAAAATATTGTTTTGGATTTGATTCTTTTTTTAGAGTTAATTGCCCGGATGGTCCCTGTGGTTTCACGTTTTTTCACGTTTAGTCCCCACCTTTTGAAAATAGCAGGTATGCTCCCTATGGTTTGTCATTTTGTTACTCGGATAGTCCCCTGACATTTACTCAGGGGACTATCCGAGTAACAAAACGACAAACCATAGGGAGCATACCTGCTATTTACAAATTAACTGACATCTACTCAGGGGACTATCCGAGGAACGAAATATAAACCATAGGGAGCATACCTGCTATTTTCAAAAAGTGGGGACTAAACGTGAAAAAACGTAAAACCACAGGGACCATCCGGGCAATTAACTCCTTTTTTTTTATATATAGACCATAGTTTTTATGATGATCTTTTAACGAATTATTAAGTCAAATCTAGTTGTGAAAGGTATCAAATAGTTGAAATAGGGGGGAAATAGGTACAAAATAAATGTGTAATATAGAGTGAATTAGTGAAATATGAAAGGACAAAAGTCAACGGAAAAGGATAAAAAGTCTTCTTATAATCTAGTCCAACGTTTGCAAGTTTTAGATCCTTTTATTTAATAAATTTAACTTTTTAATAAAACATTTTAACCTAGAGTATAAATAAATAACACGGATGGTTCTTTGGTATGTTCAGATTTTGGTTTTAGTCTCCTTATTCGTGAATTCACATAATTGGACCAAAACTATACACTAACATGACACGTTTGATCCCCATATGGGCGATGAACGAATGCTTTACTAGTAACATTGAAAGCACATACCAACCTTCATAATAAAGGTTAGTATTTATAGAGTTAGGATTTCCTTATTAGGGGACGAGCCGCCATGCAGGGAAGCCCCCTAGTGTAGTTTGCCGCTAGGAAACACTGTCGCCGCCCCTAGGGTTGCGGCTAGGGTAGTTACATGGAAAACCTTAGCTGCTTAAGAGTGTGTGAGGATGTGGGGTCCATATGTTTAGGGTATGTGTGATTGGTTGGTGGAGTAAAAGGGTGGGATCTATGGGTCTAGGATAGTTTTGGGTAGACGCCGACAATGTTTTGATGGTTCTATGGTACTTGAGTGTAGAATTGACATTGTAGCGTAAGATTGGACGGGCTAGGCCATTACCCTTAGATGCCCTTTCCACCCTTATCAGAATAATCTAATAATGAGGAAATTCCTAATTAGATAAATATCTTCATCTTTAGCAAGGTATGATACAATGCTAGATTTCACGTCCCACAAAAGACTCATTTGTTGAAGCTTTGACACCGTGCATGGTTGAATCTTCATAGGTTTTGTCTGCTGACGTGTCTTCTAATATGTTTGTTAGTGTTAATAAATAGAGTGGTAAACCTCATAAACACTTACCTTTGGTCGATATCCTTGTAATCTTCAAAGTGATTTGCTAATACACCGTGAAGACTTGATCTTTAGAGTCCAGTGACGGATCTAGTATTTTTTTTCCAGTAGGTTCATTATGGTAGATTCTCACTAATTTTTTTGCAAGCCATGCAAGGTTTTCATTAATTTTTGAGTAAACTGTCATTTTGGTCCCTGTGGTTTCGGCACTTTTGCCATTTTAGTCCAAATATCAAACTTTTTAAATCTGGGTCCCTGTGGTTTCACTTTTCTTGACATTTTGGTCCAAAATTCAAAAACTCTCATTTTTTACTGTTCCAACATGCCTATTTTGTCTTTTTGTGCAGGGATATTTTTGTCCAAGTGCTTTTCATTTAACATTTTGTTAATTATAAAACTAAATTAAATACCCTTATTAATTCTCGTTTCCCCATTTACATCATCTTCAACCCCCAAATTTGAACTCAGTCTCTCTCTCCCATCTCTCTCTCTAAACTCACCAGCCTTAACATCCATCATCTAACACAGTATCATCTCCGTTAATCACACCTCTAAACAAAAGACCCAAATGGATCGGAACGGACGGAGAGTCCGGTGTACACCCGACAGTGGAGCAGCACCGGTTCATCTTCTCCGGCGATGTCACCGGTGAACAGTTAGAGATATAAACAAAGGGTTTCGTTTCACCGGTGAACAGTTAGAGAGAGAAACGAAGGGTTTCGCTTGTACTGGAATCACCCACCACCACCGTCTCCCCTCCACCACGGCACACCCACCACCACCGTCTCCCCTCCACCACCGTACACCCTCCACCACCGTACACCCACCACCACCGTACACCCTCAATACCACAGCCTCTACCCTCAGCCGGAATTGAAGCCCTAGTACGCCGCCTATATCCTCAGATGTCACACCCCAACCGATGGCGGAAATCATCGGGGCATGGCACTGAGCGAAACAGATTGTCCAGAAGTTTCCATAACAACTATCATTACCATTCAATTTAAATTAACATGTCTCATACCATGTCTCAAACAGTAATGAAATTATTACAGATAAAATCTAGGCAAATATTCTGTTCCGACAACTCAGATTTAAACATAGATAATTTATTTATTGGTTTCTAGGACCTCCTTTCCTAGCTTCAATTTCATCACAGCACACAGAGCATCCTAGACCTTTCCTAGCCTCAATTTCACAGTGAGCTAGGCATACAAGCAACCTAAACACCTGTCACATACGTTAAAATAAAGTCAATACATAAAATGTAAAGGTGAGGATACAAGTTTGATAATAGCATATAGAGTTCGAATTCGTTTACGCATAACCAGCACGTACACATAGTGAAATGAAGCACGTAGTTATCGACATAGATCCATCGATACCAATGACTGCGGGTTGACTGCCCAAGGCAGTTCGCAATACATGATTACCACCGTAATCCATGCAAGTAAAAGATCCTTAACAACCCCCGAGTGAACGGGTGCTGAGTCCAAACTATAGTACTATCGTTGCTAAGGCAGGTAGACAACATTCCATGTGTAAACATAACAAACAAGCATTCATAAGCCACGTATAACATGCATTAACGGTTAGCGTTCAAATAGTTTGAGTAGTGTGATAGATGTAGTTTGAATATTTGTAACGTATGTAACACCCAAAAGTGCTTAAAGCAAAAAGGGATCGAGTATACTCACAACGATTAATGGATTGAAGGGAGCGCTTAGCGAGTACGGTTAGCCTGAATAGATTCGATAGTATAACGATAAGTGAAACGTAAAACAGGAAACAAGTGTGGGGGAGTCGGACAGCTGGTCGATCGGACCGTCCGATCGGACGGCTGATCGTTCGGCTGACAGGCTGCTCGAACGGCTGTCCGGTCGGTTGATAGGCCGATCGGATGGCTGTTCGAGTGGATTGTTTCTTCCTTTGGGAAGGATGTGTTTGTGTATGATGGCTTGACTTTTGAAGTTTTCGTTGTGGCATTTGAAAACATTGAAGTATCTTTGCCTTTCAGGTCGGTCGATCGGACGGTTGTTCGATCGGCCGGCAACCCGATCGGTTAAGCCTTCAAATGATTTTCAAGGTTCAGTCTTTGGGTCGGACAGGTGTTCGATCGGACAGGTCAACAAGTCAAAGACTTTAAATGAATGCAAAGTGTGATGCAGTGGATCGGACAGTTGGTCGATCGAATAGCTCAATTGTTGTTCGATCGGACAACAGGGTGTTACCTGATCGGACGGCTGTTCGATCGGGTGGCACTTCCAGTGCATTGAATCACGTTGAAAATCGATTAAGTATTGAAGCATAGTATCTCATGACCCGAAGAGTAATCCGATCGGACAGTAGTTCGATCGAACAACAGTTCGTTCAATACTATTCTTCAAAACAAGTTGGTTGTGTGGGACCATGTGCTAGCCGATCAGCTGGCCAGTCGATCGGCTGACTATCCGATCGGCTGGCTGTCCGTCGGTCAGCATCTTGACCTGATCAGTCCTTTCGTCTAACACCTGGCTGTTCTGTTTGTTTGTCGTTTCATCAAGGTATTTTGACAGCGAGTAAAACCATAGGTGTCTCATCCTTACTTGGTTTCCCGGGTCGGACAGGAATCACCCAAATCCGGTCGGTTGTCTGTTCGGAACGAAGTTTAACGTTTGACCCGAAGTCGGTTAACCTTGTGGATAGAATTCAGATCTTGAACCGCACAACCACCGAAGTGATTTGTAAACCGGCTCAGGTTCCGTTTCTACCGGTATGAAGTCATAATGGTGAAAAGAGTTGGGAGAAAGTTGGAAAATACATCTTCCAATCCTTTTCACCGTGGTTATGTTTAGATCTAATAAAGATCCTTGTTTGTTTATGTGGAAATCGGCTAGATCCAAGTCATTCTTGGTGGATTGAGGCCAAAACATGAAGTTCTTCAAGAACCCATGATGACATCATCCTAGAACACTTGATTCTTGATGATTTCACGGTTAAAAGTTAAGATTTGAAAGATAGAAAGGTGTAGGAGTGTGCATAGATCAAGAAAGTACAAGATTTAGGACGAAAACTTACCGGAATCGAGAGAAATCTGAGAAAAGGTGAGTTGAGCGTGCTAGTCGAACAGAGGTTTCCAAAAGTGGTAAAGGATGACAATGACAGGGGTATTTATAGGATGACAAAAGAGGAAAGGGTTGGCCGATCGGCTGGCAGCTCGATCGGACAGCCTGTCCGATCGGACAGTAGATCGTTCGGCTGGCTGTTCGATCGGCTGGGAAGCCTGATCGATCAGTCGCTCCTTTCGAGTGTTTTGCGCGACGATTTCTGATATTTCGATTTCGATTGCGAGCGGTTAGATACGATAGGGTTTCCTAGTCAAATTACTTTCAGTCCCGACTACTTCGTGTCTCGCGTAATCTATTTTCCACCATCTATCATAGTTCAATTGTGATTCGAGTTCGAGTTTGATAGCATTCGAGTTTCGATTGAGTTCGCTTGATTACACAACACAACATAACTAAACATGCACAGGTAACACGTAAGGTACACACACACGTATGACAACAAGTAAAAATAGGTAGCTCGAGTTGCGATTTGATGCCGATTCGGTTAGCATAGCTTGACTATTAGTTGATTAACTTTATCGCATTGTTACTTCCTATAGTTCACAGTCGTAGATCGATTGAATAACGATTAACACACATTGATTATTGCAATTAACAACACTTACTCCACATAATGTATTTAAAAACAAGAGGTTTCTACGAGTCAAGTTGCGCAAAATCGGTCGTTGACTTTGACCTTGACTTTGACTTTGACTTGTGAAAACACGGGGTGTTACAGCCTCCCCTTGTTTAAGGAATTTCGTCCCGAAATTAAGCTGGAAGCTGCTACAACCACCACTATTCACGTGGAGAACTTTCTCTATCTAAGCTTTCTCTTCGAATAACTGCGGGTACTTTGCCTTCATGTCGCTTTCGAGTTCCCAAGTGAACTCTGCGCCTCGTTTGCCTTCCCATCGGACCTTCACAATAGGAATGCGTGAGCGCCTGAGCTGCTTGGTTTGGCGATCCATGATTTTGACAGGCTTTTCCACGAAGTGTAATGTTTCGTTCACTTGCAGATCATCGAGAGAAACATGTAAGTCGTGGTCGGCTATGCACTTTCGGAGGTTTGACACGTGGAAAGTCGGGTGGACGTTACTAAGTTCCTCCGGTAGTTCGAGTCTGTAGGCGACTTTTCCGATCCTCTCCAGAATCTTAAAAGGTCCAACATATCGAGGCGCGAGTTTCCCTTTCTTGCCGAATCGGACTACACCTTTCCAAGGTGATACCTTTAGGAGTACGTAGTCACCAACGCCAAATTCACGGGGCTTGCGCTTTTTATCGGCGTAACTTTTCTGTCCATCCCGATCCTTCACTAGGTTGTCTCGAATTTGGAAAATTTTGTCTGTCGTTTCTTGCAGTAACTCAGGACCGGTTAGTTGCGAATGACCGATCTCGTGCCACACAATAGGCGACCGACATCTTCTTCCGTATAATGCCTCGAAAGGTGCCATCTCGATGCTAGAATGATAGCTATTGTTATACGAGAATTCGACTAACGGCAGGTGTTTATCCCAATTACCACCGAAGTCTAGAACACACGATCGGGGCATGTCTTCAAGAGTACGGATCGTTCTTTCAGTCTGACCGTCGGTTTGTGGGTGGAAAGCAGTACTTAGATTAAGCGTTGTACCGAGTGTTGTTTGAAACGTTTCCCACAATCGCGAAGTAAACCGAGCATCACAATCAGAGATGATGTCCCGAGGCGTCCCATGATTACAAATGATCTCGTCGGTGTAGATTCGGGCTAATCGTTCTACCTTATAGTCTTCTCGTATGGGCAGAAAGTGAGCTGATTTAGTCAAACGATCGACTACTACCCAAATGCTGTCGTGGCCTGACGACGTGGGTGGTAGCTTGGTTACGAAATCCATAGCTATGCTCTCCCACTTCCACATGGGAATTGGTGGTTGTTCAAGAAAGCCAGAGGGTCTTTGATGTTCAGCCTTGATTCTAGCACAAGTTAGGCATCTTCCGACGTAGAGAGCGATATCCCTTTCCATGCCCGGCCACCAGTACTTATAACGAAGGTCCTGGTACATTTTGTCAGCACCGGGGTGGATAGAGTACCGGGATTTGTGGGCTTCATCCATCAGAATCTGTCGCAAGTTGGTTCGCTTGGGAATCCAAATCCGGTCTAAGAAGTGGAATATCCCATTCGATTTGCTCACAAGTTGGGCTCCATCGTGGTAGATTCTTTCTTTCTTTAAAGTGCGTTCGTTGAAACATGCGTGTTGCGCGTCGCGGATGAGGGTTTCGAGATCATGTTGGGCTTGAACATTACGAGTGCTAAGCAGATAGCTCCGTCTGCTAAGTGCGTCGGCAACAACGTTTGCCTTACCTGGGTGATAACGAATCTCACAGTCATAATCGTTGAGAAGTTCTACCCATCGGCGTTGACGCATATTAAGTTCCTTCTAATCAAAGATGTGTTGTAGGCTCCTATGATCGGTGAAGATCGTACACTTGGTACCATACAGGTAGTGTCGCCAAATCTTTAATGCAAAAACAACCGCGCCTAGCTCGAGATCATGGGTTGTATAGTTCTTCTCATGGATTTTGAGCTGACGAGATGCGTAAGCTATGACCTTGTCTCGTTGCATAAGAACACAACCGAGACCAAGGTTGGAAGCGTCACAGTAGACAATGAAATCATTGTTTCCGTTGGGCAATGTGAGAACAGGAGCATTGCAAAGCATGTGTTTAAGGGTTCGAAAGGCAGACTCTTGTTTGGTTCCCCAGACAAAAGACTGGTCCTTATGTGTAAGAGAGGTAAGCGGTACAGCAATCTTTGAAAATCCTTCGATAAATCGTCGATAATAGCCTGCTAGTCCGAGAAAAGAGCGGACTTCGGACGGGTTCTTAGGCGTAACCCAACTCTTGACTGCTTCAATCTTCGCAGGATTGACGTGAATACCCTGACTATTAACAATGTGACCCAGAAATTGAACTTCCCCTAACCAGAATTCGCACTTGGAGAACTTGGCATAGAGTTGGTTCCCCTGGAGTAACTCGAGAACCAAACGTAGATGTTGCGCGTGTTCGGCTTTCGATTTGGAATAGATCAAGACATCGTCGATGAATACGATGACGAAACGGTCGAGATATGGTTTACACACACGATTCATCATATCCATGAAAACCCCCGGTGCGTTGGTTAGACCAAAAGGCATGACAACGAATTCGTAGTGGTCGTATCGAGTACGAAACGCGGTTTTGGGTATATCCTCTTCTTGTATACGCAGCTGGTGATATCCTGAACGTAGGTCGATCTTGGAGAAACACGTAGCGCCTTGTAGTTGGTCAAACAAATCATCGATACGAGGTAGAGGATAGCGGTTCTTGATAGTTAACTTATTCAACTCCCGATAGTCTATGCACATCCTGAACGACCCATCCTTCTTTTTGACGAAAAGGACTGGCGCGCCCCAAGGAGAGGTGCTCGGGCGGATAAAGCCTTTATCAAGCAGTTCCTGGAGTTGGGTCGAGAGTTTGCGCATTTCAGACGGCGCGAGTCGATAAGGAGCTTTGGTAATGGGGTTGGCTCCAGGAATGAGGTCAATATGAAAATCGATATCACGACTTCGCGGTAGTCTGGGAAGATCCTCTGGAAAAACATTAGGAAATTCTCGAACCACAGGAACGTCTTTCACTTACTTCTTCTCTTTCTTTCCTTCTCCGCTACCACAATGTTAGCCAAGAAGGCTCTGTATTCCTTGCGGAGATACTTGCTGGCTTGCACGCATGACATAAGCTTGAGACCGTTCGATGTAGTATCACCGTAAACACACAATAAGTCACCATTTACGAGCGAAAAACGAATCATCTTGTCGAAGCACACAACTTCAGCATGGTTTTCTCGAAGAAAGTCCATGCCTACTATGACGTCGAAACTTCTGAGTTGCATCGGAATGAGGTCGATTGGGAAGATGTGATTGTTGAGCTTAAGAGTACAATCACGGATGACAGAATTAACGGCGACAGTCCTTCCGGTGGCGACTTCAACATCGAATTTCGAGGAAAGTTGGGAACGTTTACGACTAAGGAGTTTCTCAAATTCGAACGACACAAAGCAATTATCGGCTCCGGTATCAAACAAACATGAAGCATAAATACCATTCATAAGGAACGTACCATTGACCACGTTGTTGTCGGCCTGGGCTTGACGCACGTTGAGGTTGAAAGTTCTGGCGCGTGCGACCTGTTGTTGCTGCTGTTGCTGTTGTTGCTGCTGTGGCTGTTGTTGCTGCTATGGCTGCTGTTGCTGAGGCTCTTGTTTCACAGCCCTGTTCGGGCACATGTTGGCGAAGTGGTTCGGGTCGCCACATGCGAAGCAGGCTCTGGCTTTGACTGCGGGTGCCGGAGGAGCTTGTTGACCCTGTGGGGCAGTGAGTAGAGCTTGGTTGGCGGGGGCTTGACGAATACGGCAGTTGACAGTAAAGTGGTCGTATACGTTGCAATGAGCACAAAAGCGGCAAGGAATGGTAGTTGGGTGATGGTAGGTGCAAGTAGGGCAGAGCGGGTGCGGTCCAGTGTATGCACGCTTTGCAGGCGGTGCATTGGCCACAGGCGCCGCTACTTGATGCTGTTGTGCAGGTACGGCTTGAATCGGTGCAGCAGTAATCGCACAGTTCTTGTTGATGGAGCTGTTCTTTCTCTTGTTCTTTCTCTTGTTGCTTGATGAGGTGGGTTCAGTAGTGGGTGCGGTAGCGGTAGCTTGATGCAGATGCTTCGAAGTCTTATCCCATACACCAGCCTTAACCCGCTTGTCGTTGATTTCAGCGGCCAGCAGATAAGTTTCCTCGATCGTCGTAGTCTTAGCCGCTTGCACGAAATCAGCAACGCAGTCGGGCAGGGCCCGTATGTAATTCTTGATTGTCATGTCGGGAGTCTTGACTTGGTCGGGACAGATAATGCTAAGCTGCTTGAAACGAGCAGTAAGACCAGCATTGTCACCATCCTTCTGCTGTATGTGCCAAAATTCATCTTCCAGCTTTTGACGCTCGTGAGGAGGGCATAATTCCTCTAGCATAACTTCCTTGAGCTCATCCCACGACAGACCGTAGGCTGCATCGTTCCCTCGCTTGTTCCTCTCGGCCGTGCACCAGTCTAGAGCACGGGACTGGAAAACGCCGGTAGCATTTAGAGTTCGGAGGTCATCAGGGCAACCACTTTGTCGCAGAGTAACCTCAATGGAATCAAACCAGTGAAATAGTGCAGTAGGACCTCCCTCGCCAGTGAATTCTTTTGTCCCACACGACTTGAATTGCTTGAAGCTGAAAGGTCTTGCGGTAGCCGTAGGAGCATCGGTCCTTGATTCCTCGGATGACTTGCTGGCATTTTCGTAAACATCACTCACGGCCTTTGCCACACTTTTGGCGATGATAGAAGCGAGGCGTTTGTCTCTCTTTTCTTGACGAGAGAGTGCATGACGGGATCCAGACGACATGGTCTGCAACAGACATCGTCACAGGACTCATCACATTGTATTCGAATCTCACCTCACACGTCTATTACTTACTAAAAGCTCAGGAACACGTATACTTACGTAAATACTTATCACGAAATCATATAATCACATAGCACATAGAACACATAATCGTTTTGTACCTAAGCACGTAAGCGCAGAAGCAAAGAAACACATACGCATTTATCCAATAGAGGCAATCAGAAAACAGAAACCTATCATTCCAAGTCTGCGATCGTTCGAAAAGAGCGTAATGTAAGCTAGGGAGAGAAACTAGAGAGAAAGGCAAAGGGTGATTCACGTTTCTTGTACGTTTTTAGATCTATCAAAGAATCACAGTTATAATTACGTCTCGTGTGTTCGGTCTCGTTCGTGTACGGATTCCGCACGTCACACGTTCGGTTTGCAATCGTTTCGGAGTCAAAACCGGGACCTAACAAGAATCCCGGTAAATTGTACATCTAGTGTGTTTGGTCACGCACGTTCACGGATTTCGCACGTTGAACGTGTCGTTACGCAATCGTTTGGGAGTCAAAATAAACACGTAAATGAGAAATGACACATAAAACACATATAAAATCGGCAAACTGTCTTTAAAATGCTTAAAAATCGGGAGGTAGGTCGTCCGCGGCTAGTAGACTTCGACTACCCAAAGTGGTTCGACTATTCACAAGGATCCGTTGTGCACATTTAACCTCCAGGGCTATGCCTTTGCCTCGAGTCTTGGGCGTTTGGCACACATCCCGTTGGTCATATTGTGACTTCGGGTCGTTGGAGTCCGTCGAGACTTTGGTGAGAGTTTTGTATGAAAGCGGAACAAGTCGTCAAGGTTAGGGTTTCACCCCTGGCTTAACAACTTCGTCCCTGTTTTGATAAAATAGAGGAAATTATTCATCAAAATATGGATTTCACTCCTGATTTGGTATAATTTCCCTTTGCTTGTAATTGAAATGCGAGCTGAGTAAGCAATTTTAGTCGAGAGTTTGCGGTTTTCACACCTATTCTCGACCTCATTGCCCACTCATAGTTGAAAATTCGAGTGCGGTGTGAGTGTAGTATAAACGAGAATAGTGAGAAATAGCAGGCTCATACAAATCCCTAACGGATATGCACAAGTCGGTCTGTTGGTTCTTAACTATAGATTAGGTTTCTAAGACATCGACCCGGACTAGGTCGTGTCTTGCCTAATTCCCTATAGTTATGGCTCTGATACCAATCTGTCACACCCCAACCGATGGCGGAAATCATCGGGGCATGGCACTGAGCGAAACAGATTGTACAGAAGTTTCCATAACAACTATCATTACCATTCAATTTAAATTAACATGTCCCATACCATGTCTCAAACAATAATGAAATTATTACAGATAAAATCTAGGCAAATATTCTGTTCCGACAACTAAGATTTAAACATAGATAATTTATTTGTTGGTTTCTAGGACCTCCTTTCCTAGCTTCAATTTCATCACAGCACAGAGAGCATCCTAGACCTTTCCTAGCCTCAATTTCACAGTGAGTTAGGCATACAAGCAACCTAAACACCTGTCACATACGTTAAAATAAAGTCAATACATAAAATGTAAAGGTGAGGATACAAGTTTGATAATAGCACATAGAGTCCGAATTCATTTACGCATAACCAGCAAGTACACATAGTGAAATGAAGCACGTAGTTATCGACATAGATCCATCGATACCAATGACTGCGGGTTGACTGCCCAAGGCAGTTCGCAATACATGATTACCACCGTAATCCATGCAAGTAAAAGATCCTTTACAACCCCCGAGTGAACGGGTGCTGAGTCCAAACTATAGTACTATCGTTGCTAAGGCAGGTAGACAGCATTCCATGTGTAAACATAACAAACAAGCATTCATAAGCCACGTATAACATGCATTAACGGTTAGCGTTCAAATAGTTTGAGTAGTGTGATAGATGTAGTTTGAATATTCGTAACGTATGTAACACCCAAAAGTGCTTAAAGCAAAAAGGGATCGAGTATACTCACAGCGATTAATGGATTGAAGGGAGCGCTTAGCGAGTACGGTTAGCCTGAATAGATTCGATAGTATAACGATAAGTGAAACGTAAAACAGGAAACAAGTGTGGGGGAGTCGGACAGCTGGTCGATCGGACGGTAGTCCGATCGGACGGCTGATCGTTCGGCTGACAAGCTGCTCGAACGGCTGTCCGGTCGGTTGATAGGCCGATCGGATGGCTGTTCGAGTGGATGGTTTCTTCCTTTGGGAAGGATGTGTTTGTGTATGATGGCTTGACTTTTGAAGTTTTCGTTGTGGCATTTGAAAACATTGAAGTATCTTTGCCTTTCAGGTCGGTCGATCGGACGGTTGTTCGATCAGCCGGCAACCCGATCGGTTAAGCCTTCAAATGATTTTCAAGGTTCAGTCTTTGGGTCGGACAGGTGTTCGATCGGACAGGTGTTCGATCGGACAGGTCAACAAGTCAAAGACTTTAAATGAATGCAAAGTGTGATGCAGTGGATCGGACAGTTGGTAGATCGAATAGCTCAATTGCTGTTCGATCGGACAACAGGGTGTCACCTGATCGGACGGCTGTTCGATCGGGTGGCACTTCTAGTGCATTGAATCACGTTGAAAATCGATTAAGTATTGAAGCATAGTATCTCATGACCCGAAGAGTAATCCGATCTGACAGTAGTTCGATCGAACAACAGTTCGTTCAATACTATTCTTCAAAACAAGTTGGTTGTGTGGGACCATATGCTAGCCGATCGGCTGGCCAGTCGATCGGCTGACTATCCGATCGGCTGGCTGTCCGTTCGGACAGCAGTCCGATCGGTCAACATCTTGACCTGATCAGTCCTTTCGTCTAACACCTGGCTGTTCTGTTTGTTTGTCGTTTCATCGAGGTATTTTGATAGCGAGTAAAACCATAGGTGTCTCGTCCTTACTTGGTTTCCCGGGTCGGACAAGAATCACCCAAATCCGGTCGGTTGTCTGTTCGGAACAAAGTTTAACGTTTGACCTGAAGTCAGTTAACCTTGTGGATAGAATTCAGATCTTGAACCGCACAACCACCGAAGTGATTTGTAAACCAGCTCAGGTTCCGTTTCTACCGGTTTGAAGTCATAATGGTGAAAAGAGTTGGGAGAAAGTTGGAAAATCCATCTTCCAATCCTTTTCACCGTGGTTATGTTTAGATCTAATAAAGATCCTTGTTTGTTTATGTGGAAATCGGCTAGATCCAAGTCATTCTTGGTGGATTGAGGCCAAAACATGAAGTTCTTCAAGAACCCATGATGACATCATCCTAGAACACTTGATTCTTGATGATTTCACGGTTAAAAGTTAAGATTTGAAAGATAGAAAGGTGTAGGAGTGTGCATAGATCAAGAAAGTACAAGATTTAGGACGAAAACTTACCGGAATCGAGAGAAATCTGAGAAAAGGTGAGTTGAGCGTGCTGGTCGAACAGAGGTTTCCAAAAGTGGTAAAGGATGACAATGACAGGGGTATTTATAGGATGACAAAAGAGGAAAGGGTTGGCCGATCGGCTGGCAGCTCGATCGGACAGCCTGTCCGATCGGACAGTAGACCGTTCGGCTGGCTGTTCGATCGGCTGGGAAGCCTGATCGATCAGTCGCTCCTTTCGAGTGTTTTGCGCGACGATTTCTGATATTTCGATTTCGATTGCGAGCGGTTAGATACGATAGGGTTTCCTAGTCAAATTACTTTCAGTCCCGACTACTTCGTGTCTCGCGTAATCTATTTTCCACCATCTATCATAGTTCAATTGTGATTCGAGTTCGAGTTTGATAGCATTCGAGTTTCGATTGAGTTCGCTTGATTACACAACACAACATAACTAAACATGCACAGGTAACACGTAAGGCACACACACACGTATGACAACAAGTAAAAATAGGTAGCTCGAGTTGCGATTTGATGTCGATTCGGTTAGCATAGCTTGACTATTAGTTGATTAACTTTATCGCATTGTTACTTCCTATAGTTCACAGTCGTAGATCGATTGAATAACGATTAACACACATCGATTATTGCAATTAACAACACTTACTCCACATAATGTATTTAAAAACAAGAGGTTTATACGAGTCAAGTTGCGCGAAATCGGTCGTTGACTTTGACCTTGACTTTCACTTTGACTTGTGAAAACACGGGGTGTTACATCAGATCTAGTATCAGAAACCGCATCAATCCACCTAAAAACGCACAGGTAGTTGTCGTCATCTAACGAACCCTTATTTTCACATCGAAACCCTTTCAATCCCTGTTTTCTCTGCCAAATAAACCTCTATTGCCGATAAAACCCTGATTGCTGATAAAACCCCCAGTTGCATATCTGTTTGTTATCGAAAATTGAAGGATTGCAGGTCTGGGATCTTTGCGATTGAACATTCAGAGATGAAGTTGTTCCTTGATAGTAGTGGCAGAGAGAGAGAGAGAGAGAGGGGATGTGTATGAGAGAGACGGGTTTAGTTGTTTATATATAATTTGATTAGTTATATATTTATTTTTAATTAATAATTAATAATTAGTTATAATAAAAATATAATGACCAAAATGCCCCTGAAGAAAAGGATAAAACAATCAGCTTTCAACAGTCAAAATAGAGGGCTTTTGGATTTTGGACTAAAATGGCAATAAAAGTGAAACCACAGGGACCCAAATTTAAAAAGTTTGAGATTTGAACTAAAATGACAAAAGTGCCCAAACCACAGGGACCAAAATGACAGTTTACTCTTAATTTTTTCCATTTATTTCCATACTGAATGGGTTCATGTGAACCCACAAAACAGGGCTAGATCCGCCACTGCTTAAGACTCTTTACAGTAGTCGGGACTAGAGGATGCAATCGTCCAAAGGTGAGCTGATTTGTGGATGCATCTCTAATCGACTGCTGGGGATGGATACTAAAAGCTTGCATTCTCTAAGCACGTGTTCCAGCTCTGTTGTCTTTTGTTATGCCTCTGAACAGTTGCAGATCCAGCCCACATTGGTGGGTTCTCAGGAAACCAGTGTATTTGATAAAAATAGAAAAAAATAGTAAAAATTAAAGATAATTTACCAAAAGAAACCAATTAAAATAAAACCATGGATCTGCAACTGTATAAGCCTAAAGGTTCTTGGTTCTTCAAATTGTAAGATCCTAACCAATATTTCATTGCTTCAATTATTTAAATTATTTTAGTTTATAGTTTCATTGCGGTATTTAAATAACTTCTTTATTTGATATCATATTTGTTTTTGTGAAAGGATGTCATTTGAAAACACTATGATATATAAAGTTTTTTTTTTTACATTTGTTAAAATAGAGCTAAATTAAATAATATTAATAACGGCAATCGTAAATTATTAAAAAATGATGATAAAAGTAAAGTACATATCTAAAAGAAAGGTAAGTTTTTTTTTTATCGGCAAATTTGGATCACTGATGTACCATTGGAATATAATCGTGTTATTAGCGAAATCACCCGATCATATCCATCTTTACAAGACAATAATATATATACACAGTGGCGGAACTAGCCCACTAAATCCGCGGTATCCCCAAAAAAAATTTACTGTGTAATCATACAATATTAAAAAAAGAAAATATATACTATATAATAAAAGAAACCTGTTTTGGGACACGTGTTGCATTTTTACGCATCCTCATAGTTGTTTTCCCACTGATTTATTTATCTTTAATTTAGTTAATATCCTTAAATTACTCATGATCTTCTATCTCTAATACATATCTAAATTTTTTTTCCACAAAATGAGCCATAATTATAGGTAAGTTTTATTTTTTGTTTTACGGATTTTTTAGTTTAAATATTATTTATATGTTTTTGTAATTGATAAGTGATAAATCATAATTATAGATAAGTTTTTATTTTATTTTATGCATTCTTTACATATAAATTTGGCTTTAAGAAAGATGATATAAAATCATGGCATTGAATTTGTAATATTCTGAAACTGAGAGGATGCGTTGCATAGGTGAGATATCTTATGCAATGAATTTAACATAATTTAAAAATGTGTTTACAGATATATTACACAAAAATTAAAGGATGGCTACGATTTTGTATAATACATATTCCCGTGTAACACAAAAATATTTTGTTTTGTTTATATATATTTTACACAAATTCTATATATTATTTCGGTGACACACCCTCAATTATTAAAAAGAAATAAATAAACTAAATGATGTGTTGACATGTGGCATTAACTTATTAGAAGTTATATTAGATATTTCCTAACTGAATTTATTTGATTAATTGGTACCGATACGATACCGGTTTGATTACAGGATTTGATATGATTTGCCCATCAATAATCTAAATATCCAAGTTAATTTTATATGCTACAATTCATTCATTATAGAAAAAAACAAAAAAGAAAATAAAATAAGTTGTTTTGTATATAAAACTTCATTCAAACGAAATACAGTTTACTTACAGTGTGTATGAAAAGTAATCTAAACGGTGCAATTACTTGCGTTGCTACGTTGCTACAGGATTTGATGAGCTTGGTACCAACCGGTAACGAAAATCTCCAAAAGTGGGTACCGAAAATATACCCGGTTTGATAAATTTGATACCGGCACCGGTACCTGATACCATTTGCTAATCCCCTTGGTGATGTTACTATTCATTATGTTCTAATTTTAATATATAGGTAATATATAGGTAATTTATGTTATCACAAAATTTATTTTATAATATTTTAATCTTTATTATTAACTATATTTATTTTATTCAACCCGTGTAATACACGGGGTTGTAACCTAGTAATAAAAGAAACTATTTTGGGGACACTTGTCATCATATTAGGCCATGTCTTATGGATAATTATTATTTTAATTTAATTTCTTCTAATTAATTATAGATAACCCTCATAGTAAATATTATTTAGTTTAATTATTACTTTTATATTTATCTATTTACCTCAAATTCAAACTTAGTTATCTAATTTGATATTAGAGTAAATTATGATTTTGGCCCCTGTGGTTATATCACTTTTACCATTTTAGAATAATTTTTTAACATATGAGCCCTCAACGTCTTTTTTTCTAATCCTTTTGGACCCCCAACATCTTTTTTCCTAACCATTTTGGCCCCTAAAAGTAAATGGATGAGGTTAGTGTTAGGGGCCAAAATGGTTAGAAAAAAAGACGTTGGTGGCTCAGATGTTAAAATATTCATTTTTAGGCTAAAAAGTTAAAAGTAATATAACCAAAGGGGCCAAAATCGTAATTTTGTCTTGATATTAACTATATATTTGAACGTTTTGTTTAGTTTGGTATCAAATAGATTTTACGAAATTTAAAATAATATTAACTAATATTATTTATCATTTCTACATTTACAAGTTTTAAATAAAGGGTTAAATTTATTGAGACTTCGTTACATTTACAGGTTTTACATAAATGGTTAAATTTATTGAGACTTCGTTAACAAACTTTACTACAATAGAATAATCTATTTATATCAATCTAAATCTATTATATGCTATATAATAAAAGAAACCAATGGGAGGACACATATCATTCATGGAAGCCATCTATTTTTTTTATAGATAATTAATATCAATTAAAAGTTAACTATAAAATTAAATTTAATATAAATTTAAACAATTCGTATAGGAGATAATCTAATATTTTAAAATATTTATCAGATTTCAAAATTATTTATCCTGAAATTAACAGAAGATGTACGTTAAATATAAATTAATATAATGTAAATGATTTATTTATTTTATTATTCTAAAGTAATTAAGGGTAGAACCTATTATTTTTATATTATTTATATTAATAATATAAACTACTATTTTTATATTATTTGATATATAAAATTACATGTATTCAACCAGTGTTATACACGGGGTTCTAACATAGTAAATAAATAAAGTAAACAAATACCTAATAGATTTGACATCTTCTTTTTTTTCATAGCTTGAAATCGTTCATCACATCGACATCTTTTACTTTATGAAAAAAATCCTTTTTAACCGCACAAAAATGGCATTGTTCAAAAATTCTGGGACCATTCGATTGCGTAAATCCGTCTTGATAATCTTCAATTTTGAAAAACATCTTTCAACTGTTGCGGTTGCAACCGGTAAAACCAAAGCTAGCTTCACTACTCGATAAAACAAAGGAAAAGAACTATGTGTTCTCATTTCAACCAAAACATGCGCAAGATCACTTATTCTATTATATGGGATTTATTAGTTATTACAATTTTGGCTTAATTATCGTAAAACTAATTATTTGGGCTTTGGTACTAAACAGTTTTGGGCTTAATGAATAATATCAAGTATCATAATTTTCTCTTAGAGGTATCCTCGTATACGTTTTTGGATATGCTATGTATAAAATTGAAAAAAATTACACTGTGAATACGAATACAGGGTTGAGTTGTAGCCCGTGCTACGGCTCATTCCACATTGGTTCCGGCCCTGCATATACACCAATTCAGGAAGAAACCCAATAAATCTGGAAAAAAAACCTTGTGAAAATCAAACCCATGACTTAATTGTTTCTAAGCCTTATCCCACCTTCAAGATGCCACTAAGCTATAATACATGTGCAAGAGAAAGTTTAGTTGATTTAATAAAAACGAGTTTAAATAAAATAATAATAGCTAAAATAAATTACTAGATTATATTTAGAGAGAACTAGTATTTTGACCCATCGCGCGTTGCGGCGGCGTCGAAACTTAAAGTAATTCAAATTTTTACCGTCAAATATCTTACCCTACTAACGTAGACCAACTGAATACATAAAATAAACACAAAAACGCATTACATTTCACCTCACTCATTACCAAGAAAAAATTACGTTAAAACACCGTAAAACAACTTGTATTTATAACGAAATGTACTTAAATAAAGCACGTAAAAAATAGTATTTCTTTTAAGTTAAAAAACGGTATATCATGTTGCGGCAACGTTGAAATGTAAAGTAACTCGAACCGTTTAGTGAAAACGTATTATACATGACAAAACGTTGATCAACTAAAAACATACATAAAAATAAGCACGAAAACGTATTGCCAAAACGTAGACCAACCGAAGAACGTAAATGTTTTATACGTAGAATGACCCATGTACATAAAAATAAGCATGTATAACTCAAGGAGGTTAAAATGACATTTTACAAAGTTTTATAAAACTAACGGGTGTAAGTAACAATGCCAAAAGTTAAGGGTAAAAGAAAAAAACAAAAAGAAAAAGAAAAAAACATAAAAGAAAAAAAAATCTTTGCTACAGTGATTTGGCAAATGGGAATTGTTATATATTATATATAGAATTTGAAACAAATTCATATATATATATATATGTATATATATATATATATATGTATTAATTTAAAACATATGGATGAATAGTGCTACGGTAATTTTTTTTTGATCTTTGACTTTGCCTTTTTGTCTTTTTATTTTATTTTTTACTTTTAATCTTTAACTTTCAGTATTAACTCTAACGACCCCTTAACTTTCTAAATACTTTTTAACCGAGTTTTACATCTTTATTTTTATTTACGTGTCAATATAAACTTAAGTTGATTTACGTTTCGAGAGAACTTTCAGTATTCACACTGACAACCATTTAACTATTTTTTTTTTGTCTTTTTGCTTTTTTTCTTTTTTTCTTTTACTTTTAACCTTTAATTTTCAGCATTGACTCTTACAACCTCTTAATTTTCTAAATACTTTTTAATCGACTTTTACGTCTTTATTTTTATTTACATGTCGATATAAACTTAAGTTGACTTACATTTCGACATAATTTTTTTTTGTATTTTCTCAACCTTTAGCATTGACATTGACAACCCTTTAACTTTCTAAGTACTTTTGTAATCGAGTTTTCCGGTCGATGTAAAACACGTGTCGACATATTTTTGTATTTACGACGACTTTATTTTGTAAGTTTTCTCTTTCGACTGCTATATCGAATCAAAAAACGGGTCGCCCCGTCGCGAAGCGCGGCTGTAACCCACTAGTTATCCTTATATTAAAAAACTTAGTGAATGAACAGTATAATGGCTAATTTGTAAATTGGTTGTTTAACCAATATAAAAAGAAAAGAAAAACCCTCACCAAAATTGAATTAAATCATTAAGAATTTACATTTAGAAAAATCATGGCAGGGAATAGTGTTTCCCTGTCATTGGTCGAAATAGGCGGCCGCCCCTTCCTTATTGGACCAACTAGTTTATTATTTTATACACTTTAAAATTACGTTTTTCCCCCGGAATAGTGTTTCCCTACCATTGGTTCAAATGGGCGTCGAGCAATACCCATTTGACCAACCAGTTTATTATTTATACCCACTTTAAAATTACGTTTTTGCCCCCAGTTAAAAAATAAGGTTTCGCCCCAACTTCAAAATACATTTACCCTTTTGCCCCGAGCTAAAAAAAAATGATTTCGCCCTTCGTAAAAAAATTACGCTTTTACCCTCAGCCAAGATTATGTTTTCGCCCCCGTTCAAAATAAAATTTTACACCAGTTTATTATTTTATACCCACTTTAAAATTACGGTTTTGCCCTCAGTTTAAAATTACGTCTTTGCCCGCAGTTCAAAATAAAATTATGCATTTGCCCCCAGCTAAAATTTACGATTTTCCACTCGGTTCAAAATTACGATATCACCCTCAATTCAAAGTTACGTTTTCGCCCCCAGTGCAAAATAAAAATATTATTTCCCCTAGCTAAAAACTAGGATTTTACCCTCGGAAAAAAATTTGATTTTTCCCCCATGTAAAAATAAAAATATGACTTTGCCCCCAACTAAAAATCGTGTCAAGGAGCTGCCTAACACTATTTTTATTTTTTTCTTTCTAGCAAAACTATAGTACTGTTTTTTTTAATTGGTTGATAATTATTCGGCAATCGCCCCGCAACGCGGGCGGGGCTTCACCTAGTTACCAATAAATGAATGTTAAAGAAATACGAATTAACCACTAGAACAAATATTACTTTTGATTGTGTTCCCCGTTAATTTATTTATATTTATGGGTGTCGTCAAAAAATTTTGTATGTCCCTCGGGTTTCAGTTCTAAGGGTGTACGGGGTGGTCGCGACAAGGGGATGCAGCAACCCCTTTGCGATCGGCAAACACCGCCGCCACCATCTATTGCTACGCGGGATGGAGACTTTTCGGGGGATGTTTGCCGCTTGCGGGGAAAGATATTTGACCGTTGGCATGTGATTTCAACCAATCTCAAATTTTGTTTTTATTTTTATTATTTTTTTTAATGGTTTGGGGAAACCACCCCCTAGGTATTTTGGGCAAGAGATGAGAATAAGAGGGAAAATGACATGACACAATATGATTGGGTGAGTGAAAAGTTTGCCCCATCTCATTAGACATGCACCCCTTACACCCTAAATATTGTATTAAATTTTAGAGTAAACCTCAATTTTCGTCCCTGTGGTTTGCTGATTTTAACACTTTCAGTCCAATAGTTTATGAATTACATTTATCATCCATTAGTTTGCTGATTTTAACAGTTTCAGTCCATTAGTTTCCTGATTTTAACAGTTTCAGTCCACACTAGTGTTAGTGATGTGGACTGAAACTGTTAAAATCAGGAAACTAATGGACTGAAACTGTTAAAATCAGCAAACTAATGGATGATAAATGCAATGTTTAAACTATTGGACTGAAAGTGTTAAAATTAGCAAACCACATGGACGAAAATTGAAGTTTACTCTAAATAAATTTTATTTGTCACGGGTGTCCGACCTCTCATCGACCCTTAAGAGTTGCTTCGATACAAGTTGATTTATAGTTTTAAATTTTAGTAAATTTCTATTAATCGAGTAATTTATTAATCTCAGTATTGATCTTAAATAGATTAATTCAAGTTGTTTGACTACTTTTTGTATGTGTCGACAAAATATGTTTATTATTATCATTCAATTCAATTATTTCCAACGACCGTTATTGCAATACGCAATCAAATTTACACATCAGAAAAAAAGTATAAGATGCACCCTCTCCGTGGCCCAGTGGTTGGACGCCGGTTCCTCCTTTGGGAGGTCACCGGTTCGACTCCCGCTTGCGGCTTTAGGGGGAACGTCCCAATGATAGATCGTTTCCTTCCGAGGTATGGAGCGGTCTTGAGGGCAACCCGGTTTTACCCAACTGTTACCCCAGCAACATGTGTGGGGCAGCATGGTTTCCGGGCGGAAGTCAGCTCGCGCGCCGGCCGGGGCCCGATCGAACATCGCGTCCGGAGATGCGGGGTTGACGGGGAATGTCTTAGACATGTCCCCAGAGACCAATCGGTCTTGTACAGAAAGTCTCCTTAAAAAAAAAAAAAGTATAAGATGATTGTTGTGACACCGAAAAACATCCTATCACAATCGCAATATCACATGGTGTAGAAAAATAATAAAAAAAATAAACTTATTTCTATTTGATGACCTCAAAACTGAAATTTAATAAAAGAAGGTGCTTACCCGTGCATATATTTTGTTTCTTATTATCTGTCCTCTTTTAATTTAGAATGTTAGAATTCGTATTATATGACAATATAAGTATGGTTTATTATTTTAAGACCCTTTCAATTTTTTATTTGATCATAGACCTAATTCAGAATTTTAAATTAAAAGAAGAATAATATATTTAGTAAAAGATGGATAGCTTTTATCAGACGTAATAAAATTTAAAAAGTCTCCGAATTCCAAAATGTCAAAATACACGGCATTGGTTTTTATTATTGGGGAATTGACTTGTAATAATCTCACCTAGACCTTATTGGCCATTAATAATCCCACCTTAGAATATTCCCCCCACCAGTCCCACCTTTCACATATTTTTCCTACAATGATCCTCCGTTAAAAAAACTTAACGGAGTTAAGCTTTTTTCCAAATTACAAGCAGATTTTTTAGGGCTTTTGATAAGAACGACGATACGAGTCCATTGATGTAAACATTGCCTCGAAATGGTGCTCCAAGTGACTTGATTTTGGTTAATTGGAAATTTAAACACCCGAATTGGAGCGTCGTTTTCATCGTTTGGAGCATCGTTTCGAGGGAAGTTTTACATCAATGGACTCGTATCGTCGTTCTAATCAAAAGCCCTAAAAAATCTGTTTGTAATTTGGAAAAAAGCTTAACTCCGTTAAGTTTTTTAACGGGGGACCATTGTAGGAAAAATAGGTGAAAGGTGGGACTGGTGGGGGGAATATTCTGAGATGGGATTATTAATGGCCAATAAGATCTAGGTGAGATTTTTACAGACCAATTTCCCTTTATTATTCAAGAATTCTGTTCTACGTTTCAAATATAATAATAATAAAAAAATACTTATTCATAAGTAAACTTATTCTTTTTCTGAATATAGAGTGATATAAGGGTATCCGGGGTACACTCGGGGAGTGGGTTCGGTGACCACTTTCCCCGATTGGGAACACCGCCGCCATCACCGCGGGGACCCGATTCGGGGGGTGGTTTCGGCACTTGTTCACCGGATTGAATTGGCACGATAATTGAGGAACGGTCGAATTTAAAAAAAAAATCACTTTTTAAACAAATATAAATAACCACACCCACTTCACTATTTTTTATACTCTCAAACCACACCCACTTCTTATTTTTTATACTATCAAACCACACCCACTTCTTATTTTTTATACTCTCAAACCACACCCACTTCACTAAATGGATCCCAAGTTCCCGTTTTTTCCTCCCCTACCCGACTTTCCCGACGATGAAGGTTCTCCGTCAAACGATAGTAGCTTAATTTTCTTCCAAAATCTCATTCAACAAGCGGAGGTACTAGACACGGCATCGTCTAGTAAAAAAAAAGTTGTCCCTCGAGATCGTGAGGGTGGCCACGAAACACTAATGACCGATTATTTTGTAGAAAATCCAAAATTTAATGCCGATATTTTTCGTCAGAGGTTTCGTATGTCCAAGTCTTTGTTCCTAAAAATTGTTAGTGACGTCGAAGCGAACGACGAGTGGTTTCAAGAGGGCTTGGACGGGAGAATGAAGAAAAGTTTCACGCTGTTGCAAAAGGTTACTTCTGCGATTAAACAGCTTGCAACCGGTAACCCACCAGACGAAAACGACGAGTATTTAAAGATGTCTGAAAGGACCTCTCGTGAGTGCCTTGAATATTTCTGCCAAACGGTCTGTGCAATGTATGCCGGTGAATTCTTACGTAGACCAACGAGCCACGACGTTGCGCTATTGTATCAGGCTCATGAGGAGAGACATCACCTACCTGGTATGTTGGGTAGACTGGATTGTACACACTTCGTCTGGAGAATGTGCCCCACAGAATTGCGTGGACAATATATGAGAGGAGATCATCAATACCCGACGGTTATGTTAGAGGCGGTGGCGTCTCAAGATTTGTGGATTTGGCATGCTTTTTGTGGCCCGGCGGGTTCACAAAACGACATCAACGTGCTCCAACAATCTCCGTTATTTCTTGCTCAACGAAACGGAACGGCGCCATATTGTCCATTTCAGGTGAACGACCACTTATACAAACGCGGGTATTATCTTACTGATGGGATCTACCCTACCTGGTCCGTGTTTGTGAAGTCTTTTCCATATCCTCACATCCCGAATGAAAAAAAGTTCAAGAGGCAACACGAGGCCGCAAGAAAAGATGTGGAACGGGCGTTTGGTGTGTTAAAGGCGAAGTGGGGAATACTAAAGCGTCCAATGCGTTCCAAAACGGTGAAAAAGATAAGGTTACTCGTGTATACGTGCATTATTTTACATAACATGATTATAAAACACGACGGAAGGGCGATAGCACCGGTACACATTCAAGATCCTCCAGTCGAACCCGTATTCGCTGAAACAGCTTATAGCGAGCTCATTGACGAAGAAACGCATTGGAGACTAAAACACGATCTCGTTGAGCATCTCGGACGTTTAGATCTACCTCACCTTGAAGTGAGTTCCGACGACGAGTAGTTTGTTTTTATATTTTTCTAGTTTGAATGTAATTTTTATTTTTCTAGTTTGAATGTAATTTTTATTTTTCTAGTTTGAATGTAATTTTTATTTTTCTAGGTTGTTTTTTTTTTAATTTAATGAAATGTCTTTTATTTAATTTTTATTTTTATTAATATTTTTTTAATTTATAAACATGCATAATTTTACAACAAATAAAAAAAAAAAACCCAAGTCCCCTAGAGGGGAGTGCCGCCATCAAAATGGGGTGTTAGGGGAGTTTAAGAGGGAAGTTGACGTGACACTAGCTGATTGGAGGTGCGTAAGAGAGGGGACTCCCCTCTTAGGGGAGTGCCCCCCTCACCCTAAACCAAACTTAATAGCTCAAAGATACTTCTAGCTTTAATTGTCGTATAATTGTATATTTAATTTATACACTTTTTTAAGTATAAAAATAAGTGTATATTAATTACGTTCTCACAAGGTAATAACATAAAATGTTTTATATTTCCTTCCTTAAAATCTATCTATCTACTATAATAAAATAAACCAACTTTTGAACACGTGTCATTGGAAGTATCCTTAAATCTATACTTATCTTATATTAACTAAATAAATAAATAATAAATTAATATTAAGTCTTATCATACTTTAATAAAATATTATCCTCAAATCTAAATTGTTAATTTAATACATTTTTAAAAGAAATACCTCTCTTTCCTACTTATGTTATCTTATATTAAATATATAAATAATAAATTAATATTAAATGTTATCCTAATTTATTAAAAATATAATTTATTTTTTATTTTTTTGAATACAAAATTATATTTATTCAACTCGTGTAAAACACAGGGTTTTTAAAAATATATTTTTTTATTATTTACTATACAAAGTTAAATTTATATAACACGTGTAATACACGAAGTTTTTAAAAATATAAATTTTTTAGCATTTGCTATGTAAAATTAGATTTATTCAACACGTGTAATACACGTGGTTTTTTAAGGATATAATTTTTTATTATTTGGTAGATTTTTCAACCCGACTATACACGGGTTTTTTAAAGATACGACGTTTTTAGTATTTAATATACAAAATTACGTTTATTTAATCTGTGTAATATATATGGTTCTAAAGATATTATTTTTTTTAGATCTATTCAATATGTGTAATATACGAGGTTTTTAAGAATGTAATTTTTTATTATTTGGTAGATTTATTCAACCCGATTATACACGGGTTTTTTAAAAATACGACGTTTTTAGTATTTAGTATACAAAATTACATTTATTTAATCCGTGTAATACACATGGTTTTTAAATATATAACTTTTTTTATTATTTGACATATAAAATTACATTTATTTAACCCGTACAATATACAGGGTTTATAAATATATCTTTTTATTATTTAATATATAAAATTATATTTATTCAACCCGTGTAATACACGGAGTTCTAACCTAGTATCCCATCTAAAGAAGTCAAACTTAATAATAATAATAATAATAACAGGACACCTTTTCAGTGGCAGACCTACCCATAGTTGTGGCTGGGTGGGTGGCTGCATCCCTTGAAAAGAAAATTCTAGTGTATATTTTAAACAAAAAAATCGACCGTGCCCCTTGAAAATATGGTTGAACACCTTATCTGCACCCCAACAAATAATTAATGGATCTGCCACTGCACCTGTTGTGTCCCAAAGGGACAAGGGAGTAACCCTCAAGTTTGGGGCACTCACCACACGCCTGTTGAAAGAGACGTATGACATAAATGCAAACACTGTAGATTAGGGATACTATAAAATTAGAAAACTACTTTATACAATTGAAATTATTTTAATATTAAGCTCGAGTACAGAGCTCGAATCAATCAGGTTCAGTGCAATCTCTTTTAAGTTAACGAAGCGGTTCAACTCGTTTATATTCTTAGACTATGTGTTGTGGACATTAAAGATGGGCGTGAAAGAGTGCCACAGTGGACCATGGGCGTGGAACATCCCCCTTAGGGGCGTGATAGGGCACTACCAATATTTAGTCATTTCTTCGATTAACTAAACCCATTCACACACACCATACACTCCCTTTAAAAAAAGGTGTGCTAGGGGCGCTCCCCGTATTTGGTCATTTCTTCAATTGACTAATCCCATTCATACACACCTTACACTCCCGTTAAACAAAGGTGTGCTAGGGGCGCTTCCCATATTTAGTTATTTCTTCAATTGACTGATCCCATTTACACACACCTTACACTCCCTTCAAAAAAATTAACTTGCAATTAACCTCTTCATAACATGTTAGTGGGTGTGAAAGTTGAAATCACTCCTACCTATGTAACAACATTTTCTTTTCACTTTTCACCTCTTCACAACAGATAGTCTTACATATGCTTGGGATAAAGCGGACACCCACCAAAATGCACCCAACACAAACAACCAACCAAGTAACACCTCATTTCAACCCAAAATTACCAAAATCAATTACGACGGTGTTCACTATCCTAAAATCCCATCCCGAATCCATGTTTGGCACTTTGCAGATAGGTACCCGCTAACCAAAATTCTATCCCATAGAGCTCCCCTTACACCCTTAGGCCATCCGGGCGGTGGCTTTTTTGTTCGTGATGAACATTTTCAATGCGTGGAAGAACGGCACAAACCACCGCCACCAACAAACTTTAACGCGTGAATTTTAATTTCCGTGATAAAATTGACGCGTGATAAATGAAAGGATGTGAGGGGTGTGAGGGTTTATTGTTGGGTGTTGTGAGTGATGGACATTTCCACTAAAAAAAGTTGTGAATGATGGAATAATGGTTGATGACATGACGGAAATTGATTGGATGTTATGAGTGATAAATAGGTGGTGAGTGATAACCACCCCTACCCCTTGTAAATTTTGTTTATTAAAAAAGGTTAGATGTAATAATAATAAAGAGAGAATATATCAAAGGGTCATGCTATTCTCACACGGTGAAAATTATTTTCACACCCCAAAGCGCCGCGCTATGGCCATAGCGGGGCGCTTTGCTTGACAAAAGTTGATTTGACTGACGTTTGAAACATAAGTTGCAGAGACATAAAGGTGATACGATGTTGCAGTGTCCCGTGAACCCTAAGCGCCGCGCTATGGCCAAAGCGCGGCGCTTCGACCCCAAATTTTCATTATTTAAACCTGCATAGACAGAACATTTAGCATTCGAGGGTATTCGAGTGTTTTGTTGTTTGTTGATTTCTTTGCTGTATTAGTTACGTGTCTTGAAAAAACGATGTCGTGGTTAAGCAACTATCTTTTCGGTCAATATTCTAACGAGTCAGTTGTTCCTGATTCTTACGAGGGGACCGCTATTTCTGACTCGTATGAGAAACCGGTCTCGTCCAACTTGAGGGAGGCAGAGGTTGTATCTGGCATTCGTTATCGTGATTACACGGTGAAGCTGGATTTGAATACCCCTGTGGAGGACCCTTACGCACAACAAGGTTATTCGAATTTCGGTTACGGTGGCGAGTACAACTTTGTACAGCAGGAGTGTTATCCAAACGACAGTTACGGTTGTCAACAGAGCTTACAAGGTTATTCGAATTTCGGTTACGGTGGCGAGCAAAGCTTTGTACAGCAGGAGTGTTATCCAAACCACAGTTACGGTTGTGAACAGAGCTTTGAACATCAAGTCTATTCGAACCTCGGTGACGATGGTGAGCCGGAGGATGTGTCTGTTGACGAGGAAGGCTGTTACCCGGTTACATTTTCGTTTGATACAACGCAGACCTTTTCATCACGTAAAGAGTTGGTGCGTTGGGTACAAGACACGGCAAAAGACAATGGTTACCTCATTGTGATTAAGAGGTCGAATAAAAGAGGAGAGAATTACAAGATTTGGTTTCAATGTACTTTTGGTGGGGAGCATAAGAGTATAGCTACACAGAGGAAAACGGGTAGCAAGAAAATAGGCTGCCCGTTCGAGATGATCGGGTTTTCGGAATCATCCGGAAGTGTTTGGAGGATCGAGGTGACGAAGGCGAAGCATAACCACACTCCTATTGAAAACTTAGAGGGTCACGCGTATGCGAGAAGGCTTTCTTCGGAGGATAAAAAACTGGTTAAGGAGCTGGCAGAGCAAGATATTCCCAACCAAAGTATCTGGCGAACGCTGACAAAAAACAATCCGGCTAGAAAGCTTATTCCGAAAGATATACACAACGCTGTTCAGAAGATCAACGCCGAAAAAAATGTCGGTAAGTCTCCGATGCAAAAACTTGAAAACATTCTTCTCGAAAAAGATTACACTTATTACATGCGCACGAATGAGATATCGAACGAAGTTGAAGATGTCTTCTTTGTTCACGAAAAATCATTCACTATGTGGTGTGCCTTCCCGCATGTGCTAATGATTGACGCCACCTGCAAAACGAACATGTACAACCTGCCATTTGTTCAGGTCGTAGGCATAACGTCGACAAACAAATCGTTTACGGCTGCTTGTGCGGTAATTTCCGCTGAGAACTCAGAGAACTACCTATGGGTGTTGCAGAGGATCAAGTCTATGCTGGTAGGATGTATGGAACCGCGCGTGATTTTAACAGACAGGGATTTTGCGCTAATGAACGCGTGTGAACAAGTTTTTCCAAAAGCGCATAAGTATCTTTGTCGGTTCCATATTCAACAAAATATTAATAAGAACAGCAAGAAGAAATTCTCTGACAAGGAGTGGAAAGAATTCGTACGTACATTTTGGACATTGTGCGAGTCTACGACCGAGGAAATATACAGGTATAACTTGGAAAATGTAACACCCCAAAACCCGAATGTTTATATTCGTTAAATGTTATGCTATGGTACATTAAGAAATAAATGACTAGGCTATTTAACCTAATAAAGTGTATGATAAAAACTATTTAAAAGATGAAAGTTGTGCCAATCATGTTTTAGTGGCAAACATGGAGGGGTTAAATGGAATAATATGAAAGTTGGGTTACTAAATAACAAAACACACACACAAACACACATAGTGTGTTCGTGAAAGAGCAGGAAGCTCCCTTGGAGCCAAAAACCCTAACTTTCATCTATTTCCTCAAATTGGAAGGCTAAACGAAGCTCAAATTCATAACCAAACACGGATTAATGATCACCTTCACAAGGGGATCGTAAGGTATGTCTTAAAAGTTAGATTGGTGATCTTTCACGAAGTGGGTTATGATATAAATTGCGAATTTGTTCGAAATTGAGAATGGGTGTGTGTTAGAATCATCATCTAGAACATGGATTATGCATGAATTAGGTTAATTTGATGTTTAAGGGTGAAACCCATTAGTTATGGTGAGAATGATGATTTGAATCATCATCCATGTCTAATTCTTGTTGAATGTTGATGTATTTTGATTTGTATGATGGATTCTTGTTAGAGGAATTGAAAGAAATGTGATACTAGTATATTTGATGTTCATGCATGTATGATTCATGTTGATTAGAAGGAAGAAATTGATGAATTATGTAGGAGATTAGAAGGATATGCATGAATTAGTTGTACAATATGCTTAGGAGGTAGTACACACATCAAAAGCATGAAGAAGTTATGAAGAACTTAAGATTAGATCACTTGTAAGTGATTAGAAAAATAGTTATGAAGTGGGTTTTGATGATATGATGAAAATGATAATATGTTCATATTATTGATGTGTGATTTTAAATACCACATGTTGATTAGTTGAAGGATTGATGAACTATGTATGAATTTAAAAGATTGTGCATGAATTAGTTGTACGTTATGCTTAAAAGGTGGTACGCACACCAATCATATGATAAAATGTATATAGTGTCGTCCGTATAGTCTATCATGATGATACGGGTATAAAATGATAAGTTGAAAGTTAAATAAAATGAATTGTTGACTTTCTGAAAGTCAACTACGAACAAGAAGCATGATTTGACTCATTGTCGTAAAGATAGGATTATAGGAAGGCGTATGGTACATGTTATAACAATAAGTTTTTAAATGGAATGATATGATGAATTACATGAGCTTGTAAGAATGTGAAATTGGTCACATGATCTATGCTTGTTGGAATTGACTAATTAAAGTCAAATGTAAAAGATGTAATTGTTATGATCGTTAACATGTGCAATGAGTATGCTAACAAGAATATAATTGCGATGATATGAAAGTATAGGAATCATGTCGAGACGGACTCAAGCGCGAAAGGCTAACGGGTCAAGAAGAGTCGTGGAAGCGGATGTGAACACGGATGCATGAGGTAAGTGATTTCCGTAATCACTTCTTAGTTGTTTACGCAAAGATATGTGTTAGTTAATTAAGGTAGGATAATTGAGGACAAATAAGGATGGATGGTATGAAATCGATGACTTTCGTTAAGTAGATATAACAAGTCAAAGATGGGGTTTGTTGTTATATCGGAATGAAGAGTAGGAAAGGGTTACGGTATGATAACGGGGTAACGGGTAGAATTGTACATAAGTACGCTAATTGGTAAGCGGAGGTACGGATAAGTAGTCGAAGGACTCGGTTGTGAGTTATGATTAACGGGTAAACAATTTCACGAATGAAACCTAGTTTAACAAGGTTGGTTTTAGTATAATCGGATAAAATGAATGATATAACGCATAACGGGGATCGGGAGTGTAAACCCCAAGTACGAAACTCCGGACGATGTAAAAGTATCATGGTATAAATGTTCATGCAAGTTTTCGGCTAAAACAAATGAGTTGTGTGATGAAAACAAGTATGGGTAAAATTGTCCGAAAATGAAATTATAGGCGTAAGCGCATAAGTTAGGAATTTCCTTAATTCGGATGTGGGTTTTTAAGTTCATATGATAGAATGTGAATTTACAAGCATGAAGGAAGAAACGGGAGGTTAAACGGGTAAACGGTTCGAAAGTTACACGCGTTTTAGTGCGTTCGGACGATGAAACGGATCTGCAGGAAAAGTGCAATTTAGAGAGGCCGTCGCCGACGGGCAAGGAGGCCGTCGCCGACGGGCTCTGGATTGGCCGTTTTCTTCCGACGGGTTAACTCACTGGCGACGGGCTTAATGGCGCGACGGGCATATTTACAACCCGTCGCCGACGGCTTGGGGGCCCGTCGGCGACGGGCTTTTGTTTGTGAGCTTTTTATTTTTCGCGTCTTGTGTTTCCGGTTGAATCGTAACGTGTCCTGGTGCTTCGGTTTTCGACCCGGTGGCATGTAAAGCTCCCGAAAAGCTCCCTAACCTTGTTAAACCGGCCACGCATATTTTGGATTAAAAGCAGGCTATCCGAAGTTAAAACTTATGTAAAATCATCAAGTTATAATGTATATATGAAGATACGTGTGACAGTATGTATATATGTGAAGGCGTAGGAAAGGTATGTACGTATGTGGTTGTGTATGTATGTATGTATAAAGACATGTATGAGTGTATGCACGTATGTAAAGCTGTAGGAAAGGTATGAATGTATGTAGATGTGTATGTATGTTTGTATGTAAGTACGTATGTATGCATGATTTAGACACATTGAGTGTTAACGTTATTAATGGTGTACCTTGAGAATGAAAAGTAATGCAGGTACATTATTGAAGCCTCACCAGGAAATGGATACGCAGATGAAATGCTTAAAGTTTGAAAAATGACGAAATGTGAAGTGAACATGAATGGATCTTATTCATATAATGTGTGCTAATGTTATGAATGATTGTGGTGAGTGCAGGTTATACAGATCATGGGTGATCATCACAAAGATTAGAGATCGAAGACCGAGTCACGAGATAGATTGTACGGGATTAATTGAGTATGTACTATTAGTAAACAGGACTTATGCCTTATTTTTGTAAAAGACACATATTAAAACGAACCTTCAAGTAAGTCAATACGTTTGAAATGAAAGAAATTTTATAGCACGATTTTCCGCTGCGACTTTTTGTCAAATACGAATTAGGGTCTTACAAGTTGGTATCAGAGCCCTGGTTTGAGAGAATCAAGTACAAGAGGATAGGTACTTGAACTCGAACCTGTGTGCTCTTATGACAAGAAACCCGTACAATCCGAGACTCGACCAAGATCTAAAGGTAGAAGCAAAGGTAAGTATGTGCTTAAGTATGTATTGAAAGATAATTAACAATATGTTATGTGTAAGGTAAGCATGGTTGCTTGGAAAGAATGATTTGTGGATGCGGTCTAGCACCGACACCAAGGTAGGTAATATGACATATTGACCCAAGTACATATATTTAATATATGTAAGTACATGTGATGGTAAAACCTAACAATGAAAGGAAAATTTTAAATGAAAAATAATGATAAGAATGGTAATGAAGTTTTGGGAAATGTTACACGTGCCGAAACCTAATTCTTCGGACATAAGGTGACAATTACACGAAGACACAAAACTAGTATGTGGATTGTGTACCTGGCCAGTACATGTGAAACATATGACGTTCGTGAGACCGTGATAATTGATACAGGTATGTCCGTTAGAATTAAGTAGTAGGTGGACGTGAGGGTGAAGAGAAATGTAAGGCTCTCAGGAATGAAAGTATGAATGCTATGTTAGAATCCGCAAGACGGATTCGAAACATGAAAGAAGTTAATGCATGAATGCAATATTTGGATCTGCGAGACGGATTCAAAGAATGAAAGATATGAATGCAATGCTTGGATTTGCGAGACGGATTCAAGGGATGAAAAGCGTAAATGCAATGTTTGAATCCGCGAGACGGATTCAAAGAATGAAAGATATGAATGCAATGCTTGGATCTGCGAGACGGATTTAAGGGATGAAAAGCGTAAATGCAATGTTTGAATCCGCGAGACGGATTCAAAGAATGAAAGATATGAATGCAATGCTTGGATCTGCGAGACGGATTCAAGGGATGAAAAGCGTAAATGCAATGTTTGAATCCGCGAGACGGATTCAAAGAATGAAAGATATGAATGCAATGCTTGGATCTGCGAGACGGATTCAAGGGATGAAAGGCGTGAATGCAATGTTTGAATCCGAGAGACGGATTCAAAGAATGAAGGATGTGAATGCAATATTTGAATCTGCGAGACAGATTCAAAACATAGAAGGTACGAAAGGTATGAATAATGTGTTCGAATATGCGAAACAGATTTAAGATATAAAAGACGGAACTAGTCTACATAAGAAGAAGTTGATAGCTTGACCATGTATGTATCAAACAAGCCATATAAGTAAATGTAAAGCAAATGAACAAAAGAATGATAGGAATGAAAATATCCGAATGTGTAAGTAACGTAAGGATATGTATGGTACAAAAGACTATGGAAATGTAGAATGATGTTAGCTACGGAGTTAAGCACGTAGATATGACGATGACATAGTAGTTTTGTTGTGATAACAAAACAAGAGTTAAATGTTATACAATGTGTCTATAGAATAGAATCTTAAAGGATGAGATGAAAGTACTAAATCCGTTATTAAACGGATCATATGAGTGTAAGCATTATTAAAAGTTTGAATAAGTATGTATATTAACCTGTTCTTAACGGGTCAAAGGAAATGAGAATGTTATATGAAAGTATGCCATGGAAAGTACAGACTTGTTAAGAAGAAGAAGCCAATTGTATGAGTAATTATGAAATGAGTTAGGATGATTACTTATGAATGTGATGAGAGTGTGAAGTCAAACATAGATGTGTGTGTGTGTAAGAGGAAATGAGAAAGGTTTCGGGGACGAAACCTTATTTAAGGGGGGTAGACTTGTAACACCCCAAAACCCGAATGTTTATATTCGTTAAATGTTATGCTATGGTACATTAAGAAATAAATGACTAGGCTATTTAACCTAATAAAGTGTATGATAAAAACTATTTAAAAGATGAAAGTTGTGCCAATCATGTTTTAGTGGCAAACATGGAGGGGTTAAATGGAATAATATGAAAGTTGGGTTACTAAATAACAAAACACACACACACAAACACACATAGTGTGTTCGTGAAAGAGCAGGAAGCTCCCTTGGAGCCAAGAACCCTAACTTTCATCTATTTCCTCAAATTGGAAGGCTAAACGAAGCTCAAATTCATAACCAAACACGGATTAATGATCACCTTCACAAGGGGATCGTAAGGTATGTCTTAAAAGTTAGATTGGTGATCTTTCACGAAGTGGGTTATGATATAAATTGCGAATTTGTTCGAAATTGAGAATGGGTGTGTGTTAGAATCATCATCTAGAACATGGATTATGCATGAATTAGGTTAATTTGATGTTTAAGGGTGAAACCCATTAGTTATGGTGAGAATGATGATTTGAATCATCATCCATGTCTAATTCTTGTTGAATGTTGATGTATTTTGATTTGTATGATGGATTCTTGTTAGAGGAATTGAAAGAAATGTGATACTAGTATATTTGATGTTCATGCATGTATGATTCATGTTGATTAGAAGGAAGAAATTGATGAATTATGTAGGAGATTAGAAGGATGTGCATGAATTAGTTGTACAATATGCTTAGGAGGTAGTACACACATCAAAAGCATGAAGAAGTTATGAAGAACTTAAGATTAGATCACTTGTAAGTGATTAGAAAAATAGTTATGAAGTAGGTTTTGATGATATGATGAAAATGATAATATGTTCATATTATTGATGTGTGATTTTAAATACCACATGTTGATTAGTTGAAGGATTGATGAACTATGTACGAATTTAAAAGATTGTGCATGAATTAGTTGTACGTTATGCTTAAAAGGTGGTACGCACACCAATCATATGATAAAATGTATATAGTGTCGTCCGTATAGTCTATCATGATGATACGGGTATAAAATGATAAGTTGAAAGTTAAATAAAATGAATTGTTGACTTTCTGAAAGTCAACTACGAACAAGAAGCATGATTTGACTCATTGTCGTAAAGATAGGATTATAGGAAGGCGTATGGTACATGTTATAACAATAAGTTTTTAAATGGAATGATATGATGAATTACATGAGCTTGTAAGAATGTGAAATTGGTCACATGATCTATGCTTGTTGGAATTGACTAATTAAAGTCAAATGTAAAAGATGTAATTGTTATTATCGTTAACATGTGCAATGAGTATGCTAACAAGAATATAATTGCGATGATATGAAAGTATAGGAATCATGTCGAGACGGACTCAAGCGCGAAAGGCTAACGGGTCAAGAAGAGTCGTGGAAGCGGATGTGAACACGGATGCATGAGGTAAGTGATTTCCGTAATCACTTCTTAGTTGTTTACGTAAAGATATGTGTTAGTTAATTAAGGTAGGATAATTGAGGACAAATAAGGATGAATGGTATGAAATCGATGACTTTCGTTAAGTAGATATAACAAGTCAAAGATGGGGTTTGTTGTTATATCGGAATGAAGAGTAGGAAAGGGTTACGGTATGATAACGGGGTAACGGGTAGAATTGTACATAAGTACGCTAATTGGTAAGCGGAGGTACGGATAAGTAGTCGAAGGACTCGGTTGTGAGTTATGATTAACGGGTAAACAATTTCACGAATGAAACCTAGTTTAACAAGGTTGGTTTTAGTATAATCGGATAAAATGAATGATATAACGCATAACGGGGATCGGGAGTGTAAACCCCAAGTACGAAACTCCGGACGATGTAAAAGTATCATGGTATAAATGTTCATGCAAGTTTTGGGCTAAAACAAATGAGTTGTGTGATGAAAACAAGTATGGGTAAAATTGTCCGAAAATGAAATTATAGGCGTAAGTGCATAAGTTAGGAATTTCCTTAATTCGGATGTGGGTTTTTAAGTTCATATGATAGAATGTGAATTTACAAGCATGAAGGAAGAAACGGGAGGTTAAACGGGTAAACGGTTCGAAAGTTACGCGCGTTTTAGTGCGTTCGGACGATGAAACGGATCTGCAGGAAAAATGCATTTTAGAGAGGCCGTCGCCGACGGGCAAGGAGGCCGTCGCCGACGGGTAAGGAGGCCGTCGCCGACGGGCTCTGGTTTGGCCGTTTTCTTCCGACGGGTTAACTCACTGGCGACGGGCTTAATGGCGCGACGGGCATATTTACAACCCTTCGCCGACGGCTTAGGGGCCCGTCGGCGACGGGCTCTTGTTTGTGAGCTTTTTATTTTTCGCGTCTTGTGTTTCCGGTTGAACCGTAACGTGTCCTGGTGCTTCGGTTTTCGACCCGGTGGCATGTAAAGCTCCCGAAAAGCTCCCTAACCTTGTCAAACCGGCCACGCATATTTTGGATTAAAAGCAGGCTATCCGAAGTTAAAACTTATGTAAAATCATCAAGTTATAATGTATATATGAAGATACGTGTGACAGTATGTATATATGTGAAGGCGTAGGAAAGGTATGTACGTATGTGGTTGTGTATGTATGTATAAAGACATGTATGAGTGTATGCACGTATGTAAAGCTGTAGGAAAGGTATGAATGTATGTAGATGTGTATGTATGTTTGTATGTAAGTACGTATGTATGCATGATTTAGACACATTGAGTGTTAACGTTATTAATGTTGTACCTTGAGAATGAAAAGTAATGCAGGTACATTATTGAAGCCTCACCAGGAAATGGATACGCAGATGAAATGCTTAAAGTTTGAAAAATGACGAAATGTGAAGTGAACATGAATGAATCTTATTCCTATAACGTGTGCTAATGTTATGAATGATTGTGGTGAGTGCAGGTTATACAGATCACGGGTGATCATCACAAAGATTAGAGATCGAAGACCGAGTCACGAGATAGATTGTACGGGATTAATTGAGTATGTACTATTAGTAAACAGGACTTATGCCTTATTTTTGTAAAAGACACATATTAAAACGAACCTTCAAGTAAGTCAATACGTTTGAAATGAAAGAAATTTTATAGCACGATTTTCCGCTGCGACTTTTTGTCAAATACGAATTAGGGTCTTACAGAAAACCTTGAAGCACAGCTGAAAGAAGATGACCGTGAACGTGGGTATTTCTCACATAATTATGTTCAAACGTAAGGAAGACGGGTTGAGCTAAAACGTAAGGAAGACGGGTTGAGCTTTTGAGTATGGAACTAAAACGTAAGGAAGACGGGTTGAGAGCCTACGGTGCAAGCTGTGGTTGCCAACTTATTACCAGCTATGGTTTGCCATGTGCCTGTCGTTTGGAAAAGTTGGAAAATAACAGTAATTAATATCTTTGACCTTTCTCGTTATGATTTTGCCACCTAATTTGTTTTCATCCACAGGTCAGCAACTCCGGATCACACACATAGACGTGTTCTGGAAGAAGCTTGACTTCAAGCCTGCAAGGACTAAGATAGAGGATATCGATGTAGACGCGGAATTTGAAAAATTGAAACGACAGATCGATCCAACACCTCCTCAAGTGAAAAGGAGCTTCTTTGAAAAGTTTCAGCAAATCCTCAATCCAGGGAACAATAACAAAAAACCTCCTGCTGTTCTGAAGAAAACTCGTGGTCGCCCAACATTGAAAACGCAGGAAGAAAGAAAGGTTGAAGCCGCTAGAAAAAGCTCGTACATTCCGTCAGAAGAAACTTGGGTCGAGGCCTCAGACGATCTTCCCCGTCACAGCTCGTACATATCACCCGAAGATTCTAGAAGACAAAAGAATACCAAACCGCTCAACCTACACCCTGATTTCCCGATGATCAAGCTCGGTCCTAAGACGGATATAGCGATCCGCAACTACGCATCTCAGATTCCCAAAGTGATCCATCCATACATCGTTAGAATAAAGGACGTGAAACCAGATGGTCATTGTGGGTTTCGATCGGTGGCTGTTGGGTTAGGAGTGAAACAAAATTCATATTTGATGATCCGGAAACAACTTATAAAGGAGTTACGTATGAACGAATCGCTTTGGAGGCAGGTTTTCGATCCGGAAAACATAGGACATTATGATGCGCTGGTTAGACGGATCGATTGCAAGGGGGTGGGACGAGCAGGTATCGAAAATTACATGACGATGCCTGAGACGGGGTTTCTTATTGCCTAACGATACGTTGTGATTGTTCACACCTTCGACATTCGTGGGAGCGATACAATTTTCCCTCTGCTAGGCGGGCCAAACGAAGCTGAGGAACCTCACCTGGTGGTTGCGGTTGTGTTCGTCGACGATGGGCATTTCATACAAGTAGAGCTTGGAGGTTGTTATCCAATGCCTCCCCCAAACCTACTTTGGACAGCGAACAGAACAGAGCGCGCAACAGCCTGGCATACATTATACAGGGATCAGATCAACGCGTATGAAATGCTTACGTATCGTCCCCCTGACCTTAATGTAACCCCATATGTTCACGATGTATGTTAAATGTGTTTAATAATAATCACGTTTGTGTTTGTTCAATAATACTACAATTAATGAAAAAATACGTCATGTTCATGTACGGTAGGCGGCTGATACACATAACACTACTCATAGGAGTCCTTGTGCTTTCAAACCAAAATGATACGATATAATGGAAAAAGCGTAAAATTTAGACTATTATCGACGCGTTTGTGAATTAAAAACAATTTTAAAAAAATAAAAAAAAGGCCCTAAGCGCCGCGCTTTGACCTAAGCGAGGCGCTTTGGACCTCAAAGCGCCGCGCTATGGCCATAGCGGGGCGCTTCGGTCCATCGTTTAAGCCAAAGCGGGGCAGCTTCTCCCCCATTTCAACCACAAACACAAAAACACACACAAAGGTGCGATTTCACACACTTGAGCCGGAGATCTTCGTTTTCAAGCTTTCAATCGCTAAAAGGTAAGATCGAACACCCTTAATCGTTTTGGTTAAATGTACATGTTGAAATTTGTGTTGATTGGGGCGGGTTTTGATGATCCGGCTGGGTTCTGTTCTTCAAAATGAAGAACCAAAGCACCGCGCCGAGGCCATAGCGGGGCGCTTTGGTTCATGTTTATTTATTTATTTATTATTTGTTTAATATTATTTGTTTATTATTTAAATTGTTTAATAATATTATTTGTTTATTATTTTATATTTAATATTATTTGTTTATTATTGTTTAATAATATTATTTGTTTATTATTTTATATTTAATATTATTTTTTTATTATTTAAATTGTTTAATAATATTATTTGTTTATTATTTTATATTTAATATTATTTGTTTATTATTGTTTAATAATATTATTTGTTTATTATTTTATATTTAATATTATTTGTTTATTATCTTTTATTTAAATTGTTTAATAATATTATTTGTTTATTATTTTATATTTAATATTATTTGTTTATTATTTAAATTGTTTAATAATATTATTTGTTTATTATTTAAATTGTTTAAATAATATTATTTATTTATTATCTTTTCAACGTGCAGGGATGGATTCCTCCGATGACGAGATTGAGCATATGGAGGCTGAGGGAGAGGTGGGAGATGTGGGAGAGGAGGGACAGGAGGCATGTCCGTACCTGCAGTTTCCGCAGGGGTCACGGGCGAGGAGGAGATGCGCTAGGTTGCGCACCATGGAGATTGGGGGGGGGGGGCATGTAGGGATAGACTGGGACCTGCTGGAGACCGTGGGAGAGGCCGCGCGGACGCGTGATATAGTTGGACTAGATACTCCTTGGTTGCGCCTATTTCAGATTGCGATGGAGGACTCGTACCGTGAGCTTACGGTCGAGTTTCTTTCTACATTTACATACGCGCCGCATCCGGCGGATTACGTGGAGGACCCGGATTTTCCAGTACACGAGGTTACATTCCGTCTCGCCGGTTAGCAGTTTCAGATGAGTGTGCGGGAGTTTGCTGTCCATACAGGTTTGTACACAGAGCCCGAGCTTGATACTGATTTATATACGCAGGCGGTTAGGGCGATGGACAGGCAGACGCTTATCAGTTTCTGGAGGGCCATTTCCAGGGTTCCCTTTGGGAAATCCTGGCAAAAGGCCACCACCATTAGAGACCCCTTGTACCGATACCTGCACCATATTATCTCGTCATCTATCGTGCCGCGGGGTACCAGCAGGGAGAAGGTCAACCTCAGTGACCTTTTCTTTCTATGCTGCCTACTTCGCGGCCAGCCCTGCGATCTAGCAGCCTGTCTGGCAGATTACTTTGCCAGTGCATACCACCGGCAGCTCCGCGGGCAGCTGCACACTGGCTCATACATCACCGCCATTGCACGCTCGCTAGGGATCGTGCCCGAGAGTGATCCGGAGCTGTCCGACCCGATCCCGTCGACTACGTTGGGCCGCGCGTCAGTATCTGCCATGCAGATCACCCGTACGTTTGATGTTGGTCTGAGGTTTAGGGGCCGTGACGGGCTGATTTGGCATCCGGAGGTTGTGCCGGAGGTCATCCCGGTTGTTATTGAGCTGAGGGATGGAGTGTTAGCCCCTCCTCATGTTCAGGAGGCCGCTCGGCAGGCTCAGCTACAGGCTCTGGGCCTCGATCAGTACCCGGGCCAGCCTCAGGATCAGGCTCAGGCTCAGCCTCAGGCTCAGGCTCAGCCTCAGGCTCAGCCTGTATTCGAGGATCCGGCTCAGGAGGAACATATCGAGGAGATCCCGGTACCACCAGTTCAGCCAGCTCCTGAGCCGCCACAGTACCCGCAGCACGTTTACGCTGACCTGCCTCCGGCAGCGCGTGAGGTGGCTCGGGACTTCGACCGGCGCCTCAGACGCCAGGGCGCACCCATTGACTGGATCGTCGAGACGCTCGTTGCTCTACAAGAGCTCGCTGGGTTGCCTCCACTTCCCCTCCCACCGTCCCCACAGCACGAGGATTAGTACCTTAGTTTGTTTGTTTAGTGTTTTGTTATGTATTATGTACTCAGTTGTACCTTTTTGTTTTGTATGTACAAACTGATATATATATATATTGCAGTTAATCTTCTATTTACATCACGTTGGTTTTGGATTGTTTACGTTTAATTCTTATGGCTTTCTGTACATTTTATTTAACGTGTTCGTTTAATTTAACAAAATAAACTACGTTAAGAACTTATATTATATACGTTCTATAAAAATAATGACGTAATGACGTAATTATAAAACAACTATGAATTATATGTAATAAAACTCAAATAAAAATTTTTCCTCCAAAAATCCCTACCAAACTAATCCAACCAAAAATCCCTACCAAACTAACCCACATCCCACCTGTTTCCAAAAAAAAAAAAAACATCCAAAGCGCCGCGCTATGGCCAAAGCGGGGCGCTTTGGGCTTGGTCAACAGACAAGGACTGACAGTCAGTCCTTGTCTGTTGACCAAGACCAAAGCGCCCCGCTTTGGCCATAGCTCGGCGCTTTGGATGCAAAAAGACAAATGGCGTGTGCGAATAGACCAGGCTTATATCAAATTCAGTATTAGTCAACGCACAGACCTGGTAAACAAAAATAGGTCGACGCCAACCACACCAAACAAAAAACTATACTCTTTTCAACCCTCTGTTTTCTCTCTCTAGTCCTAATTATTCGCTGCAAACCCACTTCACCGAAATTTCTGGTACAACCCCAGAAAGGCATTCCAGTTGAATCTTTATAATTCCATTTCTTCTAGTAGTTTTATAATTCATCATATGGGTGTCTCTGATTCTAGTTTCCAATGAAACCCCATCTTTTTTTTCACATCTTTTTCATACCCCTTTACCTGATCTTGTTATCTGTTTCTGGTCAATGTCAAAGCGACCAGCAATCGATATTGATTCAGTTAAAGAACAATCTCCACTTCAATTCTTCACTTGCAACAAAGCTGGTTTCTTGGAACCCAAATGTCACAGATTGCTGCAATTGGTTGGGTGTCACTTGCAGCACAACCGGTCAAGTTATCGGTCTGGATTTAAGCAACGAAACGATTTCGGTTGGAATTAATGATTCCAGTGTTCTTTTTGATCTGCAGAATCTTGAAAGCCTGAATCTTGCTGGAAATAACTTCAATTTTGTACAGATTCCTTCAAGATTTGGCAGTTTTGCAAGTTTAAAGAATTTAAACTTGTCGAATTCAGGTTTTTCGGGTCAGATTCCTGGAGAATTATCGCAGCTGAGTTCGCTGGAAGTTCTAGATCTTTCTTCATTATTCTCATTCGGAACTCGTTCGCTAGGTCTGGAAAACCCGAATCTAGCCACATTTGTTCAAAACTTTACAAAGTTAACAGGTCTTTATCTTGATAATGTAAATATATCATCACAAAGATTTGATTGGGGACAGAGTTTATCTTCATCTTTACGTAACTTGGAGGTTTTAAGCTTGTCGAATTGTCAACTTTCGGGGCCTTTAGATAATTCTCTTGAGAATTTACGGTCACTTTCGGAAATTCGTCTAGCATTAAACAACATAAGTGCACCAGTTCCTGATTTCTTTGCAAATTTCACGAATCTGACGGTTATGAAACTTGGTTCTTGTAATTTGCTAGGAACATTTCCCAATAAGGTCCTTCAGTTGCAGAATTTACAAATTCTTGATTTAGCTCTTAACAAGAATCTTTCCGGTTCGTTACCCGATTTTCCAGTTAATGGATCCCTACAAAGTTTAATGCTCAGCCACACAAATTTTTCTGGTGGGATACCAGAATCTATTGGAAATCTGAAGAATTTATCGAGAATTGAGCTCTTCGTCGGTAATTTCAGTGGACCAATACCAAAATCTATACAAAATCTCACCCAACTGGGGTACATAGATTTGTCATCGAACAACTTTACTGGGCAAATTCCATCATTTCAAATGTGCAAGAATCTTACACATGTTGATTTGTCGCATAACAGTTTATCGGGTATGATTCCTTCTGCTCACTTTCAAGATCTTGAAAATCTTGTTTATGTTGATTTAGGATTTAATGATTTTAGTGGAAGTATACCTTCAACTTTGTTCACTTTGCAAAAGTTGCAAACGATGCAACTTTCCAATAATAATTTCAGTGGGTTACTTGCTAATTTCACTAATCCGTCATTATCTTCATTGGTTACACTTGATTTGAGTAGTAACAAACTCAAAGGAGAAATTCCAAGATCTATCTTTGAACTTCAAAAGCTTAGTATCTTGTTATTATCATCGAATAACCTGAGTGGGACCATAAGAACCGAAGATTTTCAAGATCGTCTGAGCAATCTAACAACTCTCGATCTTTCATTTAATAATTTTTCGATCCAAACGAGCAATAACATCACCCTTGTGAATCGTCTTCCAAAATTTTCGACCTTAAAGTTGGCTTCGTGCAATCTTATCAAGTTCCCTAATCTAAGAAACCAATCAAAATTGGTAACTCTTGATCTTTCCAGCAACAAAATCGAAGGAAATATACCCACATGGATATGGGAAGTTGGGAATGGAAGTCTTTCATATATGAATCTTTCTCGTAACCGGTTAACGGGACTCGAAGGGCCTTATAATTTTCCCGATCTTTTTGTACTTGACTTGCATTCGAATCTTATCAATGGGGTGATTCCAATTCCGCCACAAACCGCCATATTCATTGACTATTCAAACAATCGTTTCAACTCATCACTCCCAGAAGTCATTGGGATAAACCTGAGCATTGCATATTTCTTTTCGGTTTCTAACAATGCACTCACTGGGGTGATCCCGCAAACCATATGCAATGCTGCCTACCTGAAGGTTCTTGATATGTCAAACAATCGGTTAAACGGAAGCATACCAAATTGTTTGATCGAATTAGGTAGCAGTCTTGGTGTGCTAAACTTGGCGAACAATAGTCTTAGCGGTCAAATCGAGGGAACATTTCCAAGCAACTGCGGGTTGAACACTCTAGATCTGCATGAAAATCTTCTAGAAGGGAAGATTCCAGAATCTTTAGTCAATTGCACGATGTTAGAAGTGTTAAACCTAGGAAAGAACAAGATAAACGACACGTATCCATGTTCTTTGAGTAAAAACGCCAACTTGCGTGTTCTTGTGTTGCGATCCAACAGGTTACATGGATCAGTGGCATGTGGTCAAACCCAGCATAATAATTGGTCAAAGCTTCAGATCGTAGACATATCTTCCAACTATTTAAACGGTGAAATCCCGAAAAACTGTTTCAGACAATGGGCTGCTATGATGAATGATGATAACGGAGATTCACCAAGAAATAAGCACCTCAGCTTCACTGTATTACAACTTAGTAATTACTACTATCAAGATACAGTCACAGTCACAGCCAAAGGACTCGAGTTGGAGTTAGTCAAAATCTTGACAGTTTTCACATCCATTGATATCTCGAATAATAATTTTTCAGGAGAAATACCGCGTGCAATTGGGCAGCTCAAAGCACTGTATGTTCTCAACGTATCACGTAATGCGTTCACAGGCTCCATCCCACCATCTATGGGAAATTTGAGTCAGCTGGAGTCATTAGACATGTCATCAAACAAGTTAACTGGAGAGATCCCATATACACTTGCAAGTCTTACGTTTCTTTCTACACTTAATTTGTCAAACAATCAGTTGAAAGGAAGAATCCCAATAAGCAACCAATTTCAGACTTTTGAGAATGATTCCTATTTAGGCAACAAGGAATTATGTGGGCTTCCGTTAACCAGAAACTGCCCTGGTTCAAACATTCCCACAACAGAAAATGTACCACCGTTTCAAGAATCGAAGAACGGATATGACTGGCAGTTCATATTCACCGGGGTGGGATTCGGGTCAGGTGCAGCCATTGTCACAGCACCTATTACGTTGACTAAGACAGGGAGATACCTTTGGAACGACTACACAAACAAACTTGTCATAACGATTTGTCTGGTCCTAGGTATCCGTTACGCACCGTGTCGTTTATTTGAAGAAGACGAAGACGATGAAAAGGAGACGGTATCCAGCGATGAAAACTCAGACGACAGTGAATTCGAATCAGTAGCTGACCGATCAAAAGGAAGATACTGTGTGTATTGTACCAAACTTGATTTCTCTAGAAAGCAAGCCATTCATGATGCAAAATGCACTTGCTTTGACCAAACAAAACTGTTATCTACTTCTTCGTCAACTTCTTCATCCGAAGCAGCGTCTCCGTTCACCAAACTGTGAGTTTTGAAGTATAAAATTCTTTCCTTTTTATCTTCTAAATTTTTCGATGTATATATAGATACAGAAAGTGAATTCTTGAAGCAAGAAATGGGAATATTACTAAGGTTTCGATAGTTTATTAATCTCATACATTTCAAAACTAAAGATGCATTCAAGATTTGTTTGTATGAACTAAACTTATATTAACAGTAACTTAACATTCACTAAGAGATTTCATCGAACAGTTGGTGGGCATTATTACAAACACTTGCGATTCATGGGTTCTCTAGAAGAATAACGGAAGAAACAGATTTTCACTAACGTTTAAATGCAATTAGATATAGAGAGTATATGTATATGTGTACCAGAAAACGACATGATCATCACAGTCGCTGAGTCGCATTTGTCTTCCATGTCGATATCATAGTTTTTTTCTCATCAATAGCAGCCCATGTTACATGGGTTTAAGGGCCCAAATTGAAGCAAGATGCAACAATTAAATACTTTTAAATCAACTTTTTTTTAAATCAACTTTTTCTAAAAAGAAACTAGTGGGCCAGCACCCATAGATAAAAAAAACAATCGGGACGGGACATTTTACGTAACGGTAAAACCCACATGACGGTATATTCGAAAGTTACAAAACATGATGGTATCGACACATGTTAAAACGAATACCTATGACGGGTTCGGAACGTGAACAAAATTACATACTTACGACGGTACATACGAAAGTTAGTAAATCACTACCTTGAGAAAAAAAAACTAAAAAGAAACGACAATATATAAGTAGGCAAAAGATCAAATACAAATAATCTTAACATACTAAACATACAAATTGAAGGAAAACCCAAAAAGACAAGGTGGCATTTTTGTAATTACCACCAACTATCAAAGTTACAACCAAAAATACCTAAAAAAACACAAATTTTTTTTTTTTAACATTTTTTATTAAAAAATCGCTACATTTCGTTTGCAAAAAAAAAAAAATATATATATATATATATATTTTTTTTGCTGCTACTAAAAGTAGCGATTTTTTAATAAAAAATGTTAAAAAAAAAAAATAAAATAATTTGTGTGTTTTTTTTATTTTTTTAGATTTTTTTAGGTTTTTTGGGGGTTTAGTTTTTAGCATTTTAGCTTGGGTGGGGGTGGGGGGGGGGGGGGGGGTTAGGTTTTTTTTAGGTTTTTGGGGGGGTGGGGGGTTTAGGTTTTTTTTTTTGGGTGGGGGGAGTGGTTAGGTTTTTTTAGGTATATTTGTAGAGTAACTTTGAAAGTTATTGATAATTACAAAAATGCCACCTTGTCTTTTTGAGTTTTCCTTCAATTTGTATGTTTAGTATGTTAAGATTATTTGTACAAGAACTTTACCCTATATAAGTAAAAAGAAAAAACAAAACGTTTAGGGTCTAGATAGTAACTAGTAGTATACCCGTCGTGTTGTAATGACAAAAGAAGGGTCTAGATAGTAACTAGTGGTATACCCGTCCGGTGGACGAGTTTTTTAGTGTTGTAATGACAAAAGAATAAGGTAAGGTCACCAGGGGCGCAGCGTGAAGAAGCAAGTATCACGAGTGGAGAAGCGTGATACATGGCCGCCACCCAATTCCAAAACGCGTGGACTTGATAACTCGTGGTGGTGACAACGTGTGAAGATTTCTTCCCAAACATCCCTGCTTCCTTCTCCTTCACATGATATCATGGGTGTGGTGAGTGATGGGCACCCCCACTAAAATCCATCACTAGTGATGGAACCAAGCTCAATGACGTGACGGACGATTATTGTGTGTGGTGAGTGATAGAAAGTAGAGCACCCCTACCCCTAATAGGAATGAAAAGAGTCCAAGATGGAATCACCCCTGAACCAAGACCAAACATATAATCGCCACAAAAATCAATGCCTTGGTTAAAATTCCCTTTCAATATATTGATTCTTTAATCATTTAGTGTTGTTTGATTCCACAATTTCTTATTTGTTTTGACCCATCATCATAGTTGGCTCAACATAACAAAACTTAGTCATACTTGCTGTAAAAAGAATATTGATGACATTTATATAAGGGCTTTTTACATATTTCCTCATCCTAAGATGCCTTATTAGGTATTTCCCCAACCCAAAAAATCAATTACATATTTCCCCTTTTCATTGAAATGTCTCTTATTTATGAATATTTTACCCTTAATGAACTTTTAACTAAATATTTACTTATTTCACCACTCTAATATGTAAAATCAATTACATATTTACCCAAAACCATAGTACTCAAAATAAAAACATAAATTCCATTTCAGAACATAAAAATCATTCATAATAAATTCCGTTCAAAAAACATAAAATCCGTTCGAAAAACATTAAATCCTTTCATAATAAATAGGAGACCAAAAATTCGAAATCAACCGCTTAACTTTGACTAATTACTTTCATGTCTTTTTTGTAATATTTTCTTGTCCCATTTTACTTGTTGAGGCTTGATGTTGAGTAGGATCTTCAGGTGCTGAGTTTTTGCACGTCTTTTCACGGTGTCCATACTCACCACATCGTGGACATTTTTGTCGTTTTTAGACTCGTCACCTGGTCTAATTCTATTCTTTCTTGGTCTCCCGGGTGGGTGTTTGATTGCAGGTGAGTATAAATCACCTGATCCTACAAACCGGACAAAAATGATACTAACCTTTTCCATTGCAAATAAACAGTTTAATATATGCAAACGATCAATGAAATAAAAATTCTATAAAATAATGTAAAACAAGGCAGAAGATATTAATTAATCGGGAGAATCATTCTCAATTCTAGGCATTTATTTAATTGATTGTAATTTGTCATACCGTCCTATCTTGTATCCTAAATTGTTGTACTCTCTGCCTATTTATGTGCATATGTTCAGTAGTCTTTTATGTGAACAAAAATTATTCTCTCTTAATATGGTATCAGCCAATTGACCCATCCCCATCACTCCCTCGTCTTTCTCTGCCTCTCTTTTCATCTTCCATGGCAACTTCCACTGACACTACTCTCCCAATGAACACCCTCCTCCACATGCTCACCATAAAACTCAACTCTTCAAACTACTTTGGAAAAATCAAGTCGAACCTCTTCTGCATCACCAGGATTGGTATCGATTTGTTAATGGTTCATACCCCGCCCCTTCGAAAACCACTACTGTCAACGCCAAGGAGGCGCCTAATCCCGAATACGTCTCTTGGCTTGAGTCCGACCAACGCATTCGTTTACTCCTACAATCATCTCTCACCGAGGAGGCCATGGCCGAAGTCCTTGGTCTCTTGTCATCTCGAGAAGTATGGCTCGCCCTCGAGTCCGCATACAATCATGATTCTATGGAACGCTCTCAAAATATCAAGGATGCACTACGACAGTTGAAGAAGGGTGTACTCTCTGTTTCAGACTTTGCTAAAAAATTCAAATCTCTTTGTGACCAGTTTATCGGCTATTGGCACTCCCGTTTCCGAAGATGACAAATATCACTGGTTCCTTTGCGGTTTGGGTCCGACGTTTGAGACGTTTTCTACGGCTCACCGAGCTATTCAGCCACGACCCTTATTTCGTGATTTACTTGCAAAAGCCGAAGGTCACGAACTATTCATCACATCTATACACGGTTCCAATCCCGCCCCTTCCCCGGCTGCGTTCATGACACATCAGCAGCAGTCACGGTCACAATTTCGGGGCGGAAGAGGACGGTCGGCTCGTGGCCAGTCTCCTCGTGGTGGTTATTCCTCTCGTGGAAGGGGAAGGTTTAGTCCTCATTGCCAACTATGTCGCACTGATGGCCATTACGCAAGCTCCTGTCCAGATCTAGCCTCCTATGCGAACAAGTCGTCTTACTCCAGTGCCAACTTAGCGCAAGCTTTTCACGCCGACTGTACTCTAAATGATTACACACCTGATTGGAACTCGGACTCTGGAGCCACGCTACATATGGCTCCTTCTCCAAATGATGTTGATTCCTCAGTTCAATACCGCGGTAATGAAAAAGTCTATGTTGGAAATGGTAATTCTCTTCATATTTCTCGTATTGGAAATCTTAAAATTAGTCCTCATTTGCAACTAAAGAACGTTTTAATCGTCCCTCAGCTCACTAAAAAGTTGTTGTCGGTTAGTAAGATAACTAATGATTATCCGGTTGATTTTTTGTTTTCTCGATCTCATTTTCAAATTCAGGACAGGGCCACCAAGAACACACTAACAAGATTCGATTATTAACATACCCGATGAAGCAGTGATGTGTGATTGGTAGCATAGGAAGAAGAAACGTCGTTGTGGTAGGGTTTTGGCTTGTGGATTATACGAACATAAATATGCAGATGAGTTATTAACGTAATCATACACATCAATAGATGTTAATAACGTAATCATACACTTGGAATAAAATGGATGTCAATTGTCTTAGATTCATCCATGAATGAAACGTACAATCTCCCTGCAATCAACATATTAGATTATTATCACCAAATGATCCTCAAGTGGTGTTTAAGATTGCTTATTAAGACCGTTTATTACTAATTGAAATACATGGTTTATAATACACGATTATTACTAATTGGAATACACGGTTTATATATGAGCCGATCTATAGGAAACTGGAGACATGCAGAGAAAAAGAGTTTACCGGAATTCACGCCAGAAACCTAGCCGACTTCAATGGGCACAGTTTCAAGTCTTTGAGATTGCAATTGTTCAAAATCACCTTCAAGTCTCTCATTCTGTCTCTAGATCGTCCGATGAGCATCACCAGTACACTCATCGGAACCCTAGAACCCCCTACCATGAGTGTCGCCTTCATCATTTCCTACATCAAAACCACCACACCATCACCATTGGTCTCACCCGAAGGCTAAGAGGGTGGCTGGCCGGTTCCTCATCACCCACCGCTCCTCTCTCTCTCCTTTCTCTCTCCATCTCCTACATTTGTTTTCTTTCAAATCACTGTAAGGTAATGTTTGTTATGCAGGAATGAGAGACGGAATGGAATGGATCATTACAAGGGAATGAAGAAAAGGGCGTTTGGTTGGTCAATGGAATGAAATCACCCATTCCATAAGGCATTTCATTCTCTCAAAATCATTCCATCCACCCCCATGTTTTTTTTCATTACATCCCCCCTTGCATCATTCATCAAAAACACCACAACCCACCACCTTCGCCACGACCACCCACCCACCACCGACGCCATCGCCACCTCTACCCACAACCCGTAACTACCTCCACCGCCACACCGACAACCATCGCCGCCGCCACCACCTGCCACCGTTGCCACCCACCGCCGCCACCAACCACCACCGCCGCCAACGCCACTCGCCACCGCCACCCACCATCACCACCTCCTGTGACATCTGTGCTTGTGTAATCATTGTACAACTCCAAACAATTCAATTATCAATGAAACAATGAGTTTTGATCCCAAGATTTGTTTATTTATGTTTGACATTTGCATGTTTTTATTTTTGTTCGATTTCAAACTCTTAAACATTTTCTGGAAAGTTCTACGCAAACTGTTACGTAAACGTAATCAGTTTAACATGACTTACACTCCGGAACACTGACATAAGCTAAAAATACCCTAAATACCCTTTACATAACTTAGAAATAAGTTTCGAGGGGTTCGGTATGGCAAAAACAAGTTTATTCAATCACATGGACTATTTGCGACAATCTGCGTAAGTCTGCCAATTCTCGTAGCGACGTACACTCCGGAACAGTGCATAAGCTAAACATACCCTAAATACCCTTTACATAACTTAGAAATGAGTTTTGAGGGGTTCGGTATGTGAAAAATATGCTTATTTGGTCACTGGGACTAAAGGCGTCAAAACTGCGAAAGTATGCAAATTCGTGTATATTCTGCGTTCTGACCATATCCGCACATCCAAAAATTTTGTAATCATTAAAATATTTTATTTTAGTGATGAGAATGCAAAAATACCATTCGTTTCAAAATTTGGATCGTTTTCGCGTTCGTTACAACTTTCGTCGTAATTAACCGAAAAACGCAACCGTACAACCAAACGAACCAACATCCATGATATTTCCAAGCATATTTCAAGTCCCCTAGTCCCCTATGCTTTAACATCCTTTTAAAGCCTTAAAATTGGGTTAATGGGTGGGTTAAATGCGTCGAAAAACAAGTTTCGAGGTTGCAGGGACCTGTTTTGCCAAAATGTGAAAGTCTGTCTGAACTGGCTCGCCTGGGGCGACCCATTTGGCCTTCTGGGTCGCGGGGTGCGAGAGATGGAGCTGGCAGAAACTTCTAAAACAGCCTTCCAGCTGTTGCAACTTGTTTTCAAACATGGTTTTTGCAATCTTGTGGGTATTTTAAGTATCCTCCAAGGCTTTGAATGTGGTCCAAACATTTGTAGGGCTATGATTCTTCCTTGGGCAACACATAAACACTTGGCATGATCTTGATTATTCCATGAACACTATAAATACCCATCCATTTCAACCTCCCAAATTACTCATTCATTCTTTTCTTCATCACCTGCTCTACTTGGAAGCTACCACTTTGTTGGAGGCTTCCTAATTGAGTTTTCTTCATCCTAGAACACAATTGAGTGTTCTAACTAGTCTTGTTTATTTATTTTTAGCTATTTCAAGCTAAAAGTTAAACAGTGTTTGACTTTCAGCTTTGACCATTAATTGGTCAAGACAAAGTTCAATTGAACTTTGCAACGTGATCGTAATCACGATGGTTATAATCCCTAGTGATTATACCTACTGATTTCCACGTTTACTAGTCGTAATGACGAGTCAAAGTGCATTTTACAGCATAACTATTTTTCGGGTATCAAAACACTTTGTTTTGATACCAAATCAGTTTTCCAACTTAGTTAAGCATGTTTTAACATGTTTAACTCGTCACTTCTAGTTTAGTGCTTACTTAGGGTAGTAAGTCAAGCGGTCTTACCCACCCTTAGACTTTCGAACCCGACCTGTTTGGTCGATCATTAGGATCCGACCAAACACATTTTGTGACCACATTGTATAGGGAATAACCCGCTGAGGTTATACCTTATGGTCACTTAGTTTGGTTAGTTATTTGTTAAGTTGTTTATATCCCCATTAAAAATGATCAAAATGCCCCTTTTGAGCATAAATTCATTTTAAGCATATGTAATCAAACTTTTGACATCTAAGCTGATATAATAACATTTTTAAACACGTTTGGGCATATAGGACTTAACGTATGACATATATAACCATCCGACGTTATATTTACGCAAACGACATGTTAAAGTAGTGTAAACTACCTTAACGAGTTGTAACGGGTCAAAAGCACTTAGGATAACTCTTTAATCAGAATGTTAGGTTCATTAAATCATGCCATATGAGTTTCAATACTCATTTGATTTATAGAACTTCATTCTATCCTATCCACCGGTTTAGGATCCGATTTATTAACATAGTTATCCATATTAGGTGCCGTTTGATTCCTTGATTCCTCGAGCTTTATTTGATCGTTATATCAAGACTATTAAGCAATCTCAAGTGAGTACATAGACCCTTCTTTTACTTTTTTCAAATATTTTGGGGTGAAACACTTGTGTCTATTGTTACTTTCATGCTTTTCATGACAAATACATTCTATGTTCATCTAGTACACATATAGTACATGATTTCAATTATGTTTTTTATGTATGTTGACTTAGCATGCTAGCACATTGATTTCAAGGATACTTTTGCGGCATATGTTGACTTAGCATATGAGCACATTGATTTCAAGACATATTTTTGCTATAATATGTTGACTTAGCATATTTAGCACATTGATTTCATGGACATTCTACTTCGTATGTTGACTTAGCATACTTAGTACATGGTTTTAAGACATTTTACTTGACATGCTCACATTGATTATGACATTTGGTATGTTTAATGGGACAAAATACATTCATTAACATTGATCACACCGCTCGGTAGTATGTAATGGTACCATAGGACTTGACAAATCTCGTTCCCCGCTTCCTAGGTTTGTTTGGAAGTAGGGAATGACAGAATCTGAATACATTTTTGATAAAAATTTTGACTTGATAAGGGTTTATCCAACAGTCTCAAGGCTTGAATGTATACGATAAACAAACCCTATAAATGTTCGTATAAAGAAAAGCAATGGTTTTCAAAACATAACTTTTGATTTAAACATTTGTTTATTCAAAGACTTTGTTTTGTACACAACATTTGGTTACACAAGACATTTGGTTATACATGACATTATTACATATGGTTTGAGTAAAGACTTTTTATTCACCATACAAGACATTGGTTATTACTTGACATTTGCTATACAAGACATGGTTTATACATGGCATTGAGACATTAGACATTGTTATACGTGACATTTGACATTTGACATTTGGTTTAAACAAGACATATTTTGTGGTAATTGGTAAGTGATTTAAATAACGAAACGTATGTAATATGATAAAAGCATGGTGGATACGCCGCTGGTACTTCCTATATATAAGTGCTTTTATTATATTGCATATCGTGGCGTTATCTAAACCACTTCGACAAAGACAAGACATGACATTTTAATACAAATCACGACATTCTTTTACACAAAACATGATATCTTATTTCAAGACAAGGCATATTTTATACAATTCATTTTCATTGGTTAATTATTTAACCATACATCATTCTTTTATATCATTTGATTTTCACATGATTTTATAAAAGAAAACATTTTATAAGGTTCATGACTACTTTTTGTTAAACATTCATTTTAACTTTCAAGTCATGAATCCTCATCAACAAAACCTATATATCTCATAGGCATTTTTATGCTGACATACCTATTTTCACATGTGTTTCAGGAGCTAATGTTTGATGATAATCATGCTACACTTAGGCGGACATGGGCCTTAGTGACTTAAAACCAAGAAAGACAATTTAATTTATGTTATGTTTCCATTAAATTTCAAGACAATGTAAACATCTATTCTAATAAAACCAAACTTTAAATACCATGTGTTATGAAACAATAGTTCTGTTACTCGACTCCCCGACGTTTCCGCCGTTGTTTGTTGTTTTACGCGGTCGGGGTGTGACACCTCCGCCACCACCAACCACCACCGACGGCCATCGCCGCCACCACCCACGTCACTAGCACCCGTCGTCTCCGCCTCCACCGCCAGTCGCCGCCGCCGCCACCACCTATCACTCCCTCTGCCACCACCTATCACCACCACCTATAACCACCCACAATCACTACCATCGACCAGCACCACTCACCACTGTTTTATTCCTTCGTTTTTCTTGTCTACCAAATAATACACAATAATAATTCATTCCATTCTCATATGGTAACCAAATAAGACATGAAATGGTAATGATCCATTGCATTCCCCCGTCCACTCCATTACCTCGCCCATTCCATTCCCTTGTCTATTCCATTACCTCATACCAAACAGACCTAAGAAAATAGGCAATAGTGAAAGTTGATGAGGCAGCTAAAATCACGTAAATACCCCTGCACTGTTCATTTGGTTCATTGATTAACATATAATAAAATAATAATAATAATAATAATAATAATGAAGCAATATTGACTTGGAAGCAAATTACATAAACATAAGTGCCTTAATTAAATTGAGAAAATCCTAAAATAAATCTTATATTAATACCACTAGAAGAAGATTTGGATACACTGCTTGAGTTGCTTGACTTAAGGAGCAACCTGCTCTTCCACTTGTTTCTCCATCTAAATTGGAAAATTTTCCGAAATGGTTCACCATAAGAGGTCAATTTTAAAAATCAAATTATAAATTTGATATCTCACCCATTTCAACTTCTTTAGGAGAACAACAACAACTGATGCTAGGTTTTGAAACTGGACGTAATCGAACGCATAATTCAACATACTTTGTTACCCAAACAAAACTAAATAGCAGGGATTAAAAGGTCATACACTCACGATGTCTTGGGCATTTGAACTTATATCAATACAACCAGTTCAGTTAACATTAATTAATCAAGACATAAAGTACTTGGAAAGACGGAGATGCAAGTACGTTTGCTGCTTTGACCCTCATCAACTTTTACTAATGTGCACTCCATACCTAACGGATATTAGATTCTTTTGGTTTCTATTAAATCCTAATCACAACAAATGACACCAAAATAAGTAATTTACAATATATGTCTCCTTACCCTATCTATCTCATCAAGATTAACATTTATGTCCTCTTTTACAAGCATTGCAAGCAAAACTAAATTGCTGTAAAATTTGTTCAACAAAAGTTTGATTAATAAAGACAGTCACTTAAACTTCAAAAAAAAATCTTGTATTTAATATAACTACTAAAAATACAAGTGAAATCGACTTCTCATTTAACATATATAACAACAATTGGAAGAATATATGTTAGAAAAATGCAAAAAAAGGCTTAAATTTGTAAAACAAATAACCTTTGACACATAACTTCATCTTTAAGTGTAACACCCTATTTTGAAAACAAGATTTAACCATTTAATTAGCAGCAGAAAAACAATCCCCAAATTTTTTTTGTTTACTAATACACACAAACAACATATTTCCAAACTAAGATCTTTAAAAAAAAATATCTAGGTGTTAGAATTATTTCTTTGTAGATGCTGTTTATAACCTATTTAATGAATCATCCATCCCTGCTCGACTCGTACAACCAAATCTTCAGACCCGATCTTCAATTTTAGAGTTGACTAGACTTGTGAACCTGTGGACATCGATCATCATAATCCGGATTAGCAAAGCTAAGTGAGGGTTTTTTATGCTCTATACATACATTTGTTACTTCGTCACAACCATTATTTGTTAAATATCCATACATGTACTAACATTAAGTGTTAGAGAACTTACTATCATGGCTAAATAAAATCGAATACATGACTAGTTTGTTACTACGTTCAAATCTTCATGAATAAATTCCCTTCACGCATACCTGAACTTTCTAATCCATCTTAGCATATCCAAGAGTCAGAAATCACAACCATGAGCATTTAAATCGCAAATGATGCACCATTCATGCTTGTACCTTAACACGATGATTAAACACACACATATGGTAATACATGCTAAACTTTCAATCTAGAACATAAGTATTATTCCATACATCTTACAAGATTATGTTTATGTTGAGTAATCATTCTAATCAAACCAAATGGATTTCGAACACAACATCTTAACATTTCAACTTTCCTTGAATATTTAACTCATATGGCCAATGCATTAATACATGAAACACCATACTTCCATTATCAAATAATCGACCTACATGATCTTAATTTTGTCGTTCATCATGGACTTTCAATAAGTAAAATAAAATAAGCATATGTTTTGTTTTTATAATCTTAATAAAATCATAAGTAACAACTCATACCAAAACGGATATAAACCACCCACCTTTGCCCGTAGGAAAAGGTGATTGATCGTGTACGCGGATTTTCTTGTAGCCAACATGCAACGAGATCCAGTTATGTAGTTGTGTTTATTTTTGCATCACAAATGTTTCTACGGTCTCGGATTTCATATATAACTCCATTAAACCACCCATGCATCACAATCAAGTTCCTGATTTTCACACAAACAAACTGTTACAAAGTGATCAGTGTCAAAACCATACCTATTAGAATTTCCTGTAATAGGATTGAAGATTCATGTTTTCAAAAGCTACAGTCAACATTTTAGCTCAATCCAACGGTCGGATCTCCTGGAACAACTCAACCTTTACGACTGCATTTTTTGTTCCGAAAATCCAAACAGTTGTGGTTTGAGCTGTAAAGTACATACCTACAGAATACATTTCGCATTTCTAACCATTGGATGTTAACATTAATGAGTCAGAAAGCTACTGCAGAAATATGGGCTCGATCCAACGGTTGGTTTTCCACTAACAACAACTTCTTTTAGACCACACAAAATAAAACGGAAATCCTATCAACGAATCTAACTTTTCAACATCTAAAAACGAATTTTAACTTCTTTTTTTTTTTTTTAGCAAAGAGAGCTTATCATCACATTCTTATCTTCAAGAGATGCTTTCGGGTTGAAACCCGCAACTCCGGCCACCACCGGCTGTCGTAAACCGCCATCGGACCACCATTAGACTACCACTTCCTTTCTCTCTCTAGTTCCATGCATTTCTCTCTCTAACCCCAACCATTTTTGTCTTAAATGATCCTAATGTTGGCTTTTTATACATTCAACATACACCCTCAAGTTTAGTTTTTACAACAATGCCCTTTTAAGTTTGGTAAGCCACATGATGAGGTAACGGTATTTCCCCGAAGCGAACCCGTCATATTTCTCGACTTATATTGCTAAAATACAATCCGTTAAAATAAATTGTTATCCAAAGTTATTTTCCTCTATCAACAGTTCCAAAAAATAATAAAATATTATTTACAACTTCACTCGAAACGGGATGTTACAGTCTCGAAGGGCATTTCTACCAAATTAAATATCCTATTTCAAAACAACTTTAGAAGTTCATTGGAACTTCTTTCCATCCAATTATATGCTTAGATATTTTTTAAATTGATGTAAATCCCGATTGGGATGTTACATTAAGCACCAGAAATCAGAATTCTTTGATGGACTAATGTAGTATACCAAACACCTCAATATCATCACGCCTCCTCTCCGCTACTACAACCTCAATATTATTAAAAATATCAACATCTGGGAGCGATTTTCAGTTGGGATTTGTTACTTCATTGACAGAAAATGGATTCAATGAGTATGCTTCCTATACACACCTTCTTCTCCCTTGATTTTGTTCCTCTGACAGCCAACAATACCACCAAGGAAAACCCAAAACTGGATCCCTAGACTTTTGAGGAAGATAAGAGAGAAGGATAGATGATTCAGGAGTCGAAAAGAGGATTTTTTTTTCATTATTATTGCAAGGTGATCCAACATAGAAGACAAATTGAAACTCTGCAACATCGAATATAAAAATTGGGTTAAAATTAGGTCAAATAAAATCAAAACAAAACAACATTTTAATTGAGTAGAACAAATTACTTGTATCGTCGGTTCTATGATGCAAGTTTTGAGGAGTAACAATGTGACAACATAGTAGAACACAGGTGATGTGGGGAGTTTTAAGGAAGGGTTATATTGGTTCATGTCAGAGCGGGTTTTGACAAAAATGAGTGCGGGTCTAAACGAGTTGTTTTACAAATTACAAATGGCATACCAACGAGACTAAAATCTCTGTCATAAAACCTTACTTTTCTAAGTTAGCCTTACTTTTTTGAATTGAAATACAAACATCAGAAAGAATTCAAATGATTCAGTTGTATATTTATTTTTCATACTTTGTGCGTGTGTTCTTATATGTGTGTACATATATATATATATATGTGTGTGTGTATAAATGGTTCCGATTCGGTTGTGTAAATGCTGGTTCTGCATATGATTTTCGAATTTTGGGAACCACTTGGAACCTACCCCTTGGACCATTACATAGCCAGACCGTACATGTTGTAGACGGTTTGGTTATGGTTTAGTTCAAAAATTCACATGATTTTGAAAATCATCCGTATCTAACGCAGCTTCAATAATGAAGCATGGGTGTCTTTAAGTTTGGTTCTCGGTTCCAATCCCATCAAGTTTTGATTACTTAAGGAATTGATTAAAAATTTGAGCAAAATGAACATTTTTATATGTTATTGACTTATTGTAGCATGTTTCAGGAGATAAAAGTTGTCTTTGGAATTTAACAAGATGAATACATCAACTCTAGCGAAAGAGACGACCAATTCCTTTCATAACCATGGTAATGCTTTTACTTTTGTGCACATTTTTTAGCTCCTTATGTTATGGCCCTTTATTGTTTTTTTGTATTATATTCTTAATGTTTTCAGAAGAGAACTTTTGTGCACCCGAAAGAAGATGAAGTTAACCCAAGTATCTCTTTTGTAGGTTGTCATTGGAGTTGCTATCAAGTCATGGTCAGATAAAGTTTAACCCAAGTATCTCTTTTGTAGGTTATCATTGTATTGATACGAGTCATGGTCAGATAAAGTTTAACCCATGTATCTCTTTGATTTTTTTCAAGTAGAACAACAAGTGACTGGATTAATATGATAGGTTGACCATGTAATGTTTTATCTCTGACGAGTGGCCTGGGTAAACATGAAAACTTAAAGACTCAATGCAATGCAATCTGAGTTATTGAAATGGTATCCAATCTTGCTTTTCCATTTTAAGCATATTATACATGTAAATTTGAACTCAATTAGTATAATATAAATGTAAATAAAAACTTGTTATTACAATACTAAAAAACTCATCCATTGAACGGGTATAGTACTAGTTACTAAAGTTGAGCCGTATGACATATTCAAAATTGGAGTCTAAATGAAAATTCTATTAATTGACAAAAAAAACATTGTAGCTCATAACTTATGTTTAAGTATATATTTATAATTAGTTCGGAAACCATGTGTTGGTGTAAATAGTTTTTTTTAATATTATATTCATACGATAAATAATATACGTTGTTAACTTATATAATTTTCACTTAATTTATTTTTTTCTAATAACTTGTATTCGTTAATTGTCACACCCCGATATTTCAACCACAAACCCGGTGGGCCCGGTGGGGAGTATCGTGACGTAAGATTGGTATCGTCATAGTCAAATATACATAGAATAGCACAGCGGAAGTCTTAGAATATAAAAATATTATTACAAACTCAAATGTCCGAAAATACCAATATTAAATACAGACAAGCTTGTAATAATAATCCACATGCGGATCAATAGAATGAACAAAAGGGAGAACATCATACTAGTAGGCTTTATGCAAAGGAGTTGCAAATTCCTCTTCTAGCATTACCGAGCAACTTCCAGCCTATTTACATATTTGCACCTGTCACTTAGTCTTTTGAAAATACGTAGTTTACACTGGTAAATACAATCAACCGACACATTTTGAAAACATTTTCAAAATTGTTTTTATGTACACAATGGTACATATAATTTTCATAAATAACTTGGGATAAACTATTTCACATGTTATCAGTTTTACAAGCTTGATAATACATATAGGGCTCGGAAACTATGCTGAGACATGATTAACCGACACACCACTTATTCCCTTATTGGGAATACCCATACTGGGCAAACCCGTATTGGGTTATAAAATCATTTTAATAAAGCATTAGCGACTGTCAAGTGTATGCCTACACCCCGCGCTTAACTCGTGGCCACTTACAATTAAATTAACCGAGGATATCCAGGACACGGTCGTATTAACCTCTAATGTTTAAATCAAAGCAATACGAATTAAAACGGATTATTTGAATTCCCAACACATTGGTCTTCGATCCCATATCCGACCATGCGGTAATAATATACCGTACCCCAAGCCCGTATAGGGAAAATAGGTTAAGAGTATTTACCTGAGCTAATACTTGTCTTACAAATGCAAGGTTTATAATAACTCAACTGTATTCAATTAAGTAAGCGTAGGTAACAATTTACTGGAAGGCTCTAGTCTGGAATGATGGTATGAATAACCAATTAGAATGCTAACGGGTCTTATTCAAGTCATAGACTTAGACCGGCTAGCTTAAAGTATCAAAATGGTATGATACGCTTGATTAAGCGATGACCGGAATGAAATGTAGTTTAAATCCAATAAGTACTAACTATTAACATTCTGTAAATTGAGATAAAAATGATAAGGTTAAACCCGTTTCAGTACACTTATGTAAACTAGTTACATAAGTCTAACCGTACGCGCATAAGCAATAACGGGTAACCGGATGAGTCATGAACAAGTTCCATATGCCAATATACTTTAAACAAGTTATAATATCAGTAGGATATTAACTTGTGTGCCTGTTAAGGTTTTAAAATTAAATTATGCCTCATAAGGGCGTTTTGGTCATTTAACGACGTATAAAAGAAACTTGTATATAAACTAATGTTATGATCATAAACATTCTGGAAAAATAATTAATTTATGATATAATATCAGTAGGATATCAAACATATGTGTGTTTTATTGTTTAAGACCAAACTATGCACCATAGGGGCATTTTGATCATTTCACACATAGTTTAAAAGCTTATTTGGGATTCTGAGTTTATAACATGTACCTACTATAAAAATATTTTAAATAAGTTATAAAATCAGTAGGTAACAAGTCTTGGTTGATAAATATGGTTTAAAACCATACTACGAGCCAAAAGGGCGTTAAAGTCGTTAAATGACGATATTTGCGATGTTATGTCAAAACTGAAGTTATGACCAGGTTTATATTGTTAAAATATCTTATTTAATATAACATATCAGTAGGTAAAAAGGTTTTGTGAAAAAATCATGATTAAAACCATTTTAAGTGTCATAAGGGCATTTTCGTCATTTAAGGACATAATACAAGAACTTGTACTTAAACTCAGATTATAAACTGACTTGATATCCCAAATAATTATAATTGTGATATTATATCAGTAGGTAATGAGTTTGGTATAAGAAATTATGTTTAAAACCATTTTAAGCGCCGAAAGGGCATTTTGGTCGATTAAAAACATAATTTACGATATTATACAAAAACTCAGTTTATGATCAGTTTAGTAACATCATTATAAGTTAATTACTTTAACATATCAGTACATAACTCATTTGCAAGTTCATTAGTGATTAAAACCTTGTTTTTAATAAAAAGGGCAAAATAGTCAAAGTATGGCATAATAACGGAAACTTGCATAAAACTCAGATAACTATTATGATCATGAAATATAACCTTAGAGGGTTATTCTACATTATAATACGATCATATTGGAACCTTAAATTAGTAACAAACTATTCTAATTCGGGTCAGAATCAAAAGTCAAAGCAGAAGTCAAACTTTGCGACTTTCGGTTGCGAACCGACCCTAAAACTTGAATTCTCGAGCCGAACATGTTTACACATGTCCTAATAAGTATTACCAAGTTTTTTAAGTGTTAAAACATTACTTAGAACACCTACATTATCAGATTATGATTATTTCAAAAATTGACCCATTTGACTTTTTAATATTAATAACTTTGACCCGTCAATTGACCAAGCAAACGTGATTTTCAGGAGGTGTCCTTTTGAGGGATTAACACCTACCTAATTACGATCATGTAGCCATGTTCGCCTCGGACAATGGCTGGACCGTTAAGGTCTAAACCGAAAGTCAAAGCATTTATTGAAAATGCTTGACTTTCGGCTTTTAAAAGCCTATAAATGAAAATGCAGGAGGTAGGAGCACTTATAAGTGGCCCTAGCACGAAAATGAACTCAAGAGGAGGCTCCCTTTAGCTGGGAATCTCCAGGTGGAAGAGAGAAGTATGAATGAAGTAGGTGCAAGTTGCATTGAAGCTCAAGTGCACCTATTTATGGTTGAGGAAGTGTTTGGAGGTTGCAACAGGTGTTAAGGGGAGTCTTGAGGTGCCTACAAGTGTCCTAAAACAAGGCATAAACCAGAAATAAGTCCATGGTTTTGAAATAAGGTGTTTTAGTTGTATGTGTAGAGAACAAGGCAAAAATTTCGATTGTTAAATACATGTCGTCGCCCTACGCGGCGGCCATTTCCAAATCTCGTCGCGGGGCGTGGCGCCCCTTTCTGACTTTGAAAGTTGGCAGCTTTAGTCCCTTGTCTCCAAAACTCTTTTATACTTTCTTTCTTGGCACATTTAACCCCTCAAGGTCATTATTTGACACACCCGAGAGTATAACTGAACATCAATAAGTTCCCGGTTCATTAAAGGGTCACTCAGAGGTATGAATTAACATGTTGGTCCCTTTAACCCTCCAATTATCAAACCTTTAATTAAAATCGCATACGGTTTTGTTCGTCCAACAAATGGCTTGTTTGAGAATACGAACACCGTAAAGGGTCACTCAGAGGCATAGTTTAAGCATGTTGATACTTTTAATCCCTCCACATTCATAGTTTCATCATTTGGTAAAAATAGTCTCTCCTAGCCAACATTAGGCATAATTTAGGAATAGGGACACGTGTCAATGCATTATTAGACACGCTTTTACGAGGTGTTACATTAGTAATTTTAAAAAAGGCAAATATGTAGTTGCGCTTACTTTTTAACTCAAAATTTTGGCATGAATTCTATTGAATTGGAGTCGTATTCAAAATAAAATATTTTCAAATGTCGTAAGATATAGCGAGTGTGGTACCATAATAATACTATGGTGATAAATACATGCACTTTTAACCCATTTAATTAATTTATTTATTTTCAATTGTTAACTTGTTTAAAATGTTAAATACGCAGTTGTGTTTATTTTGTTTCTCGACATTCCTGTATAAATTATGCGGAAAATGAAGTTGTATTCGAAACATAGCCTTTTTATATCGTAAGATATAGCCAATGCCGCCTGTACCATAACGAACCGAACGAATATCGGTATATATATATATATATATATATGTATATATATATGTATGTACGTATGTATTATCAGAATCAATACAAGTACTTTTTATTGCTTTCGATCAATGTAAAACACATATCGATATTATTTTGACCGGGTTAGATTTGTCATAACGGACGCTGGTATGTACTAATACCATAATGAATCAAACCAATACCGGCCGAATTCATGTCACGTAACGCGAAGGAATTCTACTCGTTACTGGACCCCTGATGTTCCTTTCTTGTTGCCATTTTCATCCAAATCACAAACTCAATCAAAATGTATCGTTAACTGATCCATAAGAATTCATACATCTTTTAACGTCAAATTTATCCCCGTTCATGCGAAAACTCTTTGTATTTTTATTAATTTTGGTACTTATTTGAGTTTTTTGTGAAAATACAGATCCGGCCTTCGGCCCGGTGGTAAAACGAAGGCTGTAGCAAAATGGAGCAAAAACTGATGATTCCAACAAACTGCCAGATATGGCACGGTCATGCCATCCCCTGGCATGGTCGTGCGTGGTCATCCGAGTACCAGCACCATCATGCCAATTGCCAGCACCATCCAAAATGAACAAGATTTTTGATTGGCACAGTCAAGCCATCCCCTGGCATGGTGGTGCCTAGTCATCCCAGCACCAACACCATCATGCCAAACGCTAGCACTAGTCAAAATGAACAAGATTTATGATTGGCATAGTCATGCTATCCCCTGGCACGGTCATGCCCAGTCATCCCAACACCAGCACCATCATGCCAAACGCTAGCACTAGCCAAAATGGACAAGATTTCTGATTGGCACGGTCATGCCACCCCTTGGCGTGGTCATTCCCAGCCAAATCAACCTAGGCACAACCAGTTCATGAGATTTCGATCGAAGACTACTGGTGAAAACTGACTTGGCACGGTCATGCCTAAACTTGGAACGACCATGCTCGCCTCGGGAACTTTTGAGCGGGATTTTGCCAAAAATGGTAGCAAATAAGAATGACAGATGAAAAGCGAAACTGACACAGACCATGCACGACCATGCCAAAGCCTGACAGATGAAAAGCTCATTTTTAGGTGTGTTTGGTCTTGGAGGTGATTTATCTTTCAAAATTTATGCATTTGGGGAGCTTGGAGGAGCCAAAGAGGAGTCAAACACTGCTCAAGATTCAATCATTCAACCTATAATCCTTTCTTTTTTGGTGGTATTTCGTAATTCCATGTTGAACTTTGAAGTATTTGCAAGAATTATTTATGTTGTCATGAGCTTATGGGCTAAACATTTGTGTTGCTTAAACTTGGTTGAAGCACATGAATATATGATAACATGGAAGGAGATGTGATGATTGTTCTTGTTAATCTTTATAATGATATATAGTCTTGTTCTTGGAGTTCATGTGCATGTTTGAAGTTGTTGTTCATGAGTGTTTAATTATAAGTATATGCATGATGTGTTGGAAAGCCTATGTGTAAATTATGGTTATTGAATCTTGTTAACTTGTTTATTTGATTCATAGCATGAAACTATGAATGGTAATTGCCAACATGAATGGGATGATGATTTGATCATGTGTATAAATTCTTGCATTTAGATTTGGAAAGATCATTAGAATGTTTATATGAATTCTATGGTATGTGATTGTGTTAGCATGATGATTTAGGACAAGATTATTATCTAGCATGACCATGCTTGTGATTCATATCAAGGACATGATGAAGATATTATTTACTTAAAATAAAATCAGGGTGATTAGTATGTTCATAGTGGTTTTTCCTAATTTGTAGAGTTAGGAGTTTTGACAAACAAGTAACTCATGATTAAAGATTAACATTAACTTAACAAATAAACTTAAAATGAATAATTCTTAGGTGATTACAGTGTTATTTCATTTTAATTTTCCTAATGATTATAAAACTAGGAGACCTTGATTGAGACTTAGTTAAACTAGAGTGAGATTCCAGGATCCGGCAGGTTTGACGGAGTTTTGGCCCCAAGATAATCGGTTCGGTGGACTATTATTGATAAGAAAGGAATAGAAGCAAAATAGACACTGAACATGTTAATTTAAACTGGTTTCTATTCAATGTTTGAAGTTATATACACGCGAAACCAATTGGACAGCATCTCCCCTCAGGGAACCAAAGCTTGTCCAAATGGGGAGACCTCATCCCTATTTATAGGCATAGTCCATTCGCAAGGATCAACATGTGCAAATGGACTTTATCACTGATGCACCTAGGACGGATCTGCTCGTTCGTGCGGATCTACCTACGTAGATCCGTGCGGACCTGTCATGACGTCCATTCGTGCGAACCCGCGTATTCGCACGAATGTACATTTACATAACAAAACCTTGGTCCGTTTTCACACTAATCTATACAATATTCAACACACACTCTATCTAGCCTATTCGTACAGTGGCAGACATACAAAATATGCACCAATAGATTCCCCTTTGACCGTCATTGTCGAATCGTTTCTTTGAAAACCTAGAGCCGTGTTTTGAATATTCTGCAACTTCAATCAGGCATCTTGAATTCTTCCATCGATTCCCCCTTGATTGATGATTCGGGCTTGCATTATCTTCATTATGAACAAATTCCCCCTGAAATGAATCTTCAGGTTTTTGTTTGCACAGTTCACGACTCCTCATCTGATTTGCTGAACTGCAATCTTCAAGAATAATCACCAACCTGAATTTAATCAATGCAGCATCTCTGTTTCCACTTAAACCATCCGTGTTCGGTTTTTTGATTTACCATTTCAGCCCCATCGACCGTGCATTCCGCCTGCTTGATCTTTTAATGTTCAAAAACCCAACCGGCAATTGATAGAAACTTCAAACACTACACCAATAACCTTTAAGTTTATGAATACCCACGAAAATCTGAAATCCCGTTTTCCGTGATCACCTTTAAGCACACTCCTAAATGATTGATAAGTATAAACGATAATCTCCACAACCAGCAAAGCTTCATCGGATAACAAATCAACTAGTAACGTATTCAAATCTCAGAAACATTCATCCATGATCAGATTCACATTCTTCCTCTTCAGTCATGATAACAGATATATAGTCTTCTCCACTAGTTTCGGCATCAACTTAATTAACAAACATCATCATTCCCCGGCGGTTAGTCCGAAAAACAATTCTTCTTCTCGAATATTAACCATTTTGACACTTTAGACTATCACAATGTTGTGATATCTTAAAAGTATCCACAATACAAATGCATCTCTTGACGCTAATCTTGTTGACAGACTTGACGAAGACCCAGGACTCAAACCCTAAGACGTCAATCTGACCCTGATCAGTAGAGTCTGAACTTCCTATGATCACAAATTCACAAATCCAGATCCTATGCATTCTAGACAATCCTGAAGTCGGAACCACCCAAATACTATTGCATCGTCAAAAATTTCAAAAATGCTGGAATTTCAGTATATTCTATGAAATTTTTATTCCCCCTCATTTTTGAAAATTTTGACGTCTTACCACTGAATTCCCCCTAAAATTGAGAAATTCAGTGTCACACCCCCAAAATATGACATAGGGAATGTCCCTGTTAGGCGTGTGACGTACCAACAATGAGCCACTAATTACATTGAACCCATACAAGTTTTTAAATAAAAATCCTCAATTATTCATAAAAATATCATCATCAAGTTTAAATGAAAACCAACATGTCTAGCGGAAGCAAATAGTAAACCAAAGTTAAACTGTTTAAAAACCAATGTATAGTATCAAGATTTCAATCTCATGAATCCCCCAGTCGACCCATGACCACTCCAGCTACTCCAGACAACAAGTTCCCAAATCCAAGATACCTAACAACTTGCGAGCATGCAACAAGTGTATCAAACAAAGCTGACGAGTTCATAGTTTGTGAAAACGTTAGTTACTAAGTGTTTAGTTCAGTTCACAGTTTGTAATGTAGATAATAACCAGAGTACCGTACAAGATGGCTACCAGATTGTTTTGCCCATCCCCATTGTCCCCTATCTAAGCAATGGTCATGTTTTAAGGTCATTAGTTCACGCCCGTCCTCTCAGGTACGGTGTGAGGTTGCCAAGCCTAATAGCACTATCAACTAACACCTCGTTACCTCTCAGGTAACTATTCGGTATAAGATGGGACTTTAAATGATAGGAAAAGGTGTATCATCTAACATTCACGTATTAATCAAGAGTTGTATTCCTCTCAGGAATACCCAATGTTTTACCCAAAACCCATTCCTCCTAGGAATGCCCAAATGATTGTCCCAACCACCGGGACGCATGCTCAAGAGATGAACTCACCTTAGTTTTGCTCGGTAAGATTAGTTACTCGTTTTATCGTTGGACACTCCAACCCTAATATGGTTCCAATGATAGTTTTTAGTTTCGGAGGCCCTCATGATAGTGTTTGTTTGTGTGACTTGTATAATCAATAGAGATGAACAGAGTTTAAGTGCAGCGGAAATGAATAACAAACTTTGTAAACACAATCAAGGAGAAAATAGTTTTGAGAAAGCATATGCAATTCATTTAGTCAAAAGATTTACAATAAGAATCAAATGATTACAGATATGCTTACATACTAAGCTCCCCCTCAGCCAGATGCCCCAAGGTTGGATTGTATAAGATGAAAGGATTGAATTGAGGAGAAGAACTCTCTCAAAACGAATCCCATGTAACAGTACAGAGTACTGCTCCATTTATAGACAAACCAAACCGCTGAGGCATCTCAGCTGACGTCACCATGAAGGCGACGTCTGACAGCCTAACAACATGTATCTACTGTTCTTATACAAACACTGCTAAACCTAACAACTGACTATACATGAATCAGATGATATACTAAACTACTGCTCTTCCTATTCATCAGTGCTTTCCTCAAGGTTGATCAGTCCTTGATTGGGCAGTGCTTTGTCATCAGCAGTTTTTACCAGCAGTGCTTAGTATCCAGCAGTCTTCTAGGTTTCATCATTAGTTAGGCAAAACAGCAGCAGTTGTAGGCGGGCAGTGGATGTAAGACCATCAGCTGTTGTAATCACTTTCAAGGGAGAAGACTTAGTGCAAACAGCTGCTTATTGCGAATCCACTGTTATGATCAGGTTTTGGCTTTACATTATCTGTTCCTCTGGTAGGGTTCAATCCCAACAATAGTCAGTTTCGTTTACATAGAATTCACTTATTCATTGTGTATTTTCCACATGTGATAGGCAATTATGGCACACATTATCATACAGGGTATAATAAGTATTCGGTTTACACATATTTTCACAATACAAATCCATATATCAAACTAACTCACATGAACAACTCACATCTCATACACACGAATATGCATGTAGCAATAATATTTCATAACACTTTATACTCACTTTGGTTATCAACATCCTGTATCGAAACAACATAAGGTCCGACATGACTCGGCAGCCAGTGTTTAAACCCACATCAAGCCCAACCAAAAACACCTAACCCGCTCCCCCTATCTTTATGCGCAGCCCACTAGTCATCGGCCCAAACAGGCTTTGTTATATGTGTGGCCCAATTGTATACAATACAATTCAACAACAACTACTCACACAAGTGTTTCATGCGGCCCTTAAATGGGTGTGGGGGGCCAAAACAACCATGTGCAGCCTACTCAAGTATAACCCAATTTGGTAACATCCCTCATGGTTAATAATATTCCAAAACAGACCAAAGTAGCCAACTACCCTAGCTTTCATGGACTCTAGTTCCCATCTTATTCATTTATCACAAGTCAACACCATACTTAATTACCATGTCAGATCTATCACCTACCCATGTTATGCAAGCCTTACAAAAGCTCACATGCAAACATCATTCAATCACACACACACCTCAGATTCTAACATATCAACATAATGAACCATCAAATTAATATGACCATCAAGCATACAAACTTTTCTAAGTTACTAACAACATTGGGATTTCCACTTTATTCGATTAGATCACCTCCATAGCTCATGGGCCGCCCTTATTTTCAAAGTTATCACACTCTATCATCCCTTTAACTTCAATTTTATAGAACCGTTCTACTACTGTTACGTCAACATTTATGATGACTCATATATTTGTCACATGCACACCTAGTTATCCAAAAACTACTAATTTGATTCACACATATATATATAACTGTCAAGATGATGATAATCACATGCTTTTGATCATACCATACTCATGTCAAGTTGCACATAATCATATAACCATATCACACATTATCACAAATAATTAATCATCAATCTCATTCAATATCATATATGAACAATATCATACAAATATAAATGTCAACATATAAGAACTACTAACCAAGAGTTTAATCAAACAAGTTATCTCAAAGGGGGGGGGGGGTACATTCACTACCGTCAAACAATCAAGAAGGAGAGAGCAATACCTTAGGGTTTTATTTTGAGTTATAATCTAAGCAATAGCCTAATACGTGTATTATATGTGATAAAAGTTTAGGGGCGGTCACAAGATATCTGAAATAGGCTTAAGCCCATTCACTTGGGCTGTCAACACAATCTAGAAACTCTACGGGCTTCACAGGTTTTGGGGGCGGCCCAGACATACGCTCGACACAAGGTTCGGGCCCAACTCACACACAAACACACATAATACATTTAGCAATTATATTACAGTCACAGGCGTTTAGCAATTTTATCGTCGTAAGGAATACAAAAAAGAAATAACAAGGAACAGGATCACGTGACGAAGAGATACTGACCTTGAAGGCTTGGGTTGTCACATCATCCCCAACTTGAAAGAAATTTCATCCCGAAATTTGACAAGTAAGCACAGAGGAGTGGAGTGAGAAATCAAGATTGCTGCGGATTTTCCTCGGGTGCCACATCATCCCCAACTTTAAGAGGAATTTCGTCCCGAAATTCACCAGTAGTATCAGAATTAGATTGGTCGATAGGAAAAAGTTGAGGATACTTGAGCTTCATCTGATCCTCGCGCTCCCACGTGAACTCCGGTACATGTCTTGAGTTCCAACGAACTCTCACAATTGGAATGCGACTATGCTTACGCACCTTGACCTCCCGGTTCATGATCTCTATAGGTTCTTCGACAAACTGCAACTTGTCGTCGATCTTCAACTCTTGAAACGGCACAATTAGTGTTTCATCAGACAAACACTTCTTCAATTGCGAAACGTGAAAGACATCGTGAACATTACCTAACTCAGCAGGTAGCTCAAACGTGAAAGACATCATGAACAAACTGCAACTTGTTATCGATCTTCAACTTTTGAAAATCGCCCAACGTAACGCGGATTAAGATTGCCGCTCTTCCCAAAGCGTACCACGCCCTTCCACGGTGAAACTTTCAACATAACGCGATCACCTACCGCAAACTCCAACGGTTTCCTACGCTTGCCAGCGTAGCTTTTCTGACGATCACGCGCTGCCGCCATACGGTTCCTGATCTGAACAATCTTTTCTGAAGTTTCAAGTACAAGCTCAGGACCCGTGATCTGGCTGTCACCCACCTAAGCCCAACAAAGAGGAGAATGGCACTTTCGCCCGTACAGTGCCTCGAATGGAGCTACCTGAATACTAGTGTGGTAGCTGTTGTTGGAGCTGCCTCAATCACACATGCCCGCAGCATGTCTTCAAGTGTCTGAATGGTGCGCTCACTCTGACCATCCGTCTGTGGGTGATAAGCAGTACTCATATCGAGACGTGAACTGAATGATTTATGCATCGACTGCCATAAATCAGAAATGAAACGCGGGTCTCGATATGAGATGACAGAAGTTGGCACCCCGTGCCTAGAAACCACCTCCTTAAGATAAACTGCTGCAAGCTGTGAGAACTTATCTGTTTCCTTAATTGCTAGAAAATGCACTGACTTCGTGAGATGATCAACGATCACCCAAATAGTATCGTTTCTGGCCTGAGTCCTCGGTAAACCTGTGACGAAATCCATAGCAATCTGCTCCCATTTCCACGTGGGTATCTCTGGCTGCTGAAGTAGACATGAGGGTTTCTGATACTCCACTTTGACTTTAGCACAAGTCAAACACTTACTTACGTACATCGCTATGTGAGCCTTCATCTTTGGCCACCAATACATAACCCTGAGATCCTGATACATTTTATCTGAGCCCGGGTGAACAGAATACCAAGACTTGTGCGCTTTGTCCATCACAAGCTCTCGAAGATTACCATACAGAGGAACCCATACCCGCTCCATAAAGTAATGAATGCCGTCAGATCTCTCCACAAGTCGCTTTTCCATGCCCCGCAAGTATTCAGCCTTGATGTTCTCTTCCTTCAATGCCTCGATCTGAGCAGAACGAAACTAAGCAGGTAAACCAGAGTGAATAGTAAGCTGTAGAGCGTGAACGCGCTTAGGCTTCGTCTCCTTTTGGCTAAGTGCATCAGCTACAACGTTAGCTTTACCCGGGTGATACTTGATGGCACACTCATAATCGTTCAACAATTCAATCAAACGACGCTGTCGCATATTCAGTTCCTTCTGGTTGAAAATATGCTGGAGACTCCTGTGATCGGTATAGATAGTGCATTTAGTACCGTACAAGTAATGCCTCCAAATCTTCAACGTGAAAATCACAGCCCCTAACTCCAAGTCATGAGTCGTATAGTTCTTCTCGTGTACCTTCAACTGTCGAGAAGCGTATGCTATCACCTTCTCGCGTTGCATCAACACGCAACCGAGACCCTGAATAGAAGCATCACAGTAAACCACAAAATCCTCAGTACCCTCTGGTAGAGACAAGATCGGCGCGCTGCATAGTTTCTGCTTCAAGAGCTGGAAAGCATCCTCCTGTTTTGTTCCCCAAGAATAAACAACGTTCTTCTGTGTCAAGGAGGTGAGAGGTTGAGCAATCTTCAAGAAATCCTGAATAAACCGACGATAGTACCCCGCAAGACCAAGAAATTGTCACACCTCCAAGGGATTCTTCGGTGCCGCCGAATTCCTAATAGCATCGATCTTGGCAGGATCTACATGTATCCCCATCTCGTTAACAATATGCCCAAGAAAGTGTACTTCCCGAATCCAGAAATCACACTTTGAGAACTTCGCGTAAAGCTGCTCCTTCCTCAGGAGCTCTAAGATAAGATGTAAATGCCGCTCGTGGTCTTCCTTGCTCTTTGAGTAGATCAAGATGTCATTGATGAAAACAATAACAAAGCCGTCAAGATATGGTTTGCATACGCGGTTCATGAGATCCATGAAGACCGCTGGTGCGTTAGTCATCCCAAATGGCATAACTAAAAATTCATAGTGGCCATACCGCGTTCGAAAATCCGTTTTGGGAACATCTTCCTCGCGGACTCGTACCTGATGATAGCCCGACCTTAAGTCGATCTTGGAATAAAAACTTGATCCTTGTAGCTGGTCAAACAAGTCGTCGATACGGGGTAAAGGATAACGGTTCTTGACCGTCACCTTGTTGAGCTCACGATAATCTATACACATCCGAAAGGACCCATCCTTTTTCTTCACAAACAACACAGGGGCTCCCCAAGGCGAAGAGCTGGGTCGGATAAAACCACTATCCAGCAGTTCTTGGAGTTGATTCGACAACTCATGTAACTCTCCTGGTGCAAGACGATAAGGAGCACGAGCAATCGGGGCTGCTCCTGGCGCGAGATCAATCTGAAATTCCACCTGACGATGTGGGGGTAAACCAAGGAGTTCTTCAGGAAACACATCAGGAAACTCACAAACAACTGGAAGATCCTTGATCCTCCTCTCGTCAGACTGCGAATCAGTAACACGAGATAAAATAGCAGGGTAGCCCTTACGCAGTCACTTCTGAGCCTTCATCGCCGAGATAATACTAACCATAGCACCACTACGATGACCCTGAACTGATAAGGATTCTCCTCTAGGGAGAGGAATACACACAATTTTCTCCTTGCAGAGAATTTCCGCCTGGTGCTTGGACAACCAGTCCATGCCAATAACCACATCAAAACTTCCAAGAGTAATAGGGAGTAGGCCAATGTCGAACACTTGACCCATGAGATCAAGTTTGCACCCAAGGAGAACATGTGAAGCTTCAATCGATTTACCATCTGCTAGCTCTACTATATGTTTAGTTACAAGTGGGGTAGGACTCAATCCTAACTGACGACTAAACCCCAAGGATACATAACTCCAATCGGCACCGGAGTCAAATAAAAAAGAGGCAAATAAATCGTTTATCGAAAACGTACCAGTCACTACATTGCCATCATTCCTAGCCTCCCCAGCTCCAATAGTAAACATCCACCCACGCTCACCGTTTCCTCCATTGTTCCCATTGTTGTTCCCAGTGTTATTATTACCCGTATTCTGATTCAGCTGAGGGCACTCCCGCTTGAAATGGCCCTCGTCACCACACTAAAAACAACCCTTTCGGTTACCCTGATTTTGCTGAGGCTGTTGTCTATCCTGCTGCTATGGCTGCTGCTACTGTGGGGGCTACTGCGGCTGTCTCGGGAGTGGAGCTCTGTAATCTTTGGCCACATGACCCACTTTGTTGCACCTATGACAAACTCGGTTGCACGGCCCACGATGATGATAGTTGCACTTGGTATATTTAGGATGCTTCCCCGCATAAGTACTCTAACTAGAAGTGTTGCTCAGGTTCTGATTCACAGAAGACGACTGGCTGGAACTACGATTGCTACCGGTATCTGGTCTCTTCTGTGACGGTATCAAATTGGACGCCTTGTCCACATCATTCCACTTATGCTTCCCGTCAGTGGCGGGAGTAGCAGTTGTAGTAGCAGTAGCAGTAGAAGAAGCACGTGGTAGTAGCGCCCCGCGCTCCACCTCCTGGTCAGTGATCTTATGAGCTAAGCGAATGATCTGAGGTAGATTGTTAAGGTTCGCAGCAGTGACATAACCCTTCACAGCTGGTGCTAGGCCCTTGAGGTACAAATCAATTCTTCGAGGTGGAGGTCGAGATAGGTTAGGACATAAGGTTGCTAGCTCATGAGATCTCTCCGTGTATGCCTCGATCTCATATCCCTCCATCTTCAGATTATAATACTCATTCTCCAGTTTCTGTATCTCATCACGAGGACAGTACTCCTCTCGCATCAGTTCCTTGAAATCATCCCAAATAGTGGCATTCGCCATCTCAATACCCAACATCTAAACCTGGGCATTCCACCCAGTCAAAGCACCGTCCTCGAGCGTGCCTGAAGCATACATCACCCAGTCAAAGCACCGTCCTCGAGCGTGCCTGAAGCACAGAGTAGTGGAGCGAGAAATCAAGATTGCTGCGGATTTTCCTCGGGTGCCACATCATCCCCAACTTTAAGAGGAATTTCGTCCCGAATTCACCAGTAGTATCAGAATTAGATTGGTCGACAGGAAAAAGTTGAGGATACTTGAGCTTCATCTGATCCTCGCGCTCCCACGTGAACTCCGGTCCATGTCTTGATTTCCAACGAACTCTCACAATTGGAATGCGACTATGCTTACGCACCTTGACCTCCCGGTTCATGATCTCTATAGGTTCTTCGACAAACTGCAACTTGTCGTCGATCTTCAACTCTTGAAACGACACAATTAGTGTTTCATCAGACAAACACTTCTTCAATTGCGAAACGTGAAAGACATCGTGAACATTACCTAACTCAGCAGGTAGCTCAAACGTGAAAGACATCATGAACAAACTGCAACTTGTCATCGATCTTCAACTCTTGAAAATCGCCCAACGTAACGCGGATTAAGATTGCCGCTCTTCCCAAAGCGTACCACGCCCTTCCACGGTGAAACTTTCAACATAACGCGATCACCTACCGCAAACTCTAACGGTTTCCTACGCTTGTCAGCGTAGCTTTTCTGACGATCACGCGCTGCCGCCATACGGTTCCTGATCTGAACAATATTTTCTGAAGTTTCAAGTACAAGCTCAGGACCCGTGATCTGGCTGTCACCCACCTCAGCCCAACAAAGAGGAGAATGGCACTTTCGCCCGTACAGTGCCTCGAATGGAGCTGCCTGAATACTAGTGTGGTAGCTGTTGTTGGAGCTGCCTTAATCACACATGCCCGCAGCATGTCTTCAAGTGTCTGAATGGTGCGCTCACTCTGGCCATCCATCTGTGGGTGATAAGCAGTACTCATATCGAGACGTGAACTGAATGATTTATGCATCGACTGCCATAAATCAGAAATGAAACGCGGGTCTCGATATGAGATGATAGAAATTGGCACCCCGTGCCTAGAAACCACCTCCTTAAGATAAACTGTTGCAAGCTGTGAGAACTTATCTGTTTCCTTAATTGCTAGAAAATGCACTGACTTCATGAGATGATCAATGTTCACCCAAATAGTATCGTTTCTGGCCCGAGTCCTCGGTAAACCTGTGACGAAATCCATAGCAATCTGCTCCCATTTCCACGTGGGTATCTCTGGCTGCTGAAGTAGACATGAGGGTTTCTGATACTCCACTTTGACTTTAGCACAAGTCAAACACTTACTTACGTACATCGCTATGTGAGCCTTCATCTTTGGCCACCAATACATAACCCTGAGATCCTGATACATTTTATCTGAGCCCGGGTGAACAGAATACCAAGACTTGTGCGCTTTGTCCATCACAAGCTCTCGAAGATTACCATAAAGAGGAACCCATACCCGCTCCATAAAGTAATGAATGCCGTTAGATCTCTCCACAAGTCGCTTTTCCATGCCCCGCAAGTATTCAGCCTTGATGTTCTCTTCCTTCAATGCCTCGATCTGAGCGGAACGAAACTAAGCATGTAAACCAGAGTGATTAGTAAGCTGTAGAGCGTGAACGCGCTTAGGCTTCGTCTCCTTTTGGCTAAGTGCATCAGCTACAACGTTAGCTTTACCCGGGTTATACTTGATGGCACACTCATAATCGTTCAACAATTCAATCAAACGACGCTGTCGCATATTCAGTTCCTTCTGGTTGAAAATATGCTGGAGACTCCTGTGATCGGTATAGATAGTGCATTTAGTACCGTACAAGTAATGCCTCCAAATCTTCAACGTGAAAAGGACCCATCCTTTTTCTTCACAAACAACACAGGGGCTCCCCAAGGCGAAGAGCTGGGTCGGATAAAACCACTATCCAGCAGTTCTTGGAGTTGATTCGACAACTCATGTAACTCTCCTGGTGCAAGACGATAAGGAGCACGAGCAATCGGGGCTGCTCCTGGCGCGAGATCAATCTGAAATTCCACCTGACGATGTGGGGGTAAACCAAGGAGTTCTTCAGGAAACACACCAGGAAACTCACGAACAACTGGAAGATCCTCGATCCTCCTCTCGTCAGACTGCGAATCAGTAACACGAGCTAAAATAGCAGGGTAGCCCTTACGCAGTCACTTCTGAGCCTTCATCGCCGAGATAATACTAACCATAGCACCACTACGATGACCCTGAACATATAAGGATTCTCCGCTAGGGAGAGGAATACAGACAATTTTCTCCTTGCAGAGAATTTCCGCCTGGTGCTTGGACAACTAGTCCATGCCAATAACCACATCAAAACTTCCAAGAGTAATAGGGAGTAGGCCAATGTCGAACACTTGACCCATGAGATCAAGTTTGCACCCAAGGAGAACATGTGAAGCTTCAATCGATTTACCATCTGCTAGCTCTACTATATGTTTAGTTACAAGTGGGGTAGGACTCAATCCTAACTGACGACTAAACCCCAAGGATACATAACTCCAATCGGCACCGGAGTCAAATAAAAAAGAGGCAAATAAATCGTTTATCGAAAACGTACCAGTCACTACATTGCCATCATTCCTAGCCTCCCCAGCTCCAATAGTAAACATCCGCCCATGCTCACCGTTTCCTCCATTGTTCCCATTGTTGTTCCCAGTGTTATTATTACCCGCATTCTGATTCAGCTGAGGGCACTCCCGCTTGAAATGGCCTTTGTTACCACACTGAAAACAACCCTTTCGGTTACCCTGATTTTGCTGAGGCTGTTGTCTATCCTGCTGCTGTGGCTGCTACTGCTGTGGGGGCTACTGCGGCTGTCTCGGGAGTGGAGCTCTATAATCTTTGGCCACATTACCCACTTTGTTGCACCTGTGACAAACTCGGTTGCACGGCCCACGATGATAATAGTTGCACTTGGTACATTTAGGATGCTTCCCCGCATAAGTACTCTAACTAGAAGTGTTGCTCAGGTTCTGATTCACAAAAGACGACTGGCTGGAACTACGATTGCTACCGGTATCTCGTCTCTTCTGTGACGGTATCAAATTGGATGCCTTGTCCACATCATTCCACTTATGCTTCCCGTCAGTGGCGGGAGTAGCAGTTGTAGTAGCAGTAGAAGAAGTACGTGGTAGTAGCGCCCCGCGCTCCACCTCCTGGTCAGTGATCTTATGAGCTAAGCGAATGATCTGAGGTAGATTGTTAAGGTTCGCAGCAGTGACATAACCCTTCACAGCTGGTGCTAGGCCCTTGAGGTACAAATCAATTCTTCGAGGTGGAGGTCGAGATAGGTTAGGACATAAGGTTGCTAGCTCATGAGATCTCTCCGTGTACGCCTCGATCTCATATCCCTCCATCTTCAGATTATAATACTCATTCTCCAGTTTCTGTATCTCATCACGGGGACAGTACTCCTCTCGCATCAGTTCCTTGAAATCATCCCAAGTAGTGGCATTCGCCATCTCAATACCCAACATCTAAACCTGGGCATTCCACCCAGTCAAAGCACCGTCCTCGAGCGTGCCTGAAGCATACATCACCCGATCCCCCACAGGACAGTTACACATAGCAAACACAAATTCGTCCTTCTCGAACCAACGCAAGAGTCCCACAGCTCCTTCAGTCCCACTAAAGGTCTGTGGCTTACAATCCATGAAGGTTTTGAACGTGCAAACAAGTGGATTGTTTTGATTCGCAGGTTGACATAAAACGAAAGAACGTACAACACACAAGTAAGATTCGAGTATTCGACACAAGGATAGAAAGTAATTGGCACATATCGTACCAGCCTGGTAAGCCGCTAGGGCTTCAGCCACACGAGTGTTGATCAAGTTAGTTAGTTCGGCCAGAGTCATAGCAATGTGGCCGCGTCCATGGCCGCGTCCGCTCATGTTTCTATACAAGAAGAGGAAAGATTTAAGATGCAAGTTCAAGTAGGAGTCAAGCATTACTATGATCTCCACAGATTACTGAGTTCTAACATAACGTCATTTAACAGAGCGGAACCCCTTTTGCACTTGTCAAGTTTCACTGGGACTCACATGCACCCCACATTATTATTAGGTGTGCACCCATAATAATAATAATCCAATTTGCATGTTTATCTCAGTTCCTCTCAATTCGTGTTAAAAGGTTCCCCAACTTCGAGCAATAAGACAGATGACACCACAGCATAGGCCATGAAAGTTCAAGAAGAGTCACACTCTTAAAACACGTAACATGGGTTGGTAACATAGAAGTTCATACTGCAGTTCCAAGTGTGCATTCACGTGTGATGTTATACATAAATGTATATTAGATATACTACGCAATAGTAAACGAGAATGAACCTTGCAGTCTGGAGCTGAGTGTCATGGTCGATTTCGGAACTGTTCGGTTATAGTCTGGTTTTACGAAAACGTTTTAAAACCAAGTTCACTATAACTAGTGGCTCTGATACCAAACTATCACAACCCCAAAATACCACCTAGGGAATGTCCCTGTTAGGCGTGTGACGTACCAACAATGAGCCACTAATTACATTAAACCCATACAAGTTTTTAAATAAAAATCCTCAATTATTCATAAAAATACCATCATCAAGTTTAAATGAAAACCAACATGTCCAGCGTAAGCAAATAGTAAACCAAAGTTAAACTGTTTAAAAATCAATGTATAGTATCAAGATTTCAATCTCATGAATCCCCCAGTCGACCCATGACCACTCCAGCTACTCCAGACAACAAGTTCCCAATTCCAAGATACCTAACGACCTGCGAGCATGCAACAAGTGTATAAGACAAAGCTGGCGAGTTCATAGTTTGTGAAAACGTTAGTTACCAAGTGTTTAGTTCAGCTCATAGTTTGTAATGTAGATAATAACCAGAGTACCGTACAAGATGGCTACCAGATTGTTTTGCCCGTCCCCATTGCCCCCTATCTAAGCAATGGTCATGTTTTAAGGTCATTAGTTCACGCCCGTCCTCTCAGGTACGGTGTGAGGTTGCCAAGCCTAATAGCGCTATCAACTAACACCTCATTACCTCTCAGGTAACTATTCGGTATAAGATGGGACCTTAAATGATAGGGAAAGGTGTATTATCTAACATTCACGTATTATTCAAGAGTTGTATTCCTCTTAGGAATACCCCGTGTTTTACCCAAAACCCATTCCTCCCAGGAATGCCTAAATGACTGTCCCAACCACCGGGACGCATGCTCAAGAGATGAACTCACCTTAGTTTTGCTCGGTAAGTTTAGTTACTCATTTTATCGTTGGACACTCCAACCCTAATATGGTTCCAATGATAGTCAGTTTCGTTTACATAGAATTCGCTTATTCATTGTGTATTTTCCACATGTGATAGGCAATTATGGCACACATTATCATACAGGGTATAACGAGTATTCGGTTTACACGTATTTTCACAATACAAATCCATATATCATGCTAACTCACATGAACAGCTCACATCTCATAGACACAAATATGCATGTAGCAATAATATTTCATAACACTTTATACTCACTTTGGTTATCAAAATCCTGTATCGAAACCACATAAGGTCCGACATGACTCGGCAACCCGTGTTTAAACCCACATCAAGCCCAACCAAAAACACCTAACCCGCTCCCCCTATTTTTATGTGCAGCCCACTAGTCATCGGCCCAAACAGGCTTTGTTATATGTGTGGCCCAATTGTATACAATACAATTCAACAACAACTACTCACACAAGTGTTTCATGCAGCCCTTAAATGGGTGTGTGTGTGGGGGGGGGGGCGAAACAACCATGTGCAGCCTACTCAAGTATAACCCAATTTGGTAACATCCCTCATCGTTAATAATATTCCAAAACAGACCAAAGTAGCCTACTACCCTAGCTTTCATGGACTCTAGTTCCCATCTTATTCATTTATCACAAGTCAACACCATACTTAATTACCATGTCAGATCTATCACCTACCCATGTTATGCAAGCCTTACATAAGTTCACATGCAAACATCATTCAATCACACACACACCTCAGATTCTAACATATCAGCATAATGAACCATCAAATTAATATGACCATCATGCATACTAACTTTTCTAAGTTACTGACAACATTGGGATTTCCACTTTATTCGATTAGATCACCTCCATAGCACATGGGCGGCCCTTATTTTCAAAGTTATCACACTCTATCATCCCTTTAACTTCAATTTTATAGGACCGTTCTACTACTGTTACGTAAAAATTTATGATGACTCATATATTTGTCACATGCACACCTAGTTATCCAAAAACTACTAATTCGATTCACACATATATATATATAACTGTCAAGATGATGATAATCACATGCTTTTGATCATACCATACTCATGTCAAGTTGCACATAATCATATAACCATATCACACATTATCACAAATAATTAATCATCAATCTCATTCAATATCATATATGAACAATACCATACAAACATAAATGTCAACAGATAAGAACTACTAACCAAGAGTTTAATCGAACAAGCTGTTATCTCGAGGGGGGGTACGTTCACTGCCGTCGAACAATCAAGAAGGAGAGAGCAATGCCTTAGGGTTTTATTTTGAGTTATAATCTAAGCAATAGCCTAATACGTGTGTTATATGTGATAAAAGTTTAGGGGCGGTCACAAGATATCCGAAGTGGGCATAAGCCCATTCACTTGGGCTGTCAACACAATCTAGAAACTCTACGGGCTTCACAGACTTTGGGGGCGGCCCAGACATACGCTCGACACAAGGTTCGGGCCCAACTCACACACATAATACATTTAGCAATTATATTACAGTCACAGGCGTTTACCAATTTTTTCGTCGTAAGGAATACGGAAAAGAAATAACAAGGAAGAGGATCACGTGACGAAGAGATACTGACCTTGAAGGTTTGGGTTGTCACATTCAGTCTTCTCTTATCTCTGAAAAACTTGACTATACTGAGAATATGACAGTTTTTCCCCCAGACATCAGTTTTTCATCATTTTGGATTTTACTTTAAGGCCCATTGATAGTCAGATAATCCAAATGATAAACATTCTGCAATAGTATCATGACTACCCCACTAATTTCCACAATCTGTGATCGCATCATCATATCTGTACTCTGAAGCGCTGGACGATGTCCCCGAACAACCCAGCTTGGTTATTAAAACTCGAAAAAAATTTCAATCACCAATTTTTTCTAGAGACTCATCTCGTATTGCGATCAAAAATGCCTTTTTTAGGTATTGGCTCATTCGTGCGAATGGAGTAGGTCCATTCGTGCGAATGAACTGATTTTGAATCAAATGACATTTTAACCTGAATGTCCGATCTATGCGAATTAAGAGGTCGATCCGTGAGAATGTACACATCCACATTCATACAACTTGTCATACCCAATCCGTGCGAACCTGCACTGACCTTCTCAAGAACATTCCCAATCACATTTTTCGATCTAAAATCTTTATTTCTGTGAATTTCATGATGAAACTTCACAGGATTGTGAGAAAATCAATCACGAACATAATTATGTCATCAATTTCAAATTCCATCCGTGAATTGATCTTCAATTTATTTTTTATTCGATGTTTAACGTCAAAACCTCCAAAAAATCCAAAATTTATGAGCATAGGTGATTCAATCAACTGTTAGATCGATTGAATCGGTATCGTAGCTCTGATACCAATTGAGATTCCAGGATCCGACAGGTTTGACGAAGTTTTGGCCCCAAGATAACCGATTCGGTGGACTATTATTGATAAGAAAGGAGTAGAAGCAGAATAGACACCGAACAGGTTAATTTAAACTGGTTTCTATTTAATGTTTGAAGTTACATACCCGCGAAACCAATTGGACAACATCTCCCCCAGAGAACGAAAGCTTGTCCAAATGAGGAGACCTCATCCATATTTATAAGCATAGTCCATTCGCAAGGATCAACATGTGCGAATGGACTTTATCACTGATGCACCTGGGATGGATCTGCTCGTTCATGAGGATCTACCTATGTAGATCCGTGCGGACCTGTCATGATGTCCAATCGTGCGAACATGTGCATTCGCATGAATGTACATTTACATTACAAAACCTTGGTCCGTTTTCACACTAATCTATATAATATTCAACACACGCTCTATCTAGCCTATTCGCACAGTGGCGGACATACAAAATATGCGCCAACATAGAGTTTGTATCATCACTAATTTTTCCCTTTAGTTGTCATATGTTTATTAGTGGATACTTAGTTTAGGCAACATTTCTTAGACATTATTATTTCTAGAATATTTAGTAGTTTATTATTTGCATGATAAATTAGAAAAACCAAACCCGCTAATTGAAAAGGCTTTAAAGTAACAAAAGTTTAGTATCGAGACATCGCGTCCATGGATTGGTATCCAGTTCTTAACGATAAACTATATTACCATCCGATGGGTACACTTGCCCTTTGTGTGTGTAGTTTAGTTCTTGGGTGAAAACCATTTTAAACTAAATTTGTGTGAAGTAAAATTCATTTATAAAAATATATATAATCCACGCACATCAGTAACTCCACAACGATTTTAGTAATTTACCCATTTATTCTTTTGTTTTTTTTTAATTTTCTAAGTTTTATTTTTATCTTTAAATAAAAAACAATAAAAATAATTATATATAGGTTCCTGTAAAAAGGACCTATTTCGTGAGAAGCGTGAGAAGGCATAGGAATTGTAATGTAGGCTTCATATTTTGGACTTAGCCATGATGTTTTGACTTGTTTTGGCAAGAAAAACACCAAACATAACAATTTAAAACACAATGCAATATGTTATGGGCGTGAAATTTAAAACACAACTAAAACACACTGCTTAACACTTAAAACACACTACTTAACGTTCTTGTCATGATGTTTTAAGTTTTAAGCCTAGAATTCATTGCCTTGTGTCTTAAATTGTTATGTTTAGTGTTTTTCTTGCCAAAACATCATGCCCAAGTCCAAAACATGATGTCTACATGTCAATTCTTATGCCTTCTCATACTTCTCACGAAAAATGTTTTTTTACAGGATCCTAAGACTATATATGTATATATATATATATATATGTACACACACAACTATTTTCCTCTAAAACTTTTAGTCAATGAGAGAGAAAATGACTAAGATGCACATCACATAATATGCACATAGGTTAGAGTTTACGATCGAGGACCAGGATGATGTTAGTGGTTTGGATAAAACTGAAACAACTGATGGAACCTTTGGAGGTAAATCGATGTTTTTAATCTTAGGAAGGAAAATGGTTATTTTTTGTCAAACCTCATGGTGGCAAAGTCAAATTTAACTCTTTAGATATGACGTATTATAAAGTTTCGACTACGTCTTTGCAATATACTTATTTTTATTTACGTCTATATGTAAATTTGACTCAAAACCGAGTTGTGAATAGTATAGTACAAATAGGAGAAACGTACATGTAATTAAAGTTGTTTCGCCATATATTTATTTTATATAATGTGATTATGTTCATCTATTTCGTTATTTAAGTAATATAATGTAACGTATTATAAAATTTAGAATATTATCATTTAAATTTCATTATTTTAATAATTTTTAAACAACTTTTGTTTTCTGATTATAACTTTTCAGAGACATTGTATTATAAAATTTTGAGTACCCATTGCGCCATGCTTATTTTTATCCGTAGCGCCATGCTTATTTTTATCCGTATCTTATTATAAACTTTACTCAAAGCCAAGTTGTGAATACTTAGGGAATGTTTGGCAACTTCTGAATGGTTAAGTGCTGGACCAGTAAGAAGAGGTCTGAACCATTTAGTTTTGAACCAGTTAGAGGTCTGAACCATTAAGAGCTAATATAATACTTAACTGTTCAGAGGAAAATGTCTGACCAATTCAGATTAGAAGTCTTAACCATTCAGGCTCAGTATAATGCTTAACCATTCAGAGGCAAATGTCTGAACCATTCAGACATCTGCTCGTGAGACAAACAGTCTGACCCATTAAGTAGTGAACCAATAAGAGGTAATTAAGAGCCTCATTAAGGTAGTGTTTGGTATGCAGGAATGAGAGGTGGAATGGAATGAACTATTGCGAGGGAATGAAAAAAAGTGTGTTTGGTTGGTCAAAGTAATGGAATCACTCAGTTACATAAGTCATTCCATTCCCTCAAATTCACTCTATCCACTCCCCATGTTTTTTTTCCATTCCATTCCATTCCATTCCATTCCCTCTCTTAGCCTCCATCACAAACACCGCCCATCACCTCCACCATTTGCCACAACCACCACTTAACGTCGTCACCACCCGCCACCAACCTCCGCCGACCACCACCACCGTCATCCGCTGCCTGCTGGCACCGCCGCCCACCGTTACTACCATTGACTACCATCTCTACCACCCACCATCGTAAACCACCGCCACCCTGACTACTACCGCCACCCTCTGCCGACCACCACCACCATCCTCCGCTGCCACCACCTGCTATCGTCGACCACCACCACCCACCGTCTTCGTCGCCACCATAATCGACCACCATCGCCGCCACGCGCCACCACAGACCACCGCCACCCCAACCACTACTGCCATCACCCACGGCCACCTCATGCTACCGTCAACCACCACCCACCGTCGTCATCGCCACCACCATCAGCCACCATCGCCGCCACCCGCCACCACCGACCACCGCCACCCCGACCACTACCGCCACCCTCCGCCGACCACCATCACCATCCTCCGCGGCCAACGCCCACTACCGTCGACCACCACCACCCACTGTCGTCTCCACCACCATCGCCGCCACCTGCCACCGCAGACCACCGCCAACCCCGACCATCGCCGCCACCACCGCTAACAATCGTCACCCACCGAACAACACCACCAACCATCTCTACCACCGACCAACGCCACCCATCGCTGCCACCGCTACTAGCTGCCATCGATCACCGCCACCACCCATCGCCGATTTAATTTATTCCTCTTTTCTTACCTACCAAACAACACTAGGTAACGATTTATTCCTTTCCTGCATGGTAACCAAACAAGACTATGGAATGTAATGATCCATCATTCCTTTATCCATTACATTACCTCGTCCATTCCATTTCCTCATATATTCCATTACGCCATACCAAACAGACCCTAAGAGCTAAGCAAACATCCCCTTAATAGTAATGTAAAAGTCATTTAAGCACAAACATACATGTCATCAAAAATGCCTCGTCGTTTAGTTTTCTTGACATATAACATAACCTTTATAAAATATTGATTATGCCTACTTATTTTTATCTCCAATCCGATAAAAGTTTAATTTGAACGGGTCAAGTAGAGTTACTTTTTTTGGTGGCGAACCATCCAATTCTGTCCGAACACCACGATACCCATGCCATATTCATTTTCCTGGCTTTCTCGAAGTGGTGATAGAGAATTTCGGTCAGTAACCAAATTGATACGGCTGAACAACATCGGTACCTGTACCGTCATTCGTTTTTATGGTTTTCAATCGATGTAAAGTGTGTGTCGCTATCTTTAGGCATATATTGCAAATGATTTTTTCAACTTCGTTCATCTTGTAAAATATCCTTTTAATTTATGCTAGGATTGTTTTAATCTTCTTCCTTGTAACAACCCGCTTTTCCGAAAGTCAAAGTCAAAGTCAAGATTGAAGTCAAAGGGAGAAAAGATTGCTAATTGCGATCTGTCACTCCTTGCTCAACTATCGTTTGACTCCTTCGACTCGTAATCAAATTATATTACTTACTTGCTTTAGTTGTATTATGTGGAGTATCTATTAATAATTGAGGTTTAATCGCATATAAAATCTCTAATCGACTTATCGCTATCGCAATCGCAACTCGAATTATGCGTTCTGGATATTGTTTTACGTGTGTGTGCCTATTATGTGTTACTTGGGCTTGTTATGTTTATGTTGAGGTGTTTTATTGCAATCGCAATTCTATCGCATTGCAACCAAATCGCAAACGTTAAACGCAAGTTAGTTATAGTGATTGTATGTTAGATATAGTAGTTATGTTATTTGGGTAACTAATGGGTAATACTATCGCATCACTCACTCGAATCGCATCGCAACGCTCAACACGCGAATCAAAACAACAAAACTCGTCACGAAGAACACCATGATCGAGTGGCCAACCGACCGAGTGGTCGTCCGATCGGATTGCCATCTGTTCGGATTGTCATCCGATCGAGTTGCCACCCGATCGGACTGCCACCCGACCGGACAACCATCCAATCGGTGACCTGCTTGACACTTATGCCCCTTTCCTTTTTGGGAAACCCTATAAATACCCACCTCTCACATCATTTATGATGTGACAGCTCCTCACTCGAACCAGCCGCACTCAAGCACTCATTTCTCTCGATTCTTGTAAGTTTTCAACCTAAATCTTGTACTTCTGTGATCTACACTCACTTCTTCATTATTTTCACCTTTGAATCTTAACTTTTAACCGTGAAATCACCGGATTTGAGGTGTTCTAGGGTGATGTCATCATGGAGTTCTTATGAACTTCAAGGGTTGGCTTCATTCCACCAAGAACAACTTAGATCTGAAGGATTTCCATAAGATTAAACAATGTTTTCACCTAGATCTACACAAATTCATGGTTAAAAGTATTGAAAGAAGGTTTTCCAACTTTCTTTCAACTCTTTTACACTCAATGCACTCAAAACCGATAGAATCGGAGCTCGTTCTGGTCTTCTACTCTTTCTTAGTGATGTATTAGTTCAAGATCTGAATTCTATCCAAGAGATAACTGATTTCGGGTTAAACGTGAACAACCATCTCAAACAGTGAACTGATCGGAACAGGGTGGTTCCTGCTCGAACGGATCGCTTGGGTCAAGATGGGGTTTCTGTCGTTTAGCACGTTGTCAAAACGTCTCGAACAAACTGCAAACAATCAAAATAATCAAGTGTCAAGACGATCAGACCGTCGAATGGATTGCCGTCTGATCGGATTGCCATCCGATCGACCAGCCATCCGATTGGGTTACACTTGGTTCCACACTTAAACTTTTCATCTTCAACTTTCAAGGCTCTGAACGTCGAACGGATTGTCGTCCAATCGGATTGTCGTCCGATCGGATTGTCATCCGATCGAACGACCACTCGACCATGTGATGTTTGGAACTTCAGCACTTAAACGATTTTCAACATGTTCAATGCACAAGATTTCCACCCGATCGGATTGCTATTCGATCAAGTGACCGTCCTGCTGTGAACTTGTTCTCAACTGAGAAGACTCGCCAATCAGATCGCCATCCGATCGACCGACCTGAAAGGTAGAGATACTTCTCTACTTTCAAAATGCTACAACGAAAACTTCAAAGGACAAACCATCATACACAAACACATTCTTGCCAAACAAGATGTCAATCTAATCGAATGGCCATCCGATCAGATGACCATCCTAACGGATTGACATCCGATCGACTGGCTATCTGATCGGATTGCCATCCGAATGGATTACCATCCGATACTTGGTACTTCTGCACTGTTTAACGCGGTGCTTATCGTTTATGCTATCGTTAACTATTCAGGCTAATCTCTCTCAGCGCTCCCTTCAATCCAAGAGAGTGTTTACTTGTTAAACACAATCTGTGAGTATACTCGATCCCTTTTTGCTTTATACACTTTTGGGTGTTACATACGTTACTTATTCTAAATCCCATCGATCACACAACGCAAACACTATTTATACGCTGACCTCTAATGCATGTTATACCTGACTTGATGAATGCTTGTTTGTTATGTTTACACATTGATTGCTGTCTACCTGCCTTAGCAATGATAGTACTATAGTTTGGACTCAGCACCTGTCGTGGACAGGGGTTGTTAAGGATATTACTTAATGTGTTCGCAGTGGTGAACATGTGATGTGCACGCGCTACTCGAAGTCAAATCGCAGTCATTGGTATTGATAGGATCTTTGTCGATAACTTACATGCTTCATATTATACGTTGTACACTGGTCATGAGTAAATGATTTCGAACTCTATTATGCTATATGTTGGTGCACCTAGTGTCTGTCAACTTCGTCTTAATCGAGTCTTATGTCTAGATAGGATAAACGAGTGCACAACAGGGATCAAATTAGGGTTTGTTTGTGGTTAAGTGTGTAATTTCATTTGAATGGGACATGAGCATGTTCAAACGAAATTAACTCATGTAATTTCGTTTGAAGTCGTGTCACTTTGAAACGAAATCACTCAGGCTATATATAGGTGTTGTGCATGCTCATTTCATACGGAATCAGTTCATGTTCTCTGAGCCGAGGTGCTGTCCGTTTGTCATTTAAACTTGTAAAATCATTTACATTGATTCCGCCTTTGTACTTGATGATGAACTACCCATACTGACTATTTAGGGTCACACGACGATCCAACAAGTGGTATCAGAGCTCAGGACGAGGAGTTCATACCAAATTCAGCTTGATTTTACCGGATTCTCTCACTTCTACTCTTTCTTTTCTGATTTGAACAAGTTCTCACGGTTGAAATGGCTTAAAACTCTCACATATCAAGCCAAATATAGTGTTAACTAATCCTTGAAAGTTTTGGACTAAAATTCGGCTTAAAACTTGATCAAAAAATATAATTCCGCTTGAAACTGTTCGTAAAATGATGACGTCATAGGTTATTTCGTTTGAAATACCATGGTAATTTCGTTTGAAAATACCTATTTTACCTGATTTCGTTTGAAAGTCTTGGTTAATTCCATTTGAAAAGGGAATCTCGCTTGAAATAACTGACTAATTTCGCTTGAGAGTGAATCTGGTTATAATTCCGTTTGAAAGTTCATCATAGAACAGTGATTTCGTTTGAACTAGGTGTTGTCTCAAACGAAATTAGAGATTTTGTTTGAGAAAGCATTATTCCGTTTGAGAAACATAATATCGTTTGAGTGAGAATTCCGTTTGAACAATTCCTCTTAAACTGATTTCGTTTGAAACAGTATTTTTTTTTCAAAATTTCAAAAATTTGTCTAAGTGTTTGTTGACTGTTTAAGGTACGTGAAAGATGGATGATTTGTTTATGAATCCTTTCTGTGATGTGTTTGCTTTTGCTGGAAACGGTGGAAATGATACTTCAAACGACACATCAAACAACACAAATGAGAAAGCTCCGAGTGCGAGGAAGACTTTTTCTGATGCATTAAGTGTTGAGAGTGCTTATGGGACGTATAACAAACCTCCAAAGTTGTTGGCGATAGAAGATTACAATAGGTGGGCTACAAGATTTGATGAGTGGCTTCAAGCGTTTGCATACCAGAGCTGGAAAAGTTTAAAGATTGGTTACGTTAAAGGAGATAGTTTTGGTGAAAGCTTGACAGATACTGATGAGATTGAAAGATATATTGCTGAACAAAAGTGCATCGCGTTGATTCATCAGTCTGTGAGAGATGATATAATTTCATTAATTGAATATGAAAATTCAAAAGATCTTTGGGAGAAACTGAGGGTAAAATGTGTAGGTAGTGCTGAGATAGTCAAAAACAAAAAGAAACTGTTAAGAAAAGAGTTTGATTTATTTGGTTGTTTAAAGAACGAGTCTGTTTCCAAGATGATTGAGAGATTCGGACATCTGAAATTGGAGCTGGCACGACACAAAATTGTATATACTCAAGAAGAGTTGGTTGACAAATTGTTCGACTCGCTGCCGAATGAACAAGATTGGCAATACTTTGCTTTGATGTTGAAGAACACCATCAAGCCGCCAGAAGTTTTGACAGTGGATCTGCTTATCGAAAGACTAGAGAGTCACGAGTTGGAGATTAAGAAATCTAGCAAAGTCAATAACTCATCTTATCAGCAGAATGTAGAGTTGTACTACAGAGGAAATCTACCAAAGATCGGTTCTCCAAGAACAGCATTTTCTCCAAGCCAATCTGCATCAAAGAATCTGTTCCAATGTAACATTGTTGTGGATCTGAAGAACGCTCAAAATTTCAGTGAAGAGTCAGCAAAACAACAGATGGTGTTCTTAGCGTCAGTGTTAGAATCGTACGAGAGCCTAGTGGCGGGCAAGATTGGAAAAACCAACCTGACTAAGGAGGACTATGATCAAATAGATCCTGAAGAGATGGAACTGATCGATATCAGGTGGTGTATGGCCAGTGCAGTCCGGAGAGCGCAACGTTTTATGGAAATTACTGGGAGACATTCTATCGGTGGGCCGTCTACAAAACTTGGCTTTGATAAATCAAAAGTCACATGTTTCAGGTGTAAACAGAAAGGACATTTTAAACGTGAATGTCGTAACGCTCCTGCTGATGATACTGCAAATCCATTTCGTGAAGATTAATACAAAAGAGCAATCTACCATCAAAACAAATCTGGACCCCCCCAGAATGAAGCAGCTTGAAGATACCCCCAAAGAAAAATCAAGAGCTCTTGCTGTTATTCATGATGATGAGGGATACGATTGGAGTGAACTGCTACCAGAGGAAGATGCAGTTGGTTACGCTTTTGCAGCAGAAAAGATTATTCCTTTCAGAGACACCAGAACTGAAGAACATAAATACCTCAACAGAAAGCAGAGAGCAGAATTCAAGATGATGAGATTATCTAAGGTGTTCAGTGATGACAAGAAAGCAAAGAGATGGGATGCTGATAGAGAATGTTACCTTGATCCTCAAGGAAACATTGCTATTGATACGAAAACTCTTAGTATAGAAGCTTTCATTGAAGAATTTGCTGCAGAAGAAGAAGCCAGGCAGAGAGAATGGTGGGGAGGTGAAGAAGAGAAAGAAAAACATAAAGAGAAAGAGCAGCAGTTAAAGAAGGTTGATGATGGAATTATTGATACTTCACAAGAATTCACCGCTGAAAACTTGGGGAAGATGGCTGACAAAGTGCTTGCTGCAAAGGAACTTGAGGTAGACTCTAAGTATGAAACTGAGTCTAAAAGCAAGGTTAGTTCAAATGATTCTACAAGTGAGTCAGGTAAGAAAGTCAAAGGTGATAGTGACTGCAAAAGTTGCATGAAAAACTGCAAGTTTTGTAGTACACTCACTTACCTTAGTGATACAAAGGTTCAAGAACTGACAACAAGAGTCAGAAAGGTTGAAGATCAGATTCTAGACCGTGATAAAATGCTAAAAGATTCAAATGATCATGCTAAAAAATCAACTGAGAAAATTGAAAATGATAAAATTGAAGTAGAAAGAATTAGGAAAGAGAATGAAAAGCTAATTCAAGAAAATCGTCAACTCTCAGAAAATTTTGATAAACTAAAACGAACGGTCAAAGATTCTGATGAAAGAAACTGTAAAACCAATAAAGAAAATGAGCATTTAACTGTAGTTCTTAGATACAAGGAAGAGCAAATCAACCAACAACTGGATGAGATTGCTAAATTGAAGCTTCAGTTTGAAGAAGCTAAGATTGAGAATGAGCGCATCAATCTGAAATTAACCAGTTACAACTCCGCAAGCTTTGTTTTACAACACATTGTTCCCAAACCCATTGGGAAAAACAAAGCAGGCGAAGATGTTTACTCGGATGGAACTGGGGTTGGGTTTCATCAGGTTCCACCGCCAGTGTTAAACAATTTTTCAAAGAAAAAGTCCGGGTTGGTTAATAATGAAGATGAAAATGAGATTAAACTTCCAGACACAATTGATGTTACATTCACTTCGTCATCCGATGAAGGAAGTGTCCAATCTGAAGTTGTTAAAAGTGTGGTTGAAAGTGTTTTGAAATCTGAAAGTGACACTACTGAGGATGATGAATGCTTTCTGGATAAATATATTCCAAAATCAAAATCCAAAAACAACTTAGGTGATGAACCGGGTCTTGTGATGTACAAGATGGCTGGATCTGATAAGTTGTATTCGGATCGTGATTTTCCACTGGAGAATGTTAATGTTGCTAAATTCACAAATGTGTTCAAATTGATTGAAATTGATCCGTCTGAGATTGAAGGTCTAAATCAGACAAAGAGGCAAATGAATTTTGAAAAAGATAAAGCTTACTACAAGAATCCTGTTGTACCACCACGTTTTTATAACAACAATCAAAACAGATGGTCGGGTGGTTATTAGGGTGGTAAGAAATATCAGAGAAAGAATTTTCAAAACAAGAAGTTTGCTGAGAAAAAGGTGTTTGTCAAGAGCTCGCGTTCTCATTTCGAGCAAGAGTCTGAAATTTTTTCAAAGTCGAATGAAGAGTTCTTTGAGGAAAAGGCCTCACAGCCTCAGACTGAAGGCACAAGTCGAGTAGTTGATACTCGTACATGCTTCAAATGCAATCAAGTTGGACATATTGCACGAAAGTGTACCAATTTTAAGCCTAAGTCTGAAGTTGTTGAGAGTCAAAAGAAAACGGTTGATGCAAAAGGCAAAGCTCCAATGGTTGTTGAGAAAATTTTGAAAAATGAGAAAACAAAATTCAAAACTGAACCTGTTAAGAAGTCGGAAGCTAAAAATGACAAATTTTACAAACGGGTTGTGTCATCTCAACAAACATGGAAGCCAAAAATTGTTGACAAGAAAGAAAGTTCATCTATACCAAAGGTTTCAGAGTCAGAAAAAAATCGTCTTCTACCACTCCGGTAAAGATGGATGTTCCTTTGGACTATTATGAACAATTGGAGAAACAATCTTCTACTCCATCAGAGAAGAAGAATGATCAAAAGAAAAATCAACCAACCGGTCAAACTAAGAAAGATGAGTTTTTCTTATATAAAAAGATTGAGGTTGGATCAGAAGAAAGCTTGAAGATGAATGATAAAAATTTTTCGCCACTTTACATTGGAAAATCTCACATTAATGTCAAGTTACCCAAGTCAAAAGAGGCTTGGGTGGCAACAAAATCTCACTAAATGTTTGTGATATGTGCAGGAGCTTCCAAGATCCGTTTCACGATGGATTATGGATAGTGGAGCTTCTCGGCATATGACAGGGAAGAAGACCCTTTTGTATGATGTTAGAGGGTTTAGTAGAGGTTATGTGGGGTTCGCAGGCAATCAGGGTGGCAGGATAATTGGAGAAAGAACTTTATCAAATGGCATTGTGTTATGCACTACGTCTATTGACTTCGTCTTGTATCATGTGATAGGATAGAATAGGATTATAAGTGCCCAAGGTTCGAGAAACAAGTTTTCAGGTTTAAGGAGGTGATTCCGCTCCAAAGTGCACATTGACCATTTGGAGCGAAATCAGAAGTTTCTGATTCCGCCCGAAAGTGCTCAATGTCATTAGGAGCGAAATCAGCCCCACTATATATAGGGCATTTGTTGTTTCATTTGGTACGACTTCCTGATCTGTAACGAAGTGCTGCCAAAATCTGTTCAGGTTGTAATCAGTGTTAAAATAAATATAAGTAACAGATTTAAGAGTATCTAGCTGTTTTCAAGTCCAGTTCACTGATTCCGCCTTTGAACCGGATATAAAACTCTTCTGAACGACTCAGTCGGTTCTTACAACGATCCTACAAGTGGTATTAGAGCTCAGGAAGAAGAGTTTAGCTTGATATCATCATTTTTCTGACTTCTACACCTTCTTTCTTCATCAGAACAAAATTTAACGGTCAAAATCAGATCAATTTTTCACAGATTATGTAAAAGTGCATATTATCAAACCCTTGAAAGTTTCAGGACAAAATTCGGACTAAAAATGGGTAAAAATGATGTTCGAAGTGATTCCGCTCGAACTTACATTGTTTGATTTCGCTCCAAAGTTCCCGGTTGATTCCGCTCAGAACGCCTGATTAGATCTGATTCCGCTCCAAAATTGTATCTAATTCCGCTCGAAGTGTTAGATATCTGATTTCGCTCGAGAATTAACCTGATTTCGCCCCTAATTGTCATCCTAGAGATTCCGCTCGAAAACAAAATGCTGATTTCGCTCCAAAGAATCAAACTGTGATTCCGCTCCAAAAGTGACTTTGCTTGAATTTACTATTTCGCTCCAAAAGTGAAATTTTGTGTTGAGATCATTTCACGACGAGAGTATCAGTTTGTTTCAGAATATTTGATATTGTTTGTACTGATTGTATTTGTTTGATTGTATCTGTTCAGGATTACATCATGGCTGAGGAATTCTACAACACGTTTTTCAATGCATTCACATCCGAATCTTCCGAGATTGCAAATGTAACACCAAAAACTGTCACAAAAGCGATAAATGAGAACATCAAGCATGATAATTTCTATGGAACACACTCAAAGCCACCAACTCTGGAGAGCATTGAAGATTATACATGGTGGAAAGAACGTTTTCTCAATTGGGCGAAAGCGTATGCTCACGAAAGCTGGTTTTGCTTAGAGTTTGGATACGAACGGCCAAAAGATGATAAAGGCGAAGAACTTTCATTCAAGAAGTTATCAAGAGAAGATAAATCTGAGTTTGCTGCCGAACAAAGAATGATTGCTTTGGTCCAGTCTGCAATCAGAAATGATATTTTTGCGTTGCTGAATCATGATGGGTCATCTAAATCAGTTTGGGAAGCTTTACGTGTTAAAGCTGAGGGGGGGGGGGATAAACAGATAAAAAAGAACAAAATTGCTTTACTTAAAAAAGAATTTTATCTGTTTGATAGTTTAAAAGGAGAGACAGTGAGACAAATGATTGAGAGATTTTGTCATCTTAAAATTGAACTTGAGAGATTTGAGATAGTGAAAACAAGAGAGGAACTTATAGATAAAGTGATTGAAGCGTTACCACGAGCTGATCAGTGGCAAACGTTTGTTTTTATTTTGAAAAATGATGCTTTATATGATACAATTTCTCTTGATGCATTATTTGAAAAGATAGAGAGTCATGATCTGGAGCTACAGAAGCAAAGCAAGATGACTGGTTCTTCACATCAACAGAATGTTGGTCTATACTACAAAGGCAGTGTACCTTTGGAGAAAGGTGTTGGTTCACCAAAGACAACATTCAGTGGTGAGAAGATGAAAGAACCTCAAACAAATTCAACAAGTCATCATTCTGGATATCATTCATCTTCAAAATCAAATTCTGATGAAGCTGAGGAGATTCTATGCAACATTGCTTTGAAACTGAAGAATTCTCCTGCAATGAGCATCAATGCAGCTAAGCAGTAAATGAGTTTTCTTGCATCTGTTTTGGAATCGTATGAAGGTCTTATAGCTGGAAAAATTGGAAACTCCGAATTAACCAAAGAAGACTACGACCACATTGATCCGGAAGAGATGGAGCTCATTGACATTCGTTGGTGCTTAGCAAGTTGCATCCGAAGAGCGCAGAGGTATATGGAGATTACTAGGAAACAATCTCTTGGAGGTGCATCAACAAAGCTTGGATTCGACAAATCCAAAGTGACTTGCTTCAAATGTAAGCAGAAAGGTCATTTCAAGAGAGAATGCACTAATTCTGCAGTTGGTGGAAATGAACATCCGTTCAATGATGATTACTACCGAAAGGCAATCTACCATCGAAGCAGAGAAGAGCCTAAGATGATTGAAGATAAATCCAAATCGAGAGCTTGTTTTGTAATTCAAGATGATGAAGGTTTTGACTGGAGTACAATTTGTCCAGAAGAAGATCGTTTGGAGAATGTTCGAAAAACAGCTCATGGGAAAGCTATAACAGAGGATAGAAAGTTTGTTTTTGTTGCTGAAATCCGTAAAGAGAACAATGAAGATAAAGCTAAAATGAAGGAGAAAACCAGAGAAGAAATTATGGAAGAAAAGACATACAGAGAAAGAAACATTGTGTTGAACAGAATGGATGAAATGCAAGAAGAGTATGAGAGTGCAGTGAGCAACAGAAGATGGGATAAAAAGAGAGAGTGTTACTTCAACAGAGAAGGAGAACCAGTTGTTCCAAAGAAAGACATAATCTTTGATGATGTTCTTCTCATAATTCCTTTGAGAGCTGAATACTATAGAAATGTATTGAAAGATGACACATATGCTAAAAGGCATGAAAAGGAGATCAGATATGCTATGACATCGTGTCTAAGAAAAAGGGATGAAGAGAGAATGAAGAAGAGTGTTGAAGAGTTGGTGAACAATCTGAAGAAAGTTGCTGAAGAGGTTAAAGCAGAAGCTGTTGAAGTTGAGGTTGTGAAGGAAATCAAAAGTGAAGAAGTTGTTGTGAATGAAGAGGTTGAGAAAGCTGTTATTGAAGAACAGCAGATTGGAGAAGAGGTGAAGAAAACAGAAGAAGAAGTAAAGAATGAGAATGTGGAAGCTGATAATGTTGGTGATGAAGTTGATGTTAAAGAAAAGCAAGATGATGCTGATCAAAAGCAAACTGAGGCAACTGCATCAAACACCGAAGTGCCAATCACTGCGGTACATTCTGATTCTAAAATCTTAAAAACGATTGATCAGTACAAGAAATGCATGGAACCGTGCAGAGCTTGTACTGAAAAAGATGAGCAATTTAGAACAAGAGATTTTGAATTTACTAAAATTGAAAATATTTTTAAAGAAAAATGCAAAGAAATGCTAGAAAAAGAAAAAGTTTTAAAGGAAAATGATGAAAAACTTTCAGAAAAATGTAAAAAGTTAGAAACAGAAAATGAATTTTTGAAAGAAAATGTTTTTAAAATGACAGAAGAATGTTCACAAAAAGAAATTGTTTGTCAAGAAATGAAGAAAGAATATGACTCAATGAAATTAGCATATCACATTACGAAAGAGTCATACGAAAAAGTGAAAGATGAAATGAAATATGCTCAATCAAGAATGAATTATCTTTCTGAAACAACTAAAGAGCTTAAACGAATGTATTCGATAAAACAAGATGTTGTTAATTCTTATATTGAGGATGTTGCTAAGTTAAAGAGACAGATTGCTGATTTAGAACATGATAACAACAAGTTGAAAAGTTATCATGTGTCGTCATATGTGCTTGAACGTATTTTCAATATAAAACCGGGAGATGGTGAGTCTGAGCAAAACAAGAAAGGCATTGGCTCAGAGTTTCATCAAGTTCCACCACCGGGAAAATTTGCATTTTATGACGAGGAAAAGGTCGAAAAAGCTTTCAACATGGTAGATCAATTGCCAGACAACATTGACATAACCTATTCCAAATCTGATGATTCTCATGATTCAGAGGTGGTAGGTAAAGTTGTTGAAAGTGTGTTGAAAGAAGAGTCAGTTGATACAGGTAAATCTGAATCACAGGATGAAGATGAAGGAAATCTTCATGATAGTTATCTGAAAAACACAAAATCCGAGAAAAGTTTAAATGATGATTCAAAAGGATTGGTTTATACCATGATTGGATCAGACAAATTGTTCTTAGATGTTGTATTCCCGATTCAGAATGTGATTTTAGAAAAGGTTGATAAAGTTTTCAAAATGGTTGAGATTGAAAAGTCTGAGATTTCAAAGTTTGCTGGTAAGAGTCATAGAGGTTTGTATAACAAACCTGGTTACAAGAAGAAAAACATGATGGCTGGGTTGGGTTATAAGAAGAAACAAAGTTGGAAAAGAAATGAATTGCCGAATTATCAGGCAAAAATGAGTTTTGTTCAAGGAAAAAGTTTTGAAGAAGAGGAACAACTCAAATTTAGACAACAGTCTAATGAAGAGTTATGTGATCAAAAGAAAAAGCAACAACCACAGGTCAAAGATGTTTCCATGAGAACATGTTTTAAATGTGATCAAAAAGGACATCTTGCTTGCAAGTGTCCAAATCTGAAACATGTGGATGTTGACAAAAAGAAGATTGATTCTGAGAAACAAAAATCTGAGAATGTGAGACAAAGGTCAACCAGATTTGACTCAAAACAAACTTGGAGGTACAACACAAACAAGTTTGCTTCGAATCAAATTTGGAAACCAAAACAGACTATGTCTGATTCAAGACAGACCTGGAATTCTCACACACCCAGAGTCAGAACAACTCAAAGTTGGAAAAAGTCAGTTGATATGACAAAACCAAATGAGTTTTGGAAACCAAAAGTTGTTCAAAGTCAAAATGTTCAAAAAGATTCACATTTTTACAAAAGAGGTACTCCAAAAGGACAAACATGGAGTATTGAGAAACAAGTGACTTTGGTAAAAGATGAGAAAGTTGAAGTCAAAGATGGAAAAGTTTTTGATGACAAAGATTTTCCTAAACTACATGATACATATTGTGTTGAAATGCCTAAGGTCCAACAGACCTGGGCTAAATTGTTCAAATAATCAAGAAGTTTGAATGTGCAGGTGCTCAACAAATTCAAAGATTGTGAGAATGGAAGTTGGAGCAGCCTGGCACAACGAGGAGAGGAGGCTGCTGGATCCTGTGTTGGTTGAAATAGGAAGTTTATTTGTTTTTATGTACATAAATAAACAATATTTTCAAAAACCGTAAAAATTGAAAAATTTAAAAATCAAAAATATGTTTTTATGTTTTGTCAAAAATTTGAAAAATCAAAATTATGTTTGTTTTTAATTTTTGTCAAAAATAGAAAATTACAAAAATATGTTGATTGAATATGCTGAAACCCTCACGGCTGAACAAACATGATTACTTTCACAAGATTGAAAAACGGTTTTCAAACTGTCGAAAATCAATGGGTTGTAAATCATGGGGGTACTTTACATTATTTTCTGCAAATCAGAGCACTTTTAGCAGAAAATGGATGGCGAGACAAAGCTATCAGTGTTGGTTGTCAAATTTTCTTTAAATGATTTTGCATTTTAGGGGGAGATAAATTGTCAGAAAATACAAAAACATTTGAAAATTTTGAAAAATTTGAAAAAGCCAAAAACATGATAAAATTCAAAAATTGAGTTTTTGCGTAAAAAGAGGAAATGATAGTACATCAGTAGACAGTTACAGTACGCTAAAGAATTGGAAAGTTTAAATGTGTTAAACGATCTCACCGTGGATGTGTTGGTAGATTTTTATACATTTAGTAAACTTTTTTGGGATATAAACCTAAATTCAAACTTACTTATTTTGTGGGGAATACTACTTGGATATATAGGTAACCCCTGAAATCTCGTTTGAAAGGTCCCTCTTTCTGAGATACTAGGTCTTTATACTTAGTGATATCTGGGGTATTATCTCTGGACTTCTGATTTTGCGGAAACAATGGCCTAGTCCTCAGAGAATACTTTCTGCATTGATTGAAACATAGCGCCGCCCTCAGCAAATTGATGAAACAATAAAATTGATAGTCATTGCTGTTGTAATACAAAAGATCCTCTAAAGGGGACACACCAAAAGTCGAGCCGTCATCTCTCTGCTGAACGGAAGTTCTGACCTGAGCTCTCAGGGTTTCGTACTATAATTTATTCCCCTTACAGATATCATCTAGGTATACTCACCTGTAAGACTGAATATTGGGATCTGGATACGGGAGTATAATCAAGAGGTGGGACACATGAATGAGTTTAAGTTCTTAATACATCTAATTCGTATCCTGAATCAGTTGAAGTTTGTGTGAAAAATTAAGTGGATCAATATATCGACAATCTAAGTGAATTGTTTAATTCTTAATATGTAACTAAGCTTAACGGTACTTGTGATTTGTCAGAAACTGATATGATCCTCTGACGCAAACTCAAACAAAAATATTGTCTGTAAATATGTTTGTACATATTTCTTTACTGCTTTATATTTTCAGAAAATCCAAAAAGATTTTTGATTCTGCTTTATTTTCGACAACTGATGTCTGAAATGCTGAGTTTCAAAATCTAAGTAAGCGGATTGTGTTTCTGAAATAAAACAAGTTCATTAATTTGAAACTTGATTTAAAAATTAAAAAAAAAAACAAAAACAGTTTGTGATATCTCCAAGGTCATTAGTTTGGACTTGGATGATTAACTGTGAGGGAGTTGGATTCTTTAATGCTGCTAAATCATTTAGTTTGTTGATAGGGGGAGTGAATTAGAGAATTTGATTGAGAATTTAAAAGCATTGTATTTATAGATGTTTGAGTGATTGCAGATAGTCCAGATTACGATCCCGAAAGCAGAGTCTAAGGGGGAGTCTGAAGACAAGCTTGAATCAAGGAGGAGCTTGTAGATGGAAAGCTAGGTGTCGATCCCAAAGCACGGAAGCTTGATAAGAGGGGGAGCCTGAAGCTGATGGAAGAAGAGAAGGATTGATAGATGCTTATAATGTTACAACTTGAATGAGAAGGCAGAATGATCAAGACCGAAGATGTGTCATATTGGAGACTAGACACTGAAGACTTCGTCAATATCCGAGGGGGAGTCTGTTAGTGCACTACGTCTATTGACTTCGTCTTGTATCATGTAATAGGATAGAATAGGATTATAAGTGCCCAAGGTTCAAGAAACAGATTTTCAGGTTTAAGGAGGTGTTTCCGCTCCAAAGTGCACATTGACCATTTGGAGCGAAATCAGAAGTTTCTGATTCTACCCGAAAGTGCTCAATGTCATTAGGAGCGAAATCAGCCCCACTATATATAGGGCATTTGTTGTTTCATTTGGTACGACTTCCAGATCTGTAACGAAGTGCTGCCAAAATCTGTTCAGGTTGTAATCAGTGTTAAAATCAATATAAGTAACAGATTTAAGAGTATCTAGCTGTTTTCAAGTCCAGTTCACTGATTCCGCCTTTGAACCTGATATAAAACTCTACTGAACGACTCAGTCGGGTCTTACAACTATCCTACACATTGTAACGTTTGAAAGAGTTAACTACATTGCCGAGCTTGAAAATAATCTTCTGAGCATATCTCAAATCTGTGATAGGATGCATACAACGCACTTTACAGACAAAGAATGTTTGATCTTGAAACCAGGATTTGTTGTTCCCGAAGAATGGATTATCATGAGGGCACCTAGAGTGAATGATCTGTACGTGTTGGACATGAGTGTAGCAACTACTACCACGGGTCAAGCACACTGTTTTGTGTCAAGAGCCGGAAAAAAGAATCAAAGTTATGGCATCGAAAGATGGGCCATATTCACTTGAGAAAAATGAATCACCTGGTGCATAACGACTTAGTTACTGGTGTTCATGTGAAAGGTTTTCATCTGGAAGGGGAGTGCATTAGTTGTATCAAAGGCAAGCAAAAGAAGAAGTCACATCCTCAAAAGAAAGTCAATTCAGTTTCTAGACCGTTAGAGAGACTTCATATGGATCTGTTTGGTCCAGTAAACGTCAAAAGTATTACAGGGGATCTCTACTGTCTTGTGGTAACTGATGATTATTCCAGATTTTCATGGGTATCATTCTTGAAGTCTAAAGATGAGACGTTTGAAAGTTTGATGGCGTTGTTCAGAAAAATTGAAAACTTGTACCAAACCCGAATTAGAAGAATCAGATGTGATAACGGTACTGAGTTTAAGAACAACAGGATGGAAGAATATTGTGATGAGAGAGGTATATTGCATGAATTTAGCGCGCCTTACACTCCGCAACAGAATGGAGTAGCTGAAAGAAAGAACAGGACACTAATTGAAACGGCCAGGACGATGCTTGCTAATTCCAAACTACCTGTTAACTTTTGGGCAGAAGCAGTATCAACCGCATGCTATACACTCAACCGGGTTCTCACTGTCAAGATATTCAACAAGACATGTTTTGAGCTGGTCAATAACCGCAAACCGAACCTAAAGTATTTAGAACCGTTTGGGTCTCCCTGCACTGTTCTAGAGCCTTTTGGAAAATTTGGTGCAAAGAGCATTGAAGGAATTTTTGTGGGATACTCAAGTCCTCAGAAACGAGTCTTTGTTCCAAGTTTGAAGCGGATTATTGTAAGGCCATATAATGGTGTAGGTTTACGCCTATCTTTATCAAACACAAATATAGGCTATTGGGCTTAGCCTTGTAGTGGGTTAGATAGTAATGGAATAAGCCATGTGGGCTAATTAGTGATTTGGGCCTGTTTGGTTATTAGTTGTGCATGTGGGCCTGGCCCAGTCTGTAACTAGGTCACCCTATGTAACTATAAATAGGGTGAACCTAGTTCATTATTAGGTTAGACATTTTTGAGAGCTTCTTCAGTATTTTTTGATTTCTGTGTTGGTGTACCAGACGGTTCTCTAGAAACCATGTGCACTTTGGTTTATTCAATCATTCAAGTTCTTGTTCTTAACATTTTTCTCAGTATTCCGCGCTTTGATTAGTGATTTTGATATCCGGTTGATAGTTTTTGGGACTTACAATTGGTATCAGAGCCTAAGTAGTCTTGCGAAGGCTCGGTTGTGTTGGATATCATTCGAAGAACAAGAAAGTTTTTTTTTCAGATTCGAAGAACACGAAGAACAGACTTGAAGATACGAAGAACAATTAAAATTATTGTATTTGATCCGTTTTGGGGAAAAGTCAAAGTGTTTGCTAATTTCTAGGAGCTAATTGGTGGAAAGATTTCAAAATTTTCAAATTTTGATTTGGTTCCTTGATTTACGAGATTGCAGTTGGTGATCTGCTTCCAAAATAGAAGTGTGCAACCATTTAAATAGAGATATCATCGTTCAAATTAAATCTTGTGCGATCCTACTGTGCAATTGCAACCACTCAACATCATTTTCATTCTTCAAATTAAAAGAAGTGTGGGACCAGAAACACTTGTGGGACTGCAACAAACTTCTTGTGCGATCCAGCAGACAAACTTGTGCGATTCAATCATCATTTTTTTGTCTTGTGCGATAACTTAAAGTTCATCGAAATTGTGCGATCAAATCATTCTTGTGCGACCGAGAAATATTGTGCGATTACTTTAGTCTTGTGCGACTACGGGATTATTGTGCGATCCTATTTGTGCGATCAATCCATCATCTCCACTGCCATTAACAACATCCTGCAACACCATCATTCCGACGATTTGCACCACTGTTCAACGAGCTCGTTTCCGATCACCATTAATAATCGAACCATCACCATCTCCGTCCATTGCATCAAAGATCATCTCCATCTCCATCGCCGATCAAAGCTCGTCGGACCTGCAACTGTTCTCACTCCGACCACCGGTTCCGTTTCATCTTCATCATCACTCCGACCATCTTCGTTACACGTCAACTTCTTGCCACCGTCACCAACCTACACCGGTCATTATGTTTACAACCTCTTGATTACCGAAACAACTGACATCCACGTTGCAACCGATCATCGACAAACCCAGTAAAACCTGCAACCGGCAACGTCTCACTGATCTCGTTTAGTTTGAACCATCTTGTCACCAGGTTCTGTTTGTGTGAAGTGAGGTTGGCGGCTGAATTTTTCAAAAACAGGGTTTTGGTTATTCGTTTTAAACGAAGAAGAAGCTGGTGCCTTTTGTTTGATTGAGATTTAGTTTTTGTTTTAATTTGATAATAATAGTATAATAATAATAATATTAATTATAATACTAATCATTTAGTCATTATTACTTCATTATTATTATTATTAATTATAATATTAATTAGTGTTTTACTATAAATCATATATATTTAACTAAAAAAAGGGGTTTTTATATAAAATATTAAAAGTTAAAAAATTGTTTTGTTTGTTGGTAATAAGTTTTTGATAGGTTTGGAGGCGCGGTACACGGAAACTGGTTCGTTCGTTTTTCAAAAGGTTCGAGTTAGCAAGTACACGGGTTCTTGCTTTGGGCTTGTGTTGAAGAAACAGTTAAAACGCACATTTTAGGGGGATCGCATCTTCGGGGGATCACATCTTCGGGGATCACATCTTCGGGGGATCACACTTCCGGGGGATCAAAGCTTTGCTAATTAGAAATGTCGGCTCAAATGAACGATTACATTCCTTTTGAGGCTGAGGTATGTGTAGATGATGTTTGTTGTACAGAAAAATGTAGAAAGAAAGTAAAAGGTTTTAAAGAACAGGCTCAATCGCTTTCTATGCAACTTCAATGTACCAAATCCAGTAGCTGTGAAGTTAAAAAGAAACTGGATGGGTATAAAGAAATGGTAGACGCTCAAAAACGTGACATTCGACAGTTGCATAGTGATCTAAGCGAGGCAAAATGTCGATATCTCCACTTCAAGGAGCTATCTGAAAAATTAACTATTGAATTAAACAACTTAAAATCGACTTTCGAAAATACTGAATTTAATTTTAAAAAATTTGATGTTTCAAGTGAAAAGGTCGAAAAGATGATAAATCAACAGTTAAAGTATAGCAAAAAGGAAGTGAGGAATAAGGGATTGGGATTTGTATGCATACCTCCACCATACAATCACAATTACACCTCTATTCCTATGACTGAGGAGGAGATAGCCGACTTGCCTGAAATGGAATATGGGAAGCCCGGGGATAGGAAGGCTGAGCCTGTTAATCCAAAGAAAGTTAAAATCACAAGGCCTGATAAAACTGAAATTGTTCTAGAAAAACAAGCATTTGATAAAACTTTCGTGAAACCTGCTGATGTTTTAAAGCAAACCGAGACTCTAAATTTGGAGAATAATGCGAACATTGACAAACATTTTCAAGTATTAGATAATACTGTGTCAGGTTTTTCTCAAAATTCATCTGAAGTACAACAACAAGAGAAAGAATCTAAAACAAAATTTTTCAATTTTTAGTTTGCTATGTTGAGTGAGTTTGTTGAATGGTCTCGCAAACAAACTAAGTCAACTGCTTCATCTGATTCGTCATGTGACTCCTCGGAGACAGCTAACTGTGAAAAGTCAAAGTTAGCTGATTCAGCCGAGTCTATTAACGAATCACCTGAAATAGTTGAATCAGAACAAACAATAGTAGCATCTGAGCCACCTGCTCCATCTGACTCCAAATGTGAATCACCTGAAGCAACTGATTCTGATAAATTGGAATCAGTTGAATCTAGTGAATCCAGCTGTGAGTCTTCTGAAGCAGCTGACTCAGCAGCAGAGGATTCAGCAGAGCCATTACAAAAGGAATATAACTCAGGTGGTTCAGCTGAATCAACCAGTGAAACAGTGACTGAGCCCAAAACATCTGAAGTTGAAATAACAAGGCCAGTCCCTGATTTTAAATGTGTGAATGTTACTGATGCCTCTACTTCATATGCAGATGAGGTAATAGTAGAGGATTGGGTTGAGGATGATGATGTTGTTTGCCAAAAGGGTAACGATGTTTGTTCAAAAACATCAAATTTGTCTGCTGATGCCCCTATGATGATGTTGTTTGCCAAAAGGGTAACGATGTTTGTTCAAAAACATCAAATTTGTCTGCTGATGCCCCTCCATATGTGAGAAAGGCTGTTTCTGAGCCAGCTTTGAGAGGCCCTTCAAACAAATATGTGCCTCCAAAGCAAACAGTTAGAAATGAAAATGCTAACCCTAAAAGTGAATGTGCTAACTGTTGCAGACAGGGACATAAGAAGCAGGGTAGAAAGGTTGAAAAGTCTGCAAACAAATCATCCAACAAGCCTTATAACTCAAATCCAGCATCAGTTGGATGGAATGGATCGGGATATGCCCCTTATGTAAAGAAGCAGACTTGCTACAACTGCGGCATACCCGGTCACATTGCAAGAAACTGCACACATCGTCCCTACGTGCCATATTATACACAACATCAGAAGGTTACACCAAGGGACAGATCTTATTCTAAGCCAATGAAGGTTGAAAAACCAAAAACAATGATGAATAAGCATCCCTAGGTTAAACCATCTGATGGGGACTGGAATGCTGCTAAAACAAAACGAAAACAAGCTTTGAAACCAAAACAAGTTTTGAAAAACAAAAAGGTTGAAAAGCAGAATGTTTTGCCCAAGGCTCCTAAGAAATTAGAGAAGCCTAAACAAGTTTGGAGGGCAAAACACAAAGCAGCGACGTCACCAGTCCTTGAATCTAAAGGGGGCATGTGCTTTCGAGAAGTGTCTTACGTTGATGCTTCTGGAAAACCCAGGACCACGATGGCCTGGGTACCAATGTCTTACTAATCTCCTTACTTTTCAGGGACAACCAAGGAGGAGCTGTTGACAATCCTTGGATGTTGATAGCGGTTGTTCCAGAGACAAAACAGGTAACATTTCACTGTTGCAAAAGGTATATTTCTTTACAGTTGACATGTTTCTTTTAAAGGAGATAAGAGAGGTAAGACAAGATCAGCGAAAATGTACAAATTTAAATTTCGCATTCTAACTTTGATATTGATTAATCTTAAATCTTATGATGGAACGGTTAGGCAAAAACAACAAAAATATTTTAGCTTTTCTTTTGTGTTTCTCTTTGTATATATGTTTTCGTTGTTAGGTAAATTTGCGCATAAAATTTATGCACAAATTTAGGGGGATATCCAGAGATATCTATAAATAGAGAAAATGAGAAAATACAAAAACATTCGAAAAATCAGAAAAATTAAATATTTTGTTGCATATATGGGAAATGAAATGATTTCATTATGTGGATTAAGGCTGACTCATGTAAGACCAATATTGAAATGGTCTGACTCTAGAGTGATATGTTGGTAGGCTTTATCCTGATGGCTAGACTCTTTGACTGGTATTGCTTAGAACACTAAATTTACTCTATGACCTCAGGAAAGAACGTCGCTTGGAATTAGGACATGGCTATTTGAATGCGTGTGTGATGTCCCGATACACACAATTTCGTTCTAGTTCTGAAATCTTTTCTGTCTAACTCGTGTATCTCCTCTGTTTTGCGTGAGCAAAGACTTGGAGATGCTAGGCAACGTCAGCTTCTGCTGCATCCAGATACATGCTGACCTAGCTGTACGTTGTCGCGCTATAGATCAAATACACCCGAAAGAGGCCCTCTAGTGCCCAAAAGAAACCCAAAAATAAAAAAAAATAAAAAAACCTATATCAAACTGAGAAAATCTCATTTGATCTGTATATTATATCCATCTCTGCTGCTGATCTATTCTTTTCTCTTCTCAATCCAGTCCCAGTCAAGATTTCAGAATCCTAGAACGGGCTTGTGAAATATGTGGTAGGGAAACTACACGTATGATAGCGTGTTCGAATTAAAATTCCAGGAATTGATTGTGTTTAAATTGAGTGTTCATATTAATTTAAATTGGAAAACATGATAAATCAGTTGCAGACCATCACTTGAAAAAGCCTAGGGAGATAAGTTTAAGGGGACAAACATACTGGCAATCGCTCAGATCACCCAAAGTAAATTAGTGTTGATAAGTGTAGTCTAGCCTGAAACACTGTGATTTGATCCCATTGCAACTGTAATTGTATATTAGTTTCTTTGTTTATTTGTGTTTCAGTTTATATCATTAGATTTAGAAATAAAATCAAAAATCCAAAAAATAAAGTGTTTATTTGTTTTATTAAAAATTTAACCGTTCTTGAAGATTTGATTGATCACCATAAATTGAATAAAATTTGAATTGTGAAATCCGAGTACAAATACTTGGATGTACTGAGTGTTCACGTGGTATTTCCCTCTGCTGCACAAAATTGTTTGCTTATGAATTTCTGAGTATGTGCAGAATTTAATGTTAAATTAAGAAACAGGGGTTATTGAAGATTGAGATGCTGTTGGTTGCTGACAAAGCTTGAAGCATCAGAATAGCAAGATGTACCTGAGTCAGAAGAACCAGATACAAGTCATCATCTGACAATGATAGTGCATTTGAAGAAGTACCTGTGAACCTGCTTGAAATTGAAGACATTGACAAAGAAAAGAGTTGCTGAGAATCCTACGCTTGCATTCTTTTCAACAAGTTTTTCAAGCAAAGCTGATCGTGTTTAAGAAGAACAAAGAGCCCAAGTTTGAAGATTAAGAGATGAAGTATCTTCCCACAGAGACATGATATTGACAACAGTTTGATAAAGACAGCATAAACCTACGGGGATATTGTAAGGCCATATAATGGTGTAGGTTTACGCCTATCTTTATCAAACACAAATATAGTCTATTGGGCTTAGCCTTGTAGTGGGTTAGATAGTAATGGAATAAGCCATGTGGGCTAATTAGTGATTTGGGCCTGTTTGATTATTAATTGTGCATGTGGGCCTGGCCATGTCTGTAACTAGGTCACCCTATGTAACTATAAATAGGGTGAACCTAGTTCATTATTAAGTTAGACATTTTTGAGAGCTTCTTCAGTATTTTTTTATTTCTGTGTTGGTGTACCAGACGGTTCTCTAGAAACCGTGTGCACTTTGGTTTATTCAATCATTCAAGTTCTTGTTCTTATCATTTTTCTCAGTATTCAGTGCTTTGATTAGTGATTTTGATATCCGTTTGATAGTTTTTGGGACTTACAATTATTGAAGCACACAATGTTGAGTGTCAAGGTTACACAATGCCACCGCAGAATCCAGGCGACTCATGGCGTTTTAATTACGATAAATTGTGGGATTCATTTGACATTGAAGAAGAAGAAATGGATTTCTTTGACGAGTTGGATATTTTGAGAGAGTATGAAGAATCGCAGGAAAGGTTTCCAGCTGAGTATTCAAGTCGACCGCGACAAACTTCAAATGATAATGAAGCAGGTCCGAGCAATGCTGGAGAACATGATGATATACAACAAAATGAAGTTGTTCCTGATAATCAGACGGTAGACAATGATAATCAAGAATCTGATGATAGACCAGTATTTGATCGTGGTGATTCAGATTTTTTAGGGGGAGCAAATTCAGATTTCAAGTCAAACAAACCTAGTCAATAAAGAAGGTGCAAATCAGAATGTTACTAATCTGGAAGGCGAGGTAGATGTTCCATGCGAGGTGATGCCGAGAACTCTTTCGTACCATCCAGAAGAGTTGATCATTGGAGAATTGCAATCAGGCGTTCGCACTAGACGTCAAATTGACCAAGGCCTTACTTGTTTTTATTCTACAGTAGCACCTTTACAAACTGAGTTTTCACTAAGTTGTTTTATTTCGCAGATCGAACCGCAAACATACAAAGAGGCGCTAACTGAAGATTCTTGGGTCAATGCTATGCAAGAAGAGTTGAGTCAGTTTGAGAAGTTAGAAGTGTGGAAGTTAGTAGACTTGCCTGATGGTCAGAGGAAGATAAACACCAACTGGGTGTTCAAGTGTAAGAGAGACGATAGAGGGGTTATTATTCATAACAAGGCTCGACTTGTAGTCCAGGGTTTTAGTCAGCAGGAGGGGATAGATTTCACTGAAGTATATGCTCCAGTTGCGAGACTAGAAGCTATCAGAATCTTCCTAGCATTTGCATCTTGGAAAAATTTCAAAGTTTATCAGTTAGATGTAAAATCTGCATTTCTCTACGAGAAGGTAAAAGAGGAGGTATATATCGGTCAGCCACCGGGCTTCACCGATCCAATCCACAAAGACAAGGTCTACTTGCTAGACAAAGCGCTGTATGGTTTACACCAGGCCCCGAGAGCTTGGTACGAGACATTGTCTCAACACCTGCTAGCCAACAGCTTCATTCGAGGAAAAGTGGATGCCACTCTCTTCACCAAAGAGGTTGACGGACATCTTCTGATTGTTCAGATATACGTGGACGACATCATATTTGGGTCTACAAATGAAAATTTGTGCAAAGATTTTGAACAAGTTATGAAGCAGAAATTCGAAATGTCATCGATGGGTGAGATGAAATTCTTCTTGGGACTTCAGGTTGATCAACTGCCTAAGGGAATTTTCATACATCAAACGAAGTACGTTCATGATATCTTAGAGAAATTTGGGATGTCAGATTCTACTCCAGATTCCGCCCCTTTAGCGACGAACCATGGGATAAACCCTGATCTCACCGGAGAGAAGGTAGATGAAATGTTGTATCGTTCCATGATCGGTTTGTTGATGTATTTGACAGTTTCAAGACCCGATATTATGTTTCCAACCTCCCTCGCAGCAAGATTTCAATCTAACCCAAGAGCTTCGCACATGGTGATTGTGAAAAGGGTATTACGCTACCTGAAAGGAACTCCATCATTGGGGCTGTGGTATCCAAGAGAAGGCGATTTCATGCTCGAAAGGTATTCCGATTCCGATTTCGGATGCTGCAAAGTTAACGCAAAATCAACAACAGCGGGGTGCCAGTTCTTTGGACCAAGATTGGTTACCTGGCAATGCAAAAAGCAGACCTCTGTGGCTTTATCCACATGTGAAGCGGAGTATGTATCTGCTAGCAGTTGCTGCTCACAGATCTTGTGGATCCAGCAACAGATGCGCGACTACGGTTTGCAATTTCTTAACACCCCTATCTTTGTTGATAATGAGGCAGCGATAAACATTACTAAAAATCCTGTTCAACACACTAAAATGAAACACATAGAAATTCCTCATCACTTCATTCGAGATTGTTTCGAGAAGAAGTTGATACGAATTGAGAAAATCCACACTGACGAACAAAAAGCTGATTTACACACCAAAGCGTTTGATAAAACTCGTTTTCAATACTTGTTAAAACTGAACGGTATGAAGCTTTTATCGGTGTTGGAGGAGATTCTTGGCGTTGATGAAGGAGACATTGTAGATGATGTTGAGAAGCAATCTGCAATGGTTTGTCGATTTTTTACTTGTTTTGGTATTTAGGGGGAGTAGGGTAATATTTTCAGAAAATACAAAAACAATAAAAAATTTCAAAAATACAAAAACATGAGATATTTTCAAAATCCAAAAACAATAGAAAACCAGAAAAGAGCTTGTGTAAAAAGGGAAAATGATAGTACATCGGCTTGACAGTTGCGGTATGCTAAAGATATGTATAGTTTAAAAGTTTTAAACAGTCTCGCTGATGATGTGCCGATAGGTTTTTGCACATTTAGTAGGTTTGTTCGGGATATAAACCTAAAATCCTTACTTGCTTATTTCGTGGGGAACACTACTTGGATATATAGGTAACCCCTGAAATCTTGTTTGAAGGATCCCTCTTTCTGAGATACTAGGTCTTTATACTCAGTGATATTTGGGGTATTATCCCGGGACTTCTGATTTTGCGGAAGCAATGGCCTAGTCCCCGGAGAATACTTTACCGCTTGCTTGAAATATAGCACCGTCCTCAGCATAAAATGATGAGACAATAAAATTACTAATCAATGTTGTTGTAAAAAAGATCCTCTAAAGGGGACCCACTAAAGTCGAACCGTCATCTCTCTGCTGAACGGAAGTTCTGACCTGAGCTCTCACGGTTTCGCATCTAACCCCTTACAGATATCATATGTGGTATACTCACCTGTAAGACTGAATATTGGGATTTTGATACGGGAGTATATTCAAGAGGTGGGACACATGAATGAGTTTAAGGTCCTAAAACACTAAATCTGTATCCTGAACAGATTGAAAATTGTGTGAGAATTTAAGTGGATCAGTATAGCGACAATCTAAGTGAATTGTTTAATTCTGAGTATGAAATTAAAGCTTAACGGTACTTGTGACTTGTCGAATAGCTGATATGATTCCCTAACACACTCGCCAAAAATATGTTTGTAAATAGTTTACTTTTACTGCATTTTATTTCTGTAATTCATTTTCTAGTTTAGAACTTTATTAAAAATTCAAAAAGTTTTTTTCATTTCTGCTTTATTTTCTGACAAACCAAAGTGGAAAGCTGATCTTCAGATTCGAATTGAAGCAGATGCAGGAAGTTTCTGGGCTGGATGATGAGTTTGGAGCGTAATCATGTTAATTGAGAAGTTGAAAAGTTAAAGCAAATTCATTAACTTGAAACTTGTAATTTTCAGAAAAATGTTTGAAAAAGTCAATCAAATGTCAGTGTGAATTGTCTCAGATCAACCAAGGTCATTAAGTTGGACTTGGTAGATAAACTGAGTAATCATGGTCATTAATTTGGACCTGAATACTTAAGTGGATTTCTAAACACTGATTAGACCATCAAATGAGATTGAATGGTAAGTTTGAATTGAAACTGTTATTGTCATATATCTTATATTTAGGTAGAGATTGTGCAGGAAACAGGAATCAAGTTCTCCATGATAAAGAAAATGTTAAAGTTTGAACCAGAATTCAAGTCCCAGCTTATCGAGAGAGGGAGTCTGCGAAAGGGGGAGTCAGAATTCTGGATCAACACTCAAAGGGGAGATTGAAGATTAAAGTTTGAAGACAGTAATTGAAGGAAGCTTTTACTATGTCAAGACAATTTGGAAAGAGACAAAGACTAAAGACTCGATTCCGAAGACTTCGTCAACATCCAAGGGGGAGTCTGTTGGTGCACCTAGTGTCTGTTAACTTCGTCTTAATCGAGTCTTATGTCTAGATAGGATAAACGAGTGCACAATAGGGATCAAATTAGGGTCTGTTTGTGGTTAAGTGTGTAATTTCGTTTGAATGGGACATGAGCATGTTCAAACGAAATTAACTCATGTAATTTCGTTTGAACAGGGTCGTGTCACTTTCAAACGAAATCACTCAGGCTATATATAGGTGTTGTGCATGCTCATTTCATTCGGAATCAGTTCATGTTCTCTGAGCCGTGGTGCTATCCGTTTGTCATTTGAACTTGTAAAAGCTCAGGAAATCAGTAATAGATAAAGATTAGAAAGGAACAAGCTGTGTTAACATCATTTACATTGATTCCGCATTTGTACTTGATGATGAACTACTCATACTGACTATTTAGGGTCACACGACGATCCAACACTATATTAAACTTGTATGCTCACCTTTACACTGTGTGTATTGACCTCTATTTTAACGTATGTGACAGGTGTTCAGGATGCTGTGCTTTGCTTGCTATTTGATGGAACCGAGCTTAGGAGAGTCTAGAAACAAACAAAGACAATTTATTTTTATATGAATCTGAGTTGTTGGAACAGTTTATTTGTTTTGGAGATATATATATCTGTAATAACTTACTTTCTTAATAGGTTATGGTATGGGACATAATGTTTAACTATTCGGTAAAGTAGTTGTTATGGAATTTCTCTTAAACAATCTGTTTCGCTCAGTGCCATGCCCCGATGTTTCCGTCATCGGTTGGGGTGTGACAGATTGGTATCAGAGCCATAACTATAAGGAATTAGGCAAGACTCGACCTAGTCCGGGTCGATGTCTTAGAACCGACCTAGTCTATAGTCTAAGTACCAACAAACCGACTCGTGCATACCCAGTAGTTATTATGGAATTTCTCGCTCGAACTCGCTATACACTACACACTTGCGCGAACATCGCATACTACAGTTCTGCGCACGATCAGCCTTTCCTAAGGCTGATTACACACACAAACGGATGATCTGGTTAAGATTAGGTGTGAAAACCGTAAACTCTCGACTAGATTACTCGTTCAAATTAATATTTTTACTACAAACAAGAGGAATTGCGTTGAAATAGGTGTGAAATCCATACTTCGACGCATATCTCCCTATCTATCTCGTGATTTCATCACAAACAGGAATGCAGTCGCTAAGTTAGGGGTGAAACCCGAACCTTGATGACTCGTTCTACTCTCTCATGAAGTTTTGAAAAACTCTCACCAAAGTCTCGACGGACTCCAACGACTTGAGGTCACACTGTGACTGGAAGGATGCGTGCCGATCGCTCAGATTGAAGCGAGAGCACAGTCCCGATGGCCAATGTGTGCGCTTAAGGTCCTTGTGAATAGTCGAACCACCTTGGGTAGTCAACGTCTATCTAGCCAAGACAACCACTCATCGATTTTATGTGTTTTGATTCTGGAATCCGCAGCAGCTAACTCTGTGATTTACCGCTTTTGTGATCGATTTTATGTGAAATTTATGTGATTTTTATGGTAATTTGTTAAACAGTACGGTGGTACTGATGATTTTGATTCCACGTTTCTCGCTCCGCCAAAAACACACGATCCACACCATGCTAACAAATCACTGGTCTATGCTCGCTATGTTACTCGCTGTGTTCTCGCTGATCGAAATCGCTATAATTAATCGCCATACATGCTGTGAAGGATAGTGAATATGTGCAACATATAGAATGGTTTATGTGTTCTGACTGCCTTATGTGCTTCTGTGCCTTATATGTTAACGTGCTTCTGTGCCCTACGTGATTATGTGCTTATGTGTTTTTGTGCTTATGTGATTCTGTGTACGTGTTCCTGAGCTTTATGGTAAATCCCTAGACTATACTAGGAATAACCGAATAGTGTTTTGAATCCTATGGCGCTGTCTGTTGCAGACAATGTCATCATCTGGATCCCTACACTCTCGCGCTGCTAGGCGAAAACACGCCGATAAGCGACTCGCTTCTCTCATCGCGAGTCAAATCGTTAAAGTTATTCCCGAGATTGTTAGTGAGCTGAATGAAAACGCTAGCAAATCTTCTGAAGAATCCAAGACCGATACTCCCAAGGCTGCTTTCAGCTTCAAGCAGTTTAAAGCATGCGGGCTGAAAGAGTTTACTGGCGAAGATGGTCCTACGTCCATGTTCCAATGGTTTGATTCTATCGAAGTCACCCTGTGCTAGAGTGGCTGTCCTGATAATCTCCGCACTCTGAACGCCACTAGCGTCTTCCAATCCCGAGCGCTAGATTGGTGGACGGTCGAGAGAAACAAACATGGAAATGATGCAGCTTATGGGCTAGCATGGGACGAGTTGAAGGACGTAATGATGCAAGAGTTTTGCCCTCCCCATGAGCGCCAAAAGCTGGAGGATGGATTGTGGCATATTAAGCAGAAGGATGGTGACAACGCCGGTTTAACTGCTCGCTTTAAGCAGTTGAATATTATCTGTCCGGACCAACTCAAGACGCCCGAAATCACCATCAAAAAGTATATCCGTGCTCTTCTGGATTCCGTGGCTGATTTCGTTCAAGCTGCAAAGACGACGATAATTGAGGAAACCTACTTGCTCGCTGCTGAGATCAACGACAAGCGAGTCAAGTCTGGTTTCTGGGATAAAGCTCCCAAAAATCTGCATCAAGCTACCACTGCTTCAACCGATAAAGTCTCCACCGCTCCTCAGTCATCCAAGCTCTTGAGAGGCAAGAGAAAGAGCAACAGTAGTTCCAGCAACAAGAACTGTGCAATCACAGCTGCCCCGTTCCAATCGGTTCCTGCTCAACCTCAACACCGCCAAGTAGCGGCCCCGGTTACCAACGCACCGCCGACAAAGCGTGCGTATACTGGTCCTCATCCGGTCTGCCCTACTTGTACCAATCACCACCCTGTGGGAATTGCTTGCAGATATTGTGTACATTGCAACATGTATGGCCATTTCACCGCTAACTGCCATACAGGTCCACGTCAAACCCCAGCTCCAACACAAGGTCAAGCTCCTGCTCAACAAGCTCTACTTACTGCTTCCCAAGGCCATCAAGCTGCTCCTGTATCTGCGGTCAATGCTAGAGCTTGCTATGTGTGTGGTGATCCCAACCATTTGGCCAACATGTGCCCGAACAGAGTGGTCAAGCAAGAGCCACAACAGCAGCAGCCTCAGCAACAGCAGCAGCAACAAGCAGCCCGCAGTCATGCTTTCAACATTAATGCCCGTCAGGCTCAGACAGACAATAATGTGGTCAATGGTACGTTCCTTGTGAATGGTATATATGCTACATGTTTATTTGATACTGGAGCAGATAACTGTTTTGTATCGTTTGAATTCGAAAAGCTCCTCAATCGTAAGCGCGCTCATCTCCCCTCGATGTTCGATGTTGAAGTTGCCACCGGAAGAACCATCGCCGTTAATTATGTCCTACGTGATTGTACACTCGAACTCAACAATCACGTCTTCCCTATCGACCTTATCCTGATGCAACTCGGTAGTTTTGATGTCATAGTAGGCATGGATTTTCTTCGCGAGAATCATGCTGAAGTTGTTTGTTTTGATAAGATAATTCGCTTATCGCTCGCTAATGGTGATCAATTGTGTGTTTATGGTGAAGCCGCGTCGAAGAAACTCCAACTCATGTCGTGTGTCTAGGCTAGCAAGTATCTTCGCAAGGAATACCAAGCTTTCTTGGCACACATAGTAGTAGCGGAGAAAAAAGGAAGTTAAGGAAGTAGACCAGGTACCTATTGTTCGTGAATTTCCCAAAGTTTTCCCTGATGATTTACCCGGTTTGCCGCCCGCTCGTGATATCGATTTCCGAATCGACCTCATTCCTGGAGCAAATCCTGTTGCTAAAGCACCTTATCGTCTCGCTCCTTCCGAAATGCGTGAACTCTCGAGTCAGCTACAAGAATTACTTGATAAAGGCTTTATTCGCCCTAGCACCTCTCCATGGGGCGCGCCTGTCCTTTTCGTCAAAAAGAAGGATGGTTCGTTCCGGATGTGCATTGATTATAGGGAGTTGAATAAGCTGACAATCAAGAATCGCTATCCCTTGCCTCGAATCGATGATTTATTTGATCAGCTACAAGGTGCTACATGTTTTTCAAAGATCGATCTACGCTCAGGCTATCACCAATTACACATTCAAGAGGAGGATATACCCAAAACTGCTTTTCGAACCCGCTATGGTCATTACGAATTTGTTGTCATGCCTTTTGGTTTGACCAACGCCCGTGCAGTCTTCATGGATCTAATGAAGCGAGTGTGCAAACCCTTCCTTGATCGCTTCGTAATCGTATTCATTGATGATATCCTGATCTATTCCAAGTCAAAAGCCGAACACTCACAACATCTACGTTTGGTTCTTGAGTTACCCCAGGGAAACCGTCTCTATGCCAAGTTCTCCAAGTGTGAATTTTGGCTAGAGGAGGTCCAATTCTTGGGTTACATTATCAATAGTCAAGGTATCCACATTGACCCTGCGAAGATCGAAGTTGTTAAGAGTTGGGTTACACCCAAGAATCCGTCTGAAGTCCGCTCTTTTCTCGGACTGGCAGGCTATTATCGCCGTTTTATCGAAGGTTTCTCTAAAATCGTTGTGCCGCTAACCTCTCTTACGCATAAGGACAAACCTTTTGTTTGGGGAACTAAACAAGAGGAAGCCTTTCAAACTCTCAAAGCTATGCTTTGCAATGCTCCCATGCTCTCATTGCCCAATGGAAACGAAGACTTCGTAGTTTACTGCGATGCCTCAAACCTTGGTCTTGGTTGTGTTCTCATGCAACTAGACAAGGTTATCATGTACGCTTCTCGACAGCTCAAGATCCACGAGAAGAACTACACCACACACGACCTCGAGCTTGGCGCAGTTGTTTTTGCGTTAAAGATTTGGCGACACTACCTTTACGGTACCAAGTGTAAGATCTTCACCGATCATAGGAGACTACAGCATATCTTTGACCAAAAGGAACTGAATATGCATCAACACCGGTGGGTAGAACTGCTCAACGATTATGACTGTGAGATCCGTTACCATCCAGGCAAAGCAAACGTCGTTGCCGATGCTCTCAGTAGACGAAGCTATCTGCTTAGCGTTCGTAATTCCTAAGCCTAGTTTAATCTCGAAGCTCTTATACGTGACGCTCAACATGCTTGCTTTACCGAACGAACTTTAAAGAAGGAAAGAATACTAAATGATGGCGCTCAACTCGAGAATAAGTCAAATGGTAATTTTCATTATTTTGACCGAATTTGGATTCCCAAGCGTACTAATTTGCGACAACTGATGATGGACGAAGCCCACAAATCTCGATATTCTATTCATCCCGGTGCTGACAAAATGTACCAGGACATGCGCTACAAGTACTGGTGGCTGGGCATGAAGAAGGATATCGCTATCTATGTTTCGAAATGCCTGACCTGTTCCAAGGTCAAGGCTGAGCATCAAAGACCCTCTAGCTTACTCGTTCAACCCGAGATCCAGATGTGGAAATAGGAGAGTATAGCTATGGACTTCATAACAAAACTTCCGCGCACAACATCAGGTCATGATAGCATTTGGGTTGTGGTTGACCGTTTAACCAAGTCAGCTCACTTCCTGCTGGTACGAGAAGATTTTAAGATAGAAAATTAGCCCGAATCTACACCAAGGAGATCATTTGTCGACACGGGACGACTTGTGACATCATCTCTGACCGCGATGCTCGGTTTACCTCGCGTCTTTGGGAAACATTTCAATCTGCTCTCGGTACTACTCTTAATCCAAGTACTGCTTACCATCCCCAAACCAACAGTCAGACTGAAAGGATGATTCATACCCTTGAAGACATGCTTCGTTCGTATGTCATAGATTTCGGTGGTAATTGGGACGCGCACTTACCTTTGGTCGAATTCTCGTACAATAACAGTTATCATTCTAGCATACAAATGGCACCATTCGAGGCTTTATACGAGAGAAAATGTCGATCGCCTATTGCGTGGCACGAGATCGGAGACGCGTAAATTACCGGTCCCGAGCTGTTGCATGAAACGACTGACAAGATCCTCCAAATTCGAGACAATCTATTGAGAGCTCAGAGCCAACAGAAAAGTTGTACTGATAGACGCCGTAAGCCCCTTGAATTTGACGTTGGCGATCACGTACTCCTAAAGGTTGCACCTTGGAAGGGGGTGATCAGATTCGGCAAGAAAGGAAAGCTCGCGCCTCGATATGTTGGACCCTTTAAGATTCTGGAAAGGACTGGAAAAGTGGCCTACAGACTCGAACTACCAGAGGAACTGAGTAACGTCCACCCGACTTTCCACGTTTCGAACCTTAGAAAATGCTTGGCCGACCAGGAATTACATGTCCCTCTCAAGAATTTACAAGTGGATGAAACATTACACTTCGTGGAAAAGCCTGTCGAGATCGTGGGACGAGAAACCAAGGTGCTCAGATGCTCACGCATTCCCATTGTGAAGGTTCGCTGGGAAAGCAAACGTTGTGCCTAGTTTACCTGGGAACTCGAAAACGACATGAAGGCGAAGTACCCACAAATGTTTGTTACGCCTACTTCATAAATTTCGGGATGAAATTTCCTAAAGTGGGGTAGGCTGTAACAACCCGCTTTTCCGAAAGTTAAAGTCAAAGTCAAGATTGAAGTCAAAGGGAGAAAAGATTGCTAATTGCGATCTGTCACTCCTTGCTCAACTATCGTTTGACTCCTTCTACTTGTAATCGAATTATATTACTTACTTGCTTTAGTTGTATTATGTGGAGCATCTATTAATAATTGAGTTTTAATCGCATATAAAATCGCTAATCGACTTATCGTTATCGCAATCGCAACTCGATTTATGCGTTCTGGATATTGTTTTACGTGTGTGTGCCTATTATGTGTTACTTGTGCTTGTCATGTTTATGTTGAGGCGTTTTATCGGCAATCGCAATTCTATCGCATCGCAACCAAATCGCAAACGTTAAACGCAAGTTAGTTATAGTGATTGTATGTTAGGTATAGTAGTTGTGTTATTTGGGTAACTAATGGGTAATACTATCGCATCGCTCACTCAAATAGCATCGCAATGCTCAACACGCGAATCGAAACAACAAAACTCATCGCGCCGAACACCAGGATCGAGTGGCCAACTGACCGAGTGGCCATCCGATCAGATTGCCATCCGATCGGATTGTTGTCCGATCGAGTTGCCACCGGATCGGACTGCCACCCGACCGGACACCCATCCGACCAGTGACCTGCTCGACACTTATGCCCCTTTAATTTTTGGGAAACCCTATAAATACCCACCATGTGACAGCTCCTCACTCGAACCAGCCGCACTCAAGCACTAATTTCTCTTGATTTCTCTCGATTCTTGTAAGTTTTCAACCTAAATCTTGTACTTCTATGATCTACACTCACTTCTTCATCATTTTCACCTTTGAATGTTAACTTTTAACCGTGAAATCACTGGATTTGTTGTGTTCTAGGGTGATGTCATCATGGAGTTCTTATGAACCTTAAGGGTTGGCTTCATTCCACCAAGAACAACTTAGATCTGAAGGATTTCCATAAGATTAAACAATGTTTTCACCTAGATCTACACAAATTCATGGTTAAAAGTATTGAAAGAAGGTTTTCCAACTTTCTTTCAACTCTTTTACACTCAATGCACTCAAAACCGATAGAATCGGAGCTCGTTCTGATCTTCTAGTCTTACTTAGTGATGTGTTAGTTCAAGATCTGAATTCTATCTAAGAGACAACTTATTTTGGGTTAAACGTGAACAACCATCTCGAACAGTGAACTGATCGGACCAGGGTGGTTCCAGCTCGGACGGATCGCTTGGGTCAAGATGGGATTTCTGTCGTTTAGCACGTTGTCAAAACGTCTCGAACAAACTGCAAACAATCAAAATAATCAAGTGTCAAGATGATCAGACCGTCGAACGGATTGTCGTCCGATCGGATTGCCATCCGATCGACCGGCCATCCGATCGGGTTACACTTGGTTCCACACTTAAACTTTTCATCTTCAACTTTCAAGGCTCTGAACGTCGAACGGATTGCCGGCAGATTGGATTGTCATCTGATCGAACGACCACCCGACCATGTAATGTTTGGAACTTCAGCACTTAAACGATTTTCAACATGTTCAATGCACAAGATTGCCACCCGATTGGATTGCTATCCGATCAAGTGACCGTCCTGCTGTGAACTTGTTCTCAACTGAGAAGACTCGCCAATAGGATCGTCGTCCGATCGAACCGTCGTCCGATCGACCGACCTGAAAGGTAGAGATAGTTCTCTACTTTCAAAATGCTACAAGAAAAACTTCAAAGGGCAAACCATCATACACAAACACATCCTTGCCAAACAAGATGTCAATCCAATCAAATGGCCATCAGATCGGATGACCATCCGAACGGATTGACATCCGATCGACGGGCCAACCGATCGGATTGCCATCCGAACGGATTACCATCCGATACTTGATACTTCTGCATCGTTTAATGCGCCGCTTATCGTTTATGCTATCGTTAACTGTTCAGGCTAATCTCTCTCAGCGCTCCCTTCAATCCAAGAGAGTGTTTACTTGTTAAAAACAATCTGTGAGTATACTCGATCCCTTTTTGCTTTATGCACTTTTGGGTGTTACATACGTTACTTATTCTAAATCACATCGATCATACAACGTAAACACTATTTATACGCTGACCTCTAATGCATATTATACGTGACTCGATTAATGCTTGTTTGTTATGTTTACACATTGATTGTTGTCTACCTTCCTTAGCAACGATAGTACTATAGTTTGGAATCAGCACCTGTCGTGGACAGGGGTTGTTAAGGATGTTACTTCACGTGTTCGCAGTGGTGAACATGTGATGCGCACTCGCTACTCGAAGTCAAATCGCATTCATTGGTATTAATAGGATCTTTGTCGATAACTTACATGCTTCACATTATACGTTGTACATGCTGGTCATGTGTAAACGATTTCGAACTCTATTATGCTATATTAAACTTGTATGCTCACCATTACACTGTGTGTATTGACCTCTATTTTAACGTATGTGACAGGTGTTTAAGATGCTGTGCTTTGCTTGCTATTTGATGGAACCGAGCTTAGGAGAGTCTAGAAACAAACCATGACAATTTATTTTTATATGAATCTGAGTTGTCGGAATAGATTATTTGTTTTGGAGATATCTATGTCTGTAATAACTTACATGCTTAATAGGTTATGGTATGGGACTTAATGTTTAAATATTCGGTAAAGTAGTTGTTATGGAATTTCTCTTAAACAATCTGTTTCGCTCAGTGCCATGCCCTGATGTTTCCGTCATTGGTTGGGGTGTGAGATTCCTTTTTGTAGTTTTTTCTCTGTTAGGAAACTTTATTTGTAAGTATTGAAGAAAACAAAATCAGCTTGATCTATGAAGAAGATAAAAGTCCTGAAGATCAAAACAACAAGAAGAAAACCGGATAGGGCAACTGAAAAGAATAATATCTACTTCAAAGAATCATAAGTTGATCAAGAACTGAAGAAGATTATCAGAGAAGGCTTTTCTGATGGATCTGATGATATTTTTGATGAAATATCATCAGTTTCTAGGAATTCTGATCATCAGACTTCTTTCTGATGATTTGTTCACCTGAATTTTTAATGAAGTGGTTTTCAGAAATTCTGATAAAACCCCATTTGTCTAAAAATCAGTTCTATCCTGCTACAATAACCGAAGCAACTTAACATTATTGGATATCACGATGACAAAGGCAACTTGATTATTGGATTCAATGAATATGTCAAGAAGCTACTTTTTGTAGGACATAAACATGAATAAACAAATGTTTATTCATGTATCCAAGTCGTCTATAAATAGAAGGCTCATCAAGCAAAGAACATTGAGTTAAGCTTAGCATTCAATACATACTACAAACTCCATTGTCCTTTCACCTCAGAATTCACAAGTATTCATTTGTAATAGATAATAATATTACAATCACCTTGTAAACCATTTTGTTTCAAAGTGATATAAACTTGAAAATTCTGTAGGTCTTGTTTCTTGAAAGTCTAATTTCTATTTCCGCACACTATTTTCACATTTGTTGAAATCACTTGCCATATTACGTGAAAAGAAGTTTTAAAGTCCAAACTGGGACCAACATTCTCTAACTGTTGTTAAATTCGCCATTGCGCCGGAAATCCTCATGTTGCGCGATGGGTGGGCATCAATTCGTTTAACCACAGTACCGACACTTGTTATAGTAACCAATAGAGAAAAAATAAAAATAAATGATGATATTACCAAAAATATACCAACATGGCGGGAATTTGGTCGGTAGCGGTTTGTTTCGTTACGCCACCACACTCGTTATAGCAACCCATAGAGAAAAAAATCTTGATATGACCGAAAAATACCAACACGTGATTTATATCGATAAAAAACAAACGCAAGTTATATAAGATACATAAAAAACACATAACACATATATAAAACCATTGTCGGTATCGGTTTGTTTCGTTACACCACCTTCACTCGTTACAGCAACCTATAGAGAAAAAAAAATCTTGATGTGACCAAAAAATACCGACACGTGATTTACATCAATAAAAAACAACCGCAAGTTATATAAGATATATAAAAAACCACATAACACATATAAAATAACCTTTAAAACAAATAACTACTTTTCATTCACTTTGTCTATTCATAGTATATATATATATATATATGTGTGTGTGTGTGTGTGTGTGAGTCTATATATATGTGGATAGGTGAGGTTTGGCTACAAAGTCCAAATTTTCTAAAAAGTGTAAAAAGTCATAAAACACTATAGTTTCAGCCATAAAACACACCTAAAACACACATATAATAGAGTGAAGATTACTAAAACACCATATTCCCTAATAGTCCATAAAAATTTCAAACACACTATTGTAGAACTATGAATATAAAACACTACATGCTAATCAACATAAAACACAGTAATATTTGTCATTCCATAATCAGAGTCTTATCATCCAAAACAAAACATAAAACCTATATATCTGATGTTTTAGTAATCTTCATTATGTTATCTGTGAGTTTTTGGTATATTTTCTGGTTGACGTTATTGTGTTTTATGACTTTTACTCTTCTTAAAAATTTTTAACTTTGTAACCAACTCCTAGCCATATATAGTATATAATATAATCTATACTTTCTATAAAAGGAGAAATCCCGATGACATAAGAAAAGCTGAGGTGGCAGCCATAGAGGCTGTCCAACAAGGCTTTTTTTATGTCATTATTACATCATAAAGGTTAATTTAAAATACATTTAAAATTCAAATATTTGCCATCAAACCACTGCCCATATCCAAAATTCAACCTACGTTATAAATTCAAACCCCTACAATCAAAACCACTGCCCATATTCAAAATTCTGGCTCCAGATCCAAAATTTGAACCGTATACATATATAACCTATATTATTCTGGCTCCACATTCAAAATTCAATCCCTCTCTCAACTTCAGAGCGCCTCCACATCCAATCTTCATCTCCACGAGCATAAACGTATAAAATCGTACCAAATTATAGGATCATAAGGGTTTCAAACGAGAAAATGACAACAAAAGGGGGATTTAAATGTTCTAGATTGTTCTGATCGAGTAAACAACTGGAACACACAGGAACCTTAAAGCATATAAACAGTTTAAAAGTTAAAAATCGATGGTGAAATTAAGCGAATCAGAGGTTTACCTGGTTGAAAATGATGAAGAATTTCTGACAGAGAAACGTGGGTTTTTGTTGATTATATAGACAGAACAACGAATTTATTCCAAGAACGGGAGAGAAAGGAAGAGAGAGAGAAGGGGGAGCCTGTAGTTATCACCTCATAACAAAACCATCTACGCCGCCTTTACCGGGCGCCACTCCGTAGCTCCTCCGTCACTCCTCTGGTTCTGAATTGCCCATCAAATCTACACAGGTAAACAATGATTTCGAAGTTTTTATTTACCTTTTTGATTTAAAGTTTCTATTTGGTGCCCTAGATGGTTTCAATGGTTTTCAAGATTGTGATGAAGTCTTTCTTTATCTACTCAATAATCATGAAATTTCATAAAACTTTATATCACTGTTCTTTGTGTGTTCAGGACTGATGGTGCCTTTATCACTGGTGATAATGACGGTTATGTCACCATATGGAATGCTCAAAGTAAAAAAAAAAAAGAGTTTTGAGGTAATTTTCATTATCCGATGATACGTTCTTATGAACTAAAGTTAAAGTTTTAGTGGCACTAAAGGAGCTCTAAAAAATTAAATATGCAATTTTAAAATGTGGTTCAAAGGATTTGACACAATTTTGATCTTGATGTTATGTCAGATGCCGAAGTTTGAAAACAGTATTGCTTCATTAGCATACTACTATGATTTTCAAGATGGTGATGAAACCTTTCTTTATCTACTCAATAATCATGAAATTTCATACAACTTTATATCACTGTTCTTTTTAATTTTTATTTTTGTGTGTTCACGACTGATGGTGCCTTTATCACTGGTGATAATGACGGTTATGTCACCATATGGAATGCTCAAAGTAAAAAAAGAGTTTTGAGGTAATTTTCATTATCCGATGATACGTTCTTATGAACTAAAGTTAAAGCTTTAGTGGCACTAAAGGAGCTCTAAATAATTAATTATGCAATTTTAAAATGTGGTTCAAACTTCAAAGGATTTGACACAATTTTGATCTTGCTGTTATGTCAGATGCCAAGGTTTGAAAACAGTATTACTTCATTAGCATACAACTGTGGTGGACAACTTCTAGCTATTGCTTCAAGCTATACATACCAAGAAGCGAATGAATTGTAAGCATATTTTTACTCGTCTTTATATTTATTTATTTACTTTTTCATCCATTTTTGTCAAAATACTTCCTTAGGTATTACTTTTATCTGATCTTGAAAATATTTACAAGGAAATACCTCCAAAGATATAGATACTCGGTCTTCTTTTTCTTATTTAATTAATGCAAGCAAAATTGTCAGTAGACCGTAGAACTAATACCAGTTGAATAAAGATTCACAAGTCAAACTTAAGCAACTTCGGGAAAATACAAGGGTTGACCAATTTGACTACATGAGTTTTTTTTGTAGGAATCTGCAGTTCCAGCGGTTAAGTATATCTCGATCGAGGATTACAAGCACTTACTTGCTAAGGGAGATACTAATCATGCACCCTATGGTATGGATGGACCATACGGTCAACTATTGGACATAATAACCAAGAGGTACATCTTTTACCATCATAATCCTGTTTAAGTTAACAAACTACATTTTACGTTTCTATATGCAGCTTATTGTTTACTTGGAACTTTTACCATCATAATCCGCAATCCCTTTGTTAACAATTGGTCACTTTCTTTAGAGAGGTATACATTATGTCTTTTCTTATATACTCTTGCTTGCACTTAATTAACTATCTTACATTTAAAGTTTTGGTTCTAAGTAGATCTCATGATCTGCATGTGTGTAATGGTACTAAAGATAACTTTGTTGATATTATTCAGAAAGGGAGTTTGGTAATTTTTGAGATAGTTGCTTTTCGAAGGGCAAAAAGGAGTTGAACGATTGGTTTTGGCATGTGGTGGTGAAGCTGTGAAAATATGGATGGCCTAACTCCTGACTGCCTTGGTTGGGCAGGATTAGTCTATGAGCATATTCTTGGAGCTTGTCTTTTGGTGTGTTTTTTTTTCCTGTCTCTTTCATTTGACCCATTTCATACTTTGACTAAATTTATCCAAATGTGTAAAGTCTTGACTATTATTTTGCATTATTTTACTTTCTTTATTGGTAATTAATGTTAAATTAAATTGGGGTTTAATGGGTTAAACTAGGTTTAATTATATGCTGGAGTTAGTGGTTGAAAATGATTAAAGATCATAAATTTTTGGTTGAAAAGTTGAGTTGATATACTAGAGAATCTGTTTTGACATTTTTTTTGTTATGTTATTAGTTGATATATACTTGATTGAACCTATGTGGAGCATTGTTTTCGCCACCAATTATGTTTTAACTTTGGTTTATTGATGTAGATCTCTTCATTTCGAGAGAGCAGATCGGATAGTAGACGGTTTTACATATTTACGGCTACGAAAACGCTTCACTTAATGGGTTAAAGTAGGTTTAATTATATGCTGGAGTTAGTGGTTGAAAATGATTAAAGATCATAATTTTTTGGTTGAAAAGTTGAGTTGACTACACTAAAGAATATGTTTTGACATTTTTTTTTGTTATGTTATTAGTTGATATATACTTGACTGAACCTATGTGGAGCATTGTTTGAAGGAAAAAAGAGTTGCTTGGATAGAAACTTTGGCCGCTACTAGAAACCTGTTTTCTTTAAGACGAATAAATGATAAGTCACCAATTATACACTCTGATATATCATTGTCGACTGAAAGATTAAAGCAACGCTTAATCGACGAAGGCACCGGTGAGGTACTAATTAAGGATTGTGAGCAGATTATGCTCTCATAGTTTTCTAAACTTCAAGGGCAAGTTAGAATTCTTTGTGAAGAACAGTCTAATTTACTCGACACGTTAAGACAGCTAGAGGTAAGTTTAACATTCTTCAAGTTTTGAGGTTAAAATGGTAATTTGGTTTGTTTTAAGTTTGTAAATTTTAAGACTCTTCAATACTATCAGGCTGCTAATATTGAAAATGAGGCATCTGGAGTACCCGAAGGCGAGTATCAATTGACACAACACGCGTTTTCAGATCTTCAATGTTGAAAATATAGCAGTAAAATGTGACTCACTTTTTGTGTTATTACTTAATTTAATACATTATAAAGTTATGAACATAAATTGACGAATATTCATAATGGAGTTCGGCGGAATCATCTGACGAAGCAAGAAAACGTCTGTTGGGCTCAACAGACGTTTGAATAACTCAATCAGTGGTTTGAACATCTGTTTGACTTTTGGTCAACTCTGAAAAAGAAAGATAAGGTCGGTTTTTCAAAATGTCTGATAGAAACCTCTGTTGGGCTCAACAGACGTTTGAATAACTCAATCAGTGGTTTGAACATTTATTTTTCTTTTGGTCAACTTTGAAAAGGAAAGATAAGGTCTGTTTTTCAAAATGTCTGATAGAAACGTCTGTTGGGCTCAACAGACGTTTGAATAACTCAATCAGTGGTTTGAACATCTGTTTTACTTTTGGTCAACTTTGAAAAAGAAAGGCAAGGTCTGTAGAGGTGTTTTACGTGATAGTTATGGCGGTGAAGTATCTGTTGAATAATAAGTGAGTTTTTGTTTTCAACTAATTAGATCTTTATGGTATTTGTATAGATTTTTAGGTTTTGAATGACATTTTATTGAATCTGTTTTAAACTGGAGGATCCTCATCTGTCATTTATTTCTTCAGTCATGGGAGGACATGGATACGTAGGACGTGTATAGCTTTGTCTATATGTATTTCATCTGTCAGATATTTCTTTTTGTATAATTTGGTTTAGCATTAGTTTTGTACATTGGTGATGTTTACTAATCTATACTTGATTTGATTGATTTTGATTAAATGATGGTTGGGCGTTTATAGCCAAGCACAAGTTCATACCTTATTTTGATGCTGCTACAAAGGTATGCTCTTATGGAGATTGGATCTTAATGGATTAATTTGTGTTTATAGGTTAATTTACGATATTCGATAACTATACTGAAAGACGAATAAAACAAGAATATGGGTTCGTTTAGTTTTTGGTTTTAGTTTTTGTTGTTAATGAATCTAATTTTGTATGTTCCTATTCTCAACTCCTAAATGTTCCAACAAATTATGTTAATGTTCGAACATTGTAATCTTTGTAATGTAATCGAACAGGGAACAAGGCATACAAGTGGTACGCGAAGCTTGGTTAAATGACAATATTGAGAAACAAGAATCACAACCGTTAAATGCTTACGATGTCGTTAGCGATCTTTCCGTTGATAGTAAAGGAATTGCATGGGACCTGCAAGATCCAACTCAAGAAGCACTCGAATATGTAAATGCCGAAGTAAGTTTTCATTTTTTCGACACGTTTTAATGAAATTTCGCTATCTTTTTAACACAGGTTCTTTGCATTTGTTGTAGATTAAGATGTATGGTAAAAGAGTGGTGGACAAAGATAGCGAGTTGGATAAAGACGGTGGCGTTATCTTTGAGAAAGACAGGATCGAAAAGAAACCGCAGAAGTTTTACCCGATTGACATGGTGGGATGTAAGGCTAAATTGCACTTTACGTCCTTTATGTTTCAGGGTTTATGCAGGCACTGTCCTTTAAGTTTAAAAATTACACTCTATGTCCTTTATGTTTACAACCTATAACGGGCGGTGTCCTTTCTCATAAACCCAATTATCTTTTAATGGTTAAACCCCTTGTCTCTCTCAACTTCAAACATGAGGGACCTTTTATGTAGAAAAGTGAAACATTCAAAAACCCCTCTCTACCCCATTCTCTCCTGCCGATTGATGAATTATGCCCTTCTTCAACCACTAAATCCATCAATTTGATCTTGTTTTCCGGTAAATCATGCCTTCAAGCAGTGGTTCGTTACCACCGGTGTAACACCTGTGTCATTTCAACCATCAAACAAATGCCAAACCAATGAAATATTGTATTTCATACTTTGGACTTGTATAAATATGTGTATCTTTTGCACATATCAACTCATGTTCGATTTCAAGCTCTAAATCGCTTTCTGGAAGGTTATACGCGCTCTGATGCGTAAATATAACCAGTTTAATCCAACGAACACTCCGGAATAGTGAAATAGGCTTAACATACCTTAAATTACCTTTACATAACTTAGATATAAGTTTTGGAAGGTTTGGTGTGGTGAAATAAAGTTTAATCGCTTACAGGGACTAAAGTTGACAAACTGCGAAAGTATGCCAATTTGAACTGTAACAGACCTTCCGGAACATGACCATAAGTTAAACATGCCATAAATATCCTTTGCATAGCTTAGAAATAGGCTTTGAGGTGTTCGGTATGCTAAAATAAACTTTCGTGTCATTCAGGGACTAAAAGTGTCAAAAAGTGCACAAGTTTGCATTTTCGAGCATAACTTACGTTCTGAATACATCCGGACATCTAAAAATTTATGTAAGCATGACTACATTATATTTTAGTGTTCGCCTTAAGAAAAATCCATTCGTCGCATCATTTGGATCGTTTTTCGCGCTTGTGCGCATTCCGTCGTAATTAAGCGAACATCGCGTTCGTACGGCTAAACGAACCGACATCCGAGATATTTTTGAACACATTTTAAGTTCCCTATACTTTAACTTCATTTTAGAGCTTTGAAATGGGGTTAACGGGCCTTAAACGTGTCAAAAATGGCCTAAATACAGTTCAGGGACCAAAAGTGTAATTCTGCCAAAGTAAGCCCTACGATGCGTATGGTATTTATACCATACGATGCGTATGGGGTCTTCTGACCAGGTGCAGAGTCTTTAACAGCCTGTTTTCAGCAGATTTAACCACAACCACATGTTCCTAATTGTCTAGTCATGAGATAAGGATGGAATTTTAGTTACCATAAGGTTCCGACAAGTGTACGGGTTGGATTCATGGCACGTTATCCAAGAAACGATCCCAACGGTGGACCATTTCCTATAAATACCCACCAACATCACACCCAAAAACTCACACCTTTGAATCTGAACTTGCTCTCTAAGTTGTCGTGTTTAACACTTCATACCTGAGAGTGTTCGGGTTCAAACCTTCCATTCTTGGACCCTTCGTAAGTATTCTTTCGTTCTTTTCCTTATTTTTACTGCTTTTCGAGTCAGAAAGTCAAACTTTGTTTGACTTTCAGCGTTGACCAGTAATGGTCAATGCGAAGTTCGTTTGAACTTCGCAACGTGAGTGTAATCACGTTGGTCGTGGTCCCTTGGGACTATGCCCACTGATTACCACGTTGTCTAGAGTCGTAGGGTAGGCGATCTGATAAATCGCCTATACCTTCGAACCCGACCCAGTTTGGTCGATCATTAGGATCCGACCAAATACATTAGGTGACCATAGTAGGTAGGGAATAACCTTCCGAGGTTATACCCTATGGTCACATCGTTTAAGTAGTTGTATGATAGGTAGTTTATATGCCTTAGGTAAATTACCAGAATACCCTTTTCATGTATAATTGGTAATTAAGCATATGTAACCTAAACTTTTGTCACATAACTGATTATGTAACATGTTTAGGCATATAACACTTGTCATAGGACTAGTTAGGCGGTCCGAACGCGTTACACGCGAACGACGCGTTAAAGTAGCATAAGCTTCCTAAACGGGTCGTAATGGGTCGTAGACACTTAGGTTAAGTTTCATTTAGTATGTAGGCTTTGTTAAACCATATCATATGAGTTCCTACACTCATTTGGTTTACAAACCCTAATGCTACCCAATCTTCCGATTTAGGTCCGGTTAATTAACATAGTTACCTATATTAGGTGCCGTTTGATTTCCGTGATCTCTAGCTTTGTTTGGTTGTTACTCAAGGACTACTGAGCAATCTCAAGTGAGTATATAGACCCCTCTTTTACTGTTTTCCAAACTGTTTTGGGGTGGAACACATGTGCCTACTTGTTACTTTCCTGCTTTTCTGTTTTCACATCATATACCGACTATGTTTGTTAGTACATTATAGTACATGATTTCATTACTTTTCTGCTATGTATGTTGACTGATAACATGCTAAGCACATTGATTTACATGACTTTTCTACTTTGTATGTTAACTTAGCATACTTAGTACATCATTTTTACATTGCATCTCTGTTGCATATGTTTACTCAGCATATGGACACATTGTTTTACAGTGCATCTCTGTTGCATATGTTCCAGTAACATATGGACACATTGTTTTACAGCTCTACCTTGTATGTTTACTCTAGCATACTAGGTACATTATCTTCATCACATGCTTACATTTTGGTATGACATTTGGTTTGTTTAACGGGTCTATATAACATTCATTAACATTTGCTACGCCGCTCGGTAGTAGGTAGTGGTACCATAGGACTTGACAAATCCCATTTCGGACATCCCGGGTAGGTGGGGATGAAAGGAATGACCGAATCCGAATACAATTCTTTTGATAACCTTGACTGAAAGGGTTATCCGACTGTCTCAAGGCTTGAATGTTTGCGTCTAACATACCGCATAAATGTTCATATTCAGTATAGCATGCATATATCTTACAAAACATAACTTTGAATTTAAACCAGTTTTACTTCAATACTTTGTTTTGTACATTTTTTTCTTATGGTTTAAGTAGTCTAAATTTTACTTACCATACATATCATTTTGGTTATACATTACTTGACTATTTTTGGACTATAGACATTTGACATGGATATTTGACATAGACATTTGACATGGATACTTGACATAGACATTTGACATGGATATTTGACATGATTTACATCTTGACATGAACATTTTACATTGTTTGGTTTGGTTTGATTAAGTGATTAAGTAACGATGCGTGTGTAATATGATACAAGCATGGTGGATACGCCGCTGGTACTTCCTATATATAAGTGTTTGTATGGTATTACATGTCGTAACGTTATTTGAATCATTTCAGTTTGAGACATAGAATATTTTATACAAATAACATACTTTTCACAAGACATTGTTTTACAAAACAACTTATCTTTTACAAACTCATTTAACTTGGTTATTCATTTAACCATACATTATTCACTTATTTATACATATCATCTGAACTGATTGTTTTTCAAGTAATTTACAAAACAAAGCAAATAACAAGGTTCATGACTAAACATTTTCTCAAACATAAGTCATGAAACCTATTTTCACAAAACCTATGTATCTCACCGGCATTTTTATGCTGACGTACCATATTTTCACATGTGTTTTTTTCAGGAGCTGTTGCATAAGATGATCAAGATATACATAGACAGACTTGGGCTTTAGTGACAATAAAAGATGCAAGACTAGTTAATTATGTTGTATTTTCCTTGTTTGTTAAGACATTGTAACACTTTTAATCAATAAAACGAAACTTTAATTTCCATGGTTGTGAAACATTAATTCTGTTGCAACACGCCCCGATGTTTCCGCCGCGATTTGTTGTTTTACGCGGTCGGGGTGTGACAGAAAAGATGGTATCAGAGCCAATGGTTATAGGGAATTAGGTTATTAGTAATGCTTTGACCTAGTCTATAACCTTCTTAGGACCCTAACGCGAGTTTACTTGCGTTTAGTCATAAAACAATACCGTCACCTATCCTTAGGCGACGATCACAACAAGAATATAAATTTCAAAACCGCTTTGAAAACTAATCATCTGTTCTAGGATGATTGATTACTAGGTTTTGAACTCTCTATTATATGGTTTTGAACCCTTTGAGTTTTCAAAATCTCGTCAAGGTTTTGGGTTTTTAATAATGTGAACACGTGCAAACTGGAAGGGTGAATGCCTGTATTCTGGGTTTTCTGGCTAGGCAAGCACTTCGTATACATCTCATCAGACGCGAGACCAGTTGTGCTTACCTGGGAATTCTTGGGATGAGTGTTCACTTATAGGCGAGCATGTCTTCGCGATACATTATTTTTGACCCATTTACTTTGATTAGTCACCGTCTCATTTGTTTGCCTTAGGTAACAAACAAATGATCGCAATCTTCATGCGTTATCATTCTGTTTTGATTGTCCAATAATCTTTCACCTGTTTCTCCCTATGCCTTTCTTTTTCTTCAAGAATGTCTCTTCATCACGATGACGCCCAGATATCTGAGCAAGCAGCCAAATTCGCTCAGCGAATAGGCGAAGTAGTCCTGAAGACTGTGGAATTAGCTACTGCCATGTATCGTCTCCTGGATGAAGCCACTCAAGAGTCACCAAGACAGGCAGGACCTAGTCAGGTGACAACACCATCAGCCAATACACCAATCGAGGAATCAAAGACCATGGATGAACAACCCCCTAAGAAGTCAAAGAAGCGAAAGGCTTCTCAGAACTTCGCCATTGTCGCTCACAATGGTCAAGCCTTCCCCAACCAACCAGCTCAACCCCCTGCTAGGAAGTCATACAATGGAACTGCACTCTTGTGCAACCAATGTAACCTTCATCATCACCCTTGTGTGAAGTGCCGCAAATGTCAGATTTGTGGACTTATAGGTCATACAGCAAGGGTTTGCCCAACTACAGCTGTACCAAATCAAGCTGGCGACACTCCTGCTCAAGCTCGTTTCTCACGAGGGCTTTGCTATAACTGTGGCGAGATGGGCCATTTCCTAAGGGATTGCCCAAAGCTTGCTAAGGCAAATCTGACCCACGGATGAGCAGTTGGCCGAGTAGAAGATGTTTCTATCTTATGCTTTTGTTTCTTTCGTTTTCTTGATTGTGAAACAATCTGTCTCGTTCATAAATAAAAATTAGTTGTTCACAGATTCTGATGTACAATAGTAGTTACATATGTGTAGGATTTTCTTATGATACCTACATCAAGGAACTATGTTCCTTACAAACTACTCTTGTGATTCTCTCTTTCAAATGATCGCTCGTGATTCCCTCGAACATTTTAAGTACTCGTTTCATTCTAAGAAACAAAGTACAGAAGATAAAGTGACATTATGAGTGATCATGCTTCTGCACATCAGTGCCTTTGAATCCTTGGTTAGATAACTAAGGGTGTTTTCAAATCTCATACCCATTACGTTTTAAATTTTTCAACATACACAGTACCAGTATTTCAAAAACAATCTTCATGATCTCAAAACACTTCATATAGTTTGAAAACATTTTTTTCTAGATGCATTGTCTATGTTATTTCAAAAACATTGGCCATGTTATCAAAACCAACCTTTCTAATTTCAAAATATTTCATATAGTCTGAAGACAATATTAACACAATACATTTTCTGATCAAGTGCATGATTTCGAAAAGCATCATTCATGTCTTTCAAAAACCTTATACATAATTTCAAAATTCATCTCGCATGATTTTAAAACATTTTTGTAAATATATCTACCTAATACACCTACTTTATGATTTCAAAAAGTATTATATATAAGGTTTCAAAAACGTTAAACACATCTTTCTTAAAAGAACCCCATGCATAGTTTTCAAAAATATTTTCCTCATACATTGACTTAACCTTCAAAATTCTGCTTCATATGTCGCCTTGACATATCAAGCATCTCAACTTCTTAAGCATTTTACATCATGTTTTGACCTAAGCACGTCCAGTGCAAGGTTTCAAAACATCTCCAACTTTTAAATCCATATGGGATCTTTTTATCCTCACAATTAGATCCTTGTGGATGATCATGATTCAAATCAGAGTCCTTAATTGGATTCTTTATATACCTTAATTCGAACATTTCGAGTTCTAGTAATCAAAATCGAATTTTCTTTTTGAATCTTTCTATCTTTATAGTTGGATTCTCGAAAATGTTTAAAGTACCAAACGAAATCCACAAGATGGATTCCTAGTGTACTTTAAATGCATGTACTCTGTTAGCAGAACAAACTTCTAGTTAGCAATTTTGTGGTTATGTGACTATGTGTTTATTCATCTTATGTTTTCTTTCATGCATTTTTGTGTTTTTAATACTCTGGATATTCGTTATCCAAATCCTCGCAGGATCTTTCATATCTTCATATGAGAGATTCGTAGCAGGATATTCAAAGGTACTACCTTAAATCCTTAATGGGCTTCTATGTAATAGTTAAGACCCTTGGATTTATACAGTACCACTCCAGACCCTTTTTAGTGGTCTAGTCTAAAGGATTGATTCACAATTTGGTTAAAGAATGACATCTAGTGATGTAGCTGGACAGACTCCTTGATAGTCTATTTAGATCATTTATTGATCTAGTCTACGGGACTCTATGGCGGTCTAGTCACACTCATCACAGGATTGCTCATTTGGTTTTACCCTACGCATTATAAAATAGACTGTGTGAACTGTGCAAGGAATTGTCTAATTATGGAGGCCTACATAATTATGAAATTTAGTGCATAGAAACCCAGTAAGGTTTATTATGTGTAAGAACCGATAGTGACAACAATAACAAAATGAGAACGATGTAATGGAGGTACGGTGGACGCACCAATGACGCTTCGTATACTTGTATATAAGTATCCCTCTTACATTGCAAGCATAATGTTATTAAAGTTACTAGAAGTTCAGAACCCTAACCAATGTTGTTCGATCTTTTCAACTTCATGTTTTAAACTCTCACAAGTTTCCTCTAAATAAATTTCGGGACGAAATTTCCTAAAGTAGGGGAGACTGTAACACCTGTGTCATTTCAACCATCAAACAAATTCCAAACCAATGAAATATTGTATTTCATACTTTGGACTTGTATAAATATGTGTATCTTTTGCACATATCAACTCATGTTCGATTTCAAGCTCTAAATCGCTTTCTGGAAGGTTATACGCGCTCTGATGCGTAAATATAACCAGTTTAATCCAACGAACACTCCGGAATAGTGAAATAGGCTTAACATACCTTAAATTACCTTTACATAACTTAGATATAAGTTTTGGAAGGTTTGGTGTGGTGAAATAAAGTTTAATCGCTTACAGGGACTAAAGTTGACAAACTGCGAAAGTATGCCAATTTGAACTGTAACAGACCTTCCGGAACATGACCATAAGTTAAACATGCCATAAATATCCTTTGCATAGCTTAGAAATAGGCTTTGAGGTGTTCGGTATGCTAAAATAAACTTTCGTGTCATTCAGGGACTAAAAGTGTCAAAAAGTGCACAAGTTTGCATTTTCGAGCATAACTTACGTTCTGAATACATCCGGACATCTAAAAATTTATGTAAGCATGACTACATTATATTTTAGTGTTCGCCTTAAGAAAAATCCATTCGTCGCGTCATTTGGATCGTTTTTCGCGCTTGTGCGCATTCCGTCGTAATTAAGCGAACATCGCGTTCGTACGGCTAAACGAACCGACATCCGAGATATTTTTGAACACATTTTAAGTTCCCTATACTTTAACTTCATTTTAGAGCTTTGAAATGGGGTTAACGGGCCTTAAACGTGTCAAAAATGGCCTAAATACAGTTCAGGGACCAAAAGTGTAATTCTGCCAAAGTAAGCCCTACGATGCGTATGGTATTTATACCATACGATGCGTATGGGGTCTTCTGACCAGGTGCAGAGTCTTTAACAGCCTGTTTTCAGCAGATTTAACCACAACCACATGTTCCTAATTGTCTAGTCATGAGATAAGGATGGAATTTTAGTTACCATAAGGTTCCGACAAGTGTACGGGTTGGATTCATGGCACGTTATCCAAGAAACGATCCCAACGGTGGACCATTTCCTATAAATACCCACCAACATCACACCCAAAAACTCACACCTTTGAATCTGAACTTGCTCTCTAAGTTGTCGTGTTTAACACTTCATACCTGAGAGTGTCCGGGTTCAAACCTTCCATTCTTGGACCCTTCGTAAGTATTCTTTCGTTCTTTTCCTTATTTTTACTGCTTTTCGAGTCAGAAAGTCAAACTTTGTTTGACTTTCAGCGTTGACCAGTAATGGTCAATGCGAAGTTCGTTTGAACTTCGCAACGTGAGTGTAATCACGTTGGTCGTGGTCCCTTGGGACTATGCCCACTGATTACCACGTTGTCTAGAGTCGTAGGGTAGGCGATCTGATAAATCGCCTATACCTTCGAACCCGACCCAGTTTGGTCGATCATTAGGATCCGACCAAATACATTAGGTGACCATAGTAGGTAGGGAATAACCTTCCGAGGTTATACCCTATGGTCACATCGTTTAAGTAGTTGTATGATAGGTAGTTTATATGCCTTAGGTAAATTACCAGAATACCCTTTTCATGTATAATTGGTAATTAAGCATATGTAACCTAAACTTTTGTCACATAACTGATTATGTAACATGTTTAGGCATATAACACTTGTCATAGGACTAGTTAGGCGGTCCGAACGCGTTACACGCGAACGACGCGTTAAAGTAGCATAAGCTTCCTAAACGGGTCGTAATGGGTCGTAGACACTTAGGTTAAGTTTCATTTAGTATGTAGGCTTTGTTAAACCATATCATATGAGTTCCTACACTCATTTGGTTTACAAACCCTAATGCTACCCAATCTTCCGATTTAGGTCCGGTTAATTAACATAGTTACCTATATTAGGTGCCGTTTGATTTCCGTGATCTCTAGCTTTGTTTGGTTGTTACTCAAGGACTACTGAGCAATCTCAAGTGAGTACATAGACCCCTCTTTTACTGTTTTCCAAACTGTTTTGGGGTGGAACACATGTGCCTACTTGTTACTTTCCTGCTTTTCTGTTTTCACATCATATACCGACTATGTTTGTTAGTACATTATAGTACATGATTTCATTACTTTTCTGCTATGTATGTTGACTGATAACATGCTAAGCACATTGATTTACATGACTTTTCTACTTTGTATGTTAACTTAGCATACTTAGTACATCATTTTTACATTGCATCTCTGTTGCATATGTTTACTCAGCATATGGACACATTGTTTTACAGTGCATCTCTGTTGCATATGTTCCAGTAACATATGGACACATTGTTTTACAGCTCTACCTTGTATGTTTACTCTAGCATACTAGGTACATTATCTTCATCACATGCTTACATTTTGGTATGACATTTGGTTTGTTTAACGGGTCTATATAACATTCATTAACATTTGCTACGCCGCTCGGTAGTAGGTAGTGGTACCATAGGACTTGACAAATCCCATTTCGGACATCCCGGGTAGGTGGGGATGAAAGGAATGACCGAATCCGAATACAATTCTTTTGATAACCTTGACTGAAAGGGTTATCCGACTGTCTCAAGGCTTGAATGTTTGCGTCTAACATACCGCATAAATGTTCATATTCAGTATAGCATGCATATATCTTACAAAACATAACTTTGAATTTAAACCAGTTTTACTTCAATACTTTGTTTTGTACATTTTTTTCTTATGGTTTAAGTAGTCTAAATTTTACTTACCATACATATCATTTTGGTTATACATTACTTGACTATTTTTGGACTATAGACATTTGACATGGATATTTGACATAGACATTTGACATGGATACTTGACATAGACATTTGACATGGATATTTGACATGATTTACATCTTGACATGAACATTTTACATTGTTTGGTTTGGTTTGATTAAGTGATTAAGTAACGATGCGTGTGTAATATGATACAAGCATGGTGGATACGCCGCTGGTACTTCCTATATATAAGTGTTTGTATGGTATTACATGTCGTAACGTTATTTGAATCATTTCAGTTTGAGACATAGAATATTTTATACAAATAACATACTTTTCACAAGACATTGTTTTACAAAACAACTTATCTTTTACAAACTCATTTAACTTGGTTATTCATTTAACCATACATTATTCACTTATTTATACATATCATCTGAACTGATTGTTTTTCAAGTAATTTACAAAACAAAGCAAATAACAAGGTTCATGACTAAACATTTTCTCAAACATAAGTCATGAAACCTATTTTCACAAAACCTATGTATCTCACCGGCATTTTTATGCTGACGTACCATATTTTCACATGTGTTTTTTTCAGGAGCTGTTGCATAAGATGATCAAGATATACATAGACAGACTTGGGCTTTAGTGACAATAAAAGATGCAAGACTAGTTAATTATGTTGTATTTTCCTTGTTTGTTAAGACATTGTAACACTTTTAATCAATAAAACGAAACTTTAATTTCCATGGTTGTGAAACATTAATTCTGTTGCAACACGCCCCGATGTTTCCGCCGCGATTTGTTGTTTTACGCGGTCGGGGTGTGACAACCGGATCCCCCTAACCTCTCGTCCCCGTCCAATTTGGTGGATAACCCCCCACCAGGCGTATTTCAACCAGATCGTCTGGTAGTATCCAAAACCCTAACGAACAATTGCCACTCAAATCTCCTGGTACGCTGAATCAGAGTAGTAAGGGTACTAAAAAATCTTCAAAACCTGCTGGTATTCGACAATCCTTGTCTTCCATAAGTGTGAATGACCTTTCTCATGCCCCTTTGTTCGACGCTCATCACAACAGAGATGTGAATGCAGCGCCTACTTCAGCGGCGGTGTCTGGGTAGGTAATCATGGATGTGGATGGCCCTCCGAGTCCCACGGTATCTCAGTCATCCTTTGATGCTACGGTTGACTCCCTTAATCATGGTAAGTCCAACTTGTCTAATCCCCTAACTCCATCGAAATCCCCCTGTATTGTAACTCTGTTGCTGCTGAGGTTCTTTCCCCTTTGATATATCCGGATTTTGTTCCACAAAATATGTCGGATGTGGAAGGAGATTGGGACATTCAAAGTGACGATGATGAAGATCTAGATGGAAAACGGGTTGAAACAACTCAAAGATGAAGTTCTGGGTTCGCCGGAATTGGTAGTGCTTACCGGATTACCATCGAAGTAACGAGATGCAAGCTGAAACTTCGTTGTTAAGTTGTTATAGGATGGAGATGATGTTTATCGCGAAAGAAACAGACCGTAAAAGCGTAGAAATGGGTTCCGGAGTTGCCGGAATCCGGCGAAATTGCTGGCCGGATAAACGTAGAAGATGGCGGCTGATGCTTTTGTTTTGTTTTTGAATGTTTCACTTTTTTACATAAAAGGTCCATCATGCTTGAAGTTGAGAGAGACAAGGGGTTTTAACATTAAAAGATAACTGGGTTTATGAGAAAGGACACCACACGTTATAGGTTGCAAACATAAAGGACATAGAGTGTAATTTTTAAACTTAAAGGACAGCGCCTGCAGAAACCTTGAAACATAAAGGACAAAAAGTGCAATTTAGCCGGGATGTAATTCAAAACCGTAAAGATTCGAAATACTTGAAAATTTTATATTTGTAATTAGGGGTGTGTAGATGGTGGTTCAGTTGGGTTTTACCTTTAAACATATCCGTAGCCGCTAACTTCGGTTATGGAATTTCCTTAACAATAACAATAAACGAACTTCGGTTCGGTTAATCGGTTATGAGCCTCTGTTATGGTTCGGTTTCAATTAATTAACCAATTTAAGTTTAAACTAAATGAACATATTACACAATCATCCTCTCAGTTAGTCTTTTTTTTATAAATTAAAAAAAGACAAAAAAGAGACACTTAAAATGAGTCAAATTTTATACAATAATTTTTTTTATTATATAACATAAAAAGCTTTCGTATATGTCTTTTTTTGTTTACGTAAGTAGAGTTTGATTCCTTGAACATGTCTTAATTAATTTTGGTTCATTTCAGTTAATCGATTATGGGATTCCTTTTCCATGACTGACTTATCGGTTAGTCAAATAGTGGCTAATGTATGTGATGTAGGATAATGGGTATGATGTGAGATATGGTGGCTTGGGTCTAAGGCAGCTCGGAACAGCTGCGGCTCATTGTGTCACACCCCAACCGATGACGGAAACATCGGGGCATGGCACTGAGCGAAACAGATTGTCCAAGAAAATTCCATAACAACTACTTTACCGAATAGTTAATATTATGTCCCATACCATAACCTATTAAGGAAATCAGTTATTACAGACAGCGATATCTCAAAGACGAATAACATGTTCCAACAACTCAGATTTAAATAAAAATAAATTGTTTGTTTGTTTCTAGACTCTCTCCTACTTGATTCCATAAAAGCAAGAGCACAACATCCTAAGCATTCAAACACCTGTCACATACGTTAAAATAGAGGTCAATACACATAGTGTAAAGGTGAGCATACAAGTTTAATAGTAATAGTAGAGTTCAAAATCGTTTACGCATAACCAGCATGTAACATGTATAATGCGAAGCTAGTAGGTTATCGACAATGAAATATGCACAGACTAGACTGCGAGTTGTAGAATGCGCAACACATATCACCACTGTGACATATGAGAGGTAACCTTAACAACCCCCGTCCCCAACAGGTGTTGAGTCCAAACAAATAGTACTATCGTTGCTAAGGCGTCTGGCAACAATCACTGTGTTAACATCACATACAAGCATTCATCGAGTAATGAGTAACATGCAATAACGGTCAACGTATAAATAGTGTTTGCGTTGTGTGTTCGATTGCGATTTAGAATATGTAACGTATGTAACACCCAAAAGTGCATAAAGCAAAAAGGGATGGTGTATACTCACAGGGACGGAAATGGATTGAAGGGAGCGCTAGTGTGATTAGCCTGAACAGTTAACAATAGCATAAACAAGGAGTGGTGCGTAAAACGGTGAAAGGTGACCAAGTGTCGGATGGGAATCCAATCGGATGGCAATCCGATCGGATGGCTAGTCGATCGGATGTCAATCCGTTCGGATGGCCATTCGATTGGATTGACATTCGTTTGGTAAGGATGTGTTTGTGTATGATGGCTTTGAAGTTTTCGTTGTAGCATTTTGAAAATAGAGAAGTATCTCTACCCTTCAGGTCGTTTGATCGAATGGTCGTTCGATCGGATAGTGATCCGATTGGCGAGGCTTCTCAGTTGAGAACAAGTTCACAGCAGGATGGTTACTCGATCGGATGGCGATCCGATCGGATAGCCATCCGTTGGAAACTGTTGCCCTTTGAAAAATGATCAAGTACCAAAGTTCCAAATGTCACATGATCGGATGGTCGTTCGATCGGATGGCTATCCGATCGGACGACAATCTGTTCGATGTTCAGTCCTTTGAAAACTTGGAAATGATTAAGTTCTTGGAAGCTCAAGTGCAATCCGATTGGATTGCAGTTCGATCGGATGGAAATCCGATCGGACGGCAATCCGTCCACGAATTCAATCATTTTGAACTTGATTATTTTGAAAGTTTGTGGTTTGTTCGAGACGGTTTGATAACGTGCTAAACAACAGAAACCTCATCTTGACCCAAGTGATCTAATCGAACAGGAATCACCCTAGTCCGATCAGTTAACTGTTCAAGACGGTGGTTCATGCTTAACCCGAAATCAGTTGTCCCTTGGATAGAATTCAGATCTTGGACAAACACATCACTAAGAAAGAGTAGAAGGTCGGAAAGAGCTCCGATTCTATCGGTTTTTAGTGCATTGAGTGTAAAAGAGTTGAAAGAGAGTTAGAAAACCATCTTGCAATCCCTTTAACCATGAATATGTGTAGATCTATGCGAAAACATTGTTTAATCATGTGGAAATCCTTTGGATACAAGTTCTTCTTGGTGGAATGAAGGCAAACCTTGAAGTTCATAAAAACTCCATGATGACGTCACCCTAAAACACCTCAAATCTGGTGATTTCATGGTTAAAAGTTGAGATTCAAAGGTGAAAATGATGAACAAGTGCGTGTAGATCATAGAAGTACAATATTTGAGTTGAAAACTTACAAGAATCGCGAGAAATCGTGAGAAAAAAGGCTTGAGTGCGGCTGGTCGAGTGGGTGAGCTGTCACATTACAAATGATGTGAAAGGAAGGTACTTATAGGGTTTCCAAAAGGGGAAAGTGCCTAAGTGTCAGATAGGTCACCGATCGGATGGCAATCCGATCGGATGGCAATCCAATCGGATGGCCACTCGATCGATTGGCCACTCGATCCAGGTGTCAGGCGCGTTGAGTTTTTTTCATTTCGATTCGCGTGTTGAGCATTGCGATGCGATTCGAGTGAGCGATGCGATAGTATTACCCACTAGTTACACAAATAACCTAACTACTATATCTAACATACAATCACTATATATAACCTGCGTTTAGCGTTTGCGATTGAAATTGCGATGTGATAGAATTGCGATTGCGATTAAACACCTCGACATATACATAACATGCACAAGTAACACATAGTGGCACACACACGTAAAACAATATCCAGAACACATAAATCGAGTTGCGAATGCGATAGCGATGATTAGCGATTAAACATGCGATTAAACCTCGATTATTAATAGATACTCCACATAATACAAGTAAAGCAATTAAATAATAGAATTCGATTACAAGTCATTAACGTACAATCAATAGTTAAGCAAGGAGTGATAGATCGCAATTAGCAATCTTTTCTTCCTTTGACTTGTACTTTGACTTCCTAAAAGCGGGTTGTTACATCCTCCCCTACTTTAGGAAATTTCATCCCGAAATTTAAGAAGTAAGCGTAACGAACAGTTGCGGGTACTTCGCCTTCATGTCACTTTCGAGCTCCCAGGTAAACTCGGCACCGCGTTTGCCTTCTCAGCGAACCTTCATAATGAGAATGTGTGAGCGTTTGAGCACCTTGGTTTCTCGTCCCATGATCTCGACAGGCTTTTCCACGAAGTGTAATGTTTTGTCCACTTGTCAATCTTCGATAGGGACACGAAATTCCTGGTCGGCTAAGCACTTTCTGAGGTTCGAAACATGGAAAGTCGGGTGGACATTACTAAGTTCCTCCGGTAGTTCGAGTCTGTAGGCCACTTTTCCAATCCTTTCCAGAATCTTAAAGGGTCCAACATAACGAGGCGCGAGCTTTCCTTTCTTGCCGAATCTATTCACTCCCTTCCAAGGTGCAACCTTTGAGGAGTACATGATCGCCAACTTCAAATTCAAGGGGCTTGCGGCGTCTATCGGCGTAACTTTTCTATCGGCTCCGAGCTTTCAGCAGATTGTCTCGAATTTGGAGGATTTTGTCAGTCGTTTCTTGCAATAGCTCAGGACCGGTAATTTGCGCATCTCCGATCTCATGCCACACAATAGGCGATCGACATTTCCTTTCGTATAATGCCTCAAATGGTGCCATTTGTATGCTAGAATGATAATTGTTATTGTACGAGAATTCGACTAAAGGTAAGTGCGCATCCCAATTACCACCGAAATCTATGACATACGAACGGAGCATGTCTTCAAGGGTGCGAATCGTTCTTTCAGTCTGACCGTCGGTTTGGGGATGCAAAGCGATACTTAGATTAAGAGTAGTATCGAGAGCAGATTGAAACGTTTCCCAAAGACGCAAGGTAAACCGACCATCGCAGTCAGAGATGATGTCATGAGGCGTCCCGTGTCGACAAATGATCTCATTGGTGTAGATTCGGGCTAATTTTTCTACCTTAAAGTCTTCTCGTATCGGTAGGAAATGAGCTGATTTAGTCAAACGGTCAACAACAACCCAGATGTTGTCATGGCCTGATGTCGTGCGCGGAAGTTTCGTTATAAAGTCCATAGCTATACTCTCCCATTTCCACATCAGGACCTCGGGTTGTATGAGTAAGCCAGAGGGTCTTTGTTTCTCAGCCTTGACCTTGGAACAAGTCAGGCACTTCAAAACATAGATAGCGATATCCTTCTTCATGCCCGGCCACCAGTACTTATAGCGCATGTCCTGGTACATCTTGTCAGCACCTGGATGAATAGAATACCGAGATTTGTGGGCTTCATCCATCAGAAGTTGCCGCAAATCCATACGCTTGGGAATCCAAATTCGGTCCAAATAATGAAAGATACCATTCGACTTATTCTCGAGTTGGGCGCCATCGTTTAGAATCCTTTCCTTCTTCAAGGTTCATTCGGTAAAGCAAGCATGCTGAGCGTCGCGTATAAGAGTTTCGAGATGATGTTGGGCTTGGATATTACGAATGCTATGCAAATAGCTTCGTCGACTGAGAGCATCGGCAACAACGTTTGCTTTGCCTGGATGGTAACGGATCTCACAGTCGTAATCGTTGAGCATTTCTACCCACCGGCGTTGACGCATATTTAGTTCCTTCTGGTTAAAGATATGTTGTAGGCACCTATGATAGATGAAGATCGTACACTTGGTACCGTAAAGGTAGTGTCGCCAAATCTTTAACGCAAAAACAACTGCGCCAAGCTCGAGGTCATGTGTGGTGTAGTTCTTCTCGTGGATCTTGAGATGTTGAGAAGCGTACGCGATAACCTTATCTTGTTGCATGAGAACACAACCAAGACCAAGGTTTGAGGCATCTCAATAAACCAAGAAGTCGTTGTTTCCGTCGGGTAATGAGAGCACAGGAGCATTGCAAAGCATAGCTTTGAGGGTTTGAAAGGCTTCCTCTTGTTTAGTTCCCCAAACAAAAGGTTTGTCTTTATGTGTAAGAGATGTAAGCGGCACAGAGATCTTAGAGAAACCTTCGATAAAACGGCGATAATAGCCTGCCAGTCCGAGAAAAGAACGGACTTCAGACAGGTTCTTGGGTGTAACCTAACTCTTAACTGCTTCAATCTTCGCAGGATCGACGTGAATACCTTGACTATTGACAATGTGACCCAAGAATTGGACCTCCTCTAGCCAAAATTCACACTTGGAGAACTTGGCATAGAGACGGTTTCCCTGGAGCAACTCAAGAATCAAACGTAGATGTTGCGAGTGTTCGTCTTTTGACTTGGAATAGATTAGGATATCGTCGATGAACACGATTATGAAGCGGTCAAGGAAGGGTTTACACACTCGATTCATTAGATCCATGAAGACGGCGGGAGTGTTGGTCAAACCAAAAGGCATGACAACAAACTCGTAATGACCATAGTGGGTTCGAAAAGCGGTTTTGGGGATATCATCCTCTTGAATGCGTAGCTGGTGATAGCCTGAGCGTAAATCAATCTTTGAAAAACACGTAGCACCTTGTAACTGATCAAACAAGTCATTGATTCGAGGCACGGGATAGCGATTCTTGATAGTTAGCTTATTCAATTCCCTGTAGTTGATGCACATCCGGAACGAACCATCCTTCTTTTTGACAAAAAGGACAGGCGCACCCCATGGAGAGGTGCTAGGGCGAATAAAGCCTTTATCAAGTAGTTCCTGGAGCTGGCTCGAGAGTTCGCGCATTTCAGAAGGAGCAAGACGATAAGGCGCTTTAGCAACAGGGTTTGCTCCAGGAATGAGGTCGATTCGGAAATTGATATCATGAGCGGGAGGTAATCTGGGAAGATCTTCAGGAAAAACGTTGGGAAATTCACGAACTACAGGCACCTGGTCTACTTCCTTAACTTCCTTTTTCTCCACTACTACAATGTGTGCCAAGAAAGCTTGGTATTCCTTGCGGAGATACTTGCTAGCCTGGACACATGACATAAGTTTGAGGCCTTTCGAAGGAGTTTCTCCATACACACAAAGTTGATCACCATTAGAGAGCGAGAAACGAATCATCTTTTCGAAGCAGACAACTTCAGCACGATTCTCTCGAAGAAAATTCATGCCTACTATGGCGTCAAAGCTTCCGAGTAGCATCGGAATAAGGTCGATAGGGAAGACGTGATTGTTGAGTTCAAGCGTACAATCACGTAGAACAGAATTGACGGTGACGGTTCTTCCGGTGGCAACTTCAACATCGAACGTCGAGGGTAGATGGGCGCGCTTACGATTAAGGAGCTTTTCGAATTCAAACGATACAAAACAGTTATCTGCTCCAGTATCAAACAAACACGAAGCATATATACCATTTACAAGGAACGTACCATTGACCACGTTGTCTGCTTGAGCCTGATGGGCGTTGATGTTGAATGCACGTATGCGGGCTGCTGGCTGTTGCTGATGTTGCTGGGGCTGCTGTTGTTGTGGTTCTTGCTTCACCACTCGATTTGGGCACATGTTTACGAAGTGGTTAGGATCACCACACATAAAGCAAGCTCGAGCGTTAGCTGCGGGTGCAGGAGCTGCTTGATGGCCTTGAGGAGCAGTAAGTAGAGCTTGTTGAGCAGGAGCTTGACCTTGAGCTGGAGCTGGGATTTAACATGGACATGTGCGGCATTTTTCGGTGAAGTGGCCATACATATTGCAATGAACACATAACCGGCATGCGAGACCCATCGGGTGATGATAAGTACAAGTAGGGCAAAGCAGGTGTGGTCCAGTGTATGCACGCTTGGCAGACGGTGCATTGACCACATGTGCCGCTACTTGGCGGTGTTGAGGTTGCGGTGGTGCTGGTACTGCTTGGAGTGGGGCAGCAGTAACTGCACAGTTCTTGTTGCTGGAACTGCTGTTGTTCTTCCTCTTTCACCATGAGAGCTTCGAAGATTGCGGTGCGGCGGTGGTTTCAGCGGTTGAAGCAGTGGTGGGTTGATGCAGATTCTTAGCAGCTTTGTCAAAATAACCCACCCTGACTCGCTTATCGTTGATCTCTACAGCGAGCAGGTAGGTTTCCTCGATCGTTGTAGTCTTTGCAGCTTGAACAAAATCTGCAACGCAATCCAGAAGAGCACGGATATACTTCTTGATTGTGACATCTGGGGTAGTAACCTGACCAGGGCAAATAATACCCAACCGCTTGAAGCGAGCAGTTAAACCAGCGTTATCTCCGCCATCCTGCTTTATGTGCCGGAAATCATCCTCAAGCTTTTGGAGTTCATGGGGAGGACAGAACTCTTGCATCATTATGTTCTTCAACTCATCAAAAGACAATCCGAAAGCAGCGTCGTTTCCTCGTTTATTCCTCTCGGTCGTCCACCAATCAAGAGCACGAGATTGGAAGAAGCCGGTAGCATTGACGGTGCGCAGGTTTTCTGGATAGCCACTCTGGCGCAAGGTGACTTCGATAGAATCAAACCATTGAAACATGGTCGTAGGACCATCTTCGCTGGTAAACTCTGTTAGTCCGCAGGCTTTGAACTGCTTGAAGCTAAAGGAAGCCTTAGGAGTATCAGTCCTGGACTCTTCTGAGGACTTGCTTGCATTCTCGTTCAGTTCACTGACGATCTGGGGGATGACTTTCGCCATTTGCTTAGCGATGAGAGAGGCGATTCGCTTGTCAGCGTGATTATATCTAGCAGCGTGGGAGTGTTGTGACCCAAATGATGACATTGTCTGCAACAGACATCGCCACAGGACTCAAACTCAATTTTGATTAATCCTAATATAGTCTAGCAATTTATCATAAAGCTCAGGAACACAAACATTCACATCATTCACGTAAGCACATTAACACAAAATCACATAAGCACGTAAGCATGTATTCCACGTAAGCACAGTATCACATAGGCACATAGTCTAACCTAAGCACATATTTTGCACATATTCATCTATCGTTCATAGCAGCGTATAGCATTTAAGTATAGCGATTGCGAATAATAAGCAGCGATTGCGAGTAACATAAGCGATTTGCTGGCGTGGTGTGTTGTGCGTGATTGGGCGGAGCGAAATCGAAACCATTGGTACTACCGTACTGTTTATCTCAAAACGTCAACAAATAAACCTATAAAACACATAAATTCATATAAGATCGATAAATCACAGAGCTAGCTGTCGCGGATTCCAGAATCGAAACACATAAGATCGAGGAGAGATTGTCTGGATGTGATAGACGTCGACTACCCAAAGTGATTCGACTATTCACAAGGATCTCAGGCACACACTTTGGCTTTCTAGACTGTGCTCTCGCCTTGATTTGGGGGATCGGCACGCATCCTTCCAGTTACAGCGTAACCCAAGTCGTTGGAGTCTGTCGAGACTTTGGTGAGGGTTTTGCAAAACCACAAGTATAGAGCGGAATGAGTCATCAAGGTTCGGGTTTCACCCCCTAAATTAGCGACTACATCCCTGTGTTGATGAAGTAGAGGGGAAAATTTGCATCGAAGTATGGATTTCACTCCTAATTCAACGCAAATTCTCGTGTCTATAGTAAAAATAGCAATTCAAACGAGTAATATGGTCGAGAGTTTGCGGTTTTCACACCTAATCCTAACCAGATCATCTGTTTGTGTGTATGTCTAGCCTTAGGAATGGCTGATTTTGCGCAGAACTGTAGTATGCGATGTTCGCGCAAAAGTGTAGTGTATAGCGAGTTCGAACGAGAAATAGCAAGCAAACTCGTACAAAACCCATACTGGGTATGCACAAGTCGGTCTGTTGGTACTTAGACTATAGACTAGGTCATTTCTAAGACATCAACATGGACTACGTCGAGTCTTACCTAGGTCCCTGTAGTTATGGCTTTGATACCAATCTGTCACACCCCAACCGACGACGGAAACATCGGGGCATGGCACTAAGCGAAACAGATTGTCCAAGAGAAATTCCATAACAACTACTTTACCAAATAGTTAATATTATGTCCCATACCATAACCTATTAAGCAAATCAGTTATTACAGACAGCGATATCTCAAAGACGAATAACATGTTTCGACAACTCAGATTTAAATAAAAATAAATTGTTTGTTTGTTTCTAGACTCTCTCCTACTTGATTCCACAAAAGCAAGAGCACATCATCCTAAGCATTCAAACACCTGTCACATACGTTAAAATAGAGGTCAATACACATAGTGTAAAGGTGAGCATACAAGTTTAATAGTAATAGTAGAGTTTGAAATCGTTTATGCATAACCAACATGTAACATGTATAATGCAAAGCTAGTAGGTTATCGACAATGAAATATGCACAGACTAGACTGCGAGTTGTAGAATGCGCAACACATATCACCACTGTGACATATGAGAGGTAACCTTAACAACCCCCGTCCACGACAGGTGCTGAGTCCAAACAAATAGTACTATCGTTGCTAAGGCGTCGGGAAACAGTCACTGTATTAACATAACATACAAGCATTCATCGAGTAACGAGTAACATGCAATAACGGTCAGCGTATAAATAGTGTTTGCATTGTGTGTTCGATTGTGATTTAGAATATGTAACGTATGTAACACCCAAAAGTGCATAAAGCAAAAAGGGATCGAGTATACTCACAGCGATGGAAATGGATTGAAGGGAGCGCTAGTGTGATTATCCTGAACAGTTAACGTTAGCATAAGCGAGGAGTGGTGCGTAAAACGGTGAAAGGTGACCAAGCAATCCGTTCGGATGGCCAATCCGTTCGGATGTCAATCCGTTCGGATGTCAATCCGTTCGGATGTCAATCCGTTCGGATGTCAATCCGTTCGGATGTCAATCCGTTCGGATGGTCATCCGATCGGATGGCCATTCGATTGGATTGACATTTGTTTGGTAAGGATGTGTTTATTTATGATGGCTTTGAAGTTTTCGTTGTAGCATTTTGAAAAAAGAGAAGTATCTCTGCCCTTCAGGTCGTTCGATCGAATGGTCATTCGATCAGACAGCGATCCGATTGGCGAGGCTTCTCAGTTGAGAACAAGTTCACAGCAGGTTGGTTACTCGATCGGATGGCGATCCGATCGGATAGCAATCCATTGGAAACTGTTGCACTTTGAAAAATTATGAAGTACCAAAGTTCCAAATGTCACATGATCGGATGGTCGTTCGATCGGATGGCAATCCGTTCGACATTCAGTCCTTTGAAAACTTGGAAATGATTAAGTTCTTGGAAGCTCAAGTGCAATCCGTCCATGAATCCAGTGGTTTTGAACTTGATTATTTTGAAAGTTTGTGGTTTATTCGAGACGGTTTGATAACGTGCTAAACAACAGAAACCCCATCTTGACCCAAATGATCCGATCGAACAGGAATCACCCTAGTCCGGTCAGTTAACTGTTCGTGACGGTGGTTCATGCTTAACCCGAAATCAGTTGTCCCTTGGATAGGATTCAGATCTTGGACCAACACATCACTAAGAAAGAGTAGAAGGTCGGAACGAGCTCCGATTCTATCGGTTTTGAGTGCATTGAGTGTAAAAGAGTTGAAAGAGAGTTAGAAAACCATCTTTCAATTCCTTTAACCATGAATATGTGTAGATTTATGGGAAAACATTGTTTAATCATGTGGAAATCCTTTGGATCTAAGTTGTTCTTGGTGGAATGAAGGCAAACCTTGAAGTTCATAAGAACTCCATGATGACGTCACCCTAAAACACCTCAAATCCGGTGATTTCACGGCTAAAAGTTGAGATTCAAAGGTGAAAATGATGAAGAAGTGCGTGTAGATCATACAAGTACAAGATTTGAGTTGAAAACTTACAAGAATTGCGAGAAATCGAGAGAAAGAAGGCTTGAGTGTGGCTGGTCGAGTGGGAGAGCTGTCACATCACAAATGATGTGACAGGAGGGTATTTATAGGGTTTCCAAAAAGGGAATGTGCCTAAGTGTTAGATAGGTCACCGATCGGATGGCAATCCGATCGGATGGCCACTCGATCGGTTGGCCACTCAATCCAGGTGTCCAGCGCGTTGAGTTTTGTCGTTTCGATTCGCGTGTTGAGCGTTGTGATGCGATTTGAGTGAGCGATGCGATAGTATTACCCACTAGTTACACAAATAACCTAACTACTATATCTAACATACAATCGCTATAAATAACCTGCTTTTAGCGTTTGTGATTGAGATTGCGATGTGATAGAATTACGATTGTGATTGCGATTAAACACCACAACATATACATAACATGCACAAGTAACACATATTGGCACACACACGTAAAACAATATCCAGAACACATAATTTGAGTTGCGAATGCGATAGAGATGATTAGCGATTTAACCTCGATTATTAATAGATACTCCACATAATACAACTAAAGCAATTAAATAATAGAATTCGATTACTAGTCATTAACGTACAATCAAAAGTTAAGCAAGGAGTAACAGATCGCAATTAGCAATCTTTTCTTCCTTTGACTTTGACTTTGACTTTGACTTTGACTTTGACTTGTACTTTGACTTCCCAAAAGCGGGTTGTTACACATTGCAAGCTCGATCCGATGGTGGCTAACTTCATGAAAGTCCTGTGCGGTCAAGAGATTTACCGGTACGCTTTAATGGAGCTCGGACATGATGCACCCGACCTCCCGATGGCGATGCTCAATGATTTGCATATCAAAAGATGTGAGTTCTAAATTCAAATTCCAATTCTAAACTGTCGATTTCCAGTTGTAGCTAATATTTTTTGTAACACTGATATCAGGTGAGGAGATGTTGCTTGAATTCGTTGAGAAAATAATGAATACAAAGGAGAAAGAACAGAAATCAGATGCTATGTGGTCAGACTTTAGTCAAATATGGTTCACTCTCATGCACTCCACAAGGTCTTTTGTCTTTCGAGATCATCAAGTTCTTGCAGATCATGTCAGGAACCAGATTACGTTTTCGTTTCTATTGTGTGGAATACATACTTTTTAATATGAACAGATGAGTTAATTAATAATTATGTTTTGTCATTACGCTGCATCTGCACTTGAAATGGTGAGAGACATAAACGTGGCATCAAGACTACAGTATGATCGTTAAATATCTAGAGAAAACCTATGAACCTGTGAAAGTTGGAGAAATAGTAAGACACCCATTTGCAGCTTCTCATGTTCTGTTCGTTGTCATTGACCAAGTCAACAATAGAAAAGCCTCATGTAACATTTTTATTTGAGTGGCTCTATCCCTATTTTCAACTCCTAAATGTTCCAACAAATTAGTTTGACTTTGTTAATGAATCTAATTTGAATGGAACATGGATTGGTAGCATTTGAGTTGGAAGTTTGAATGGAACTGTCGCAACCCCCGACCGCTGCCCTGGGAGGCGAGCGGCCACGAGCTCACACATTCGGTGGTATCGATGTTTATTTATTTGGCAGCGGAAATTTCATCAGGGCCGTAGTTAGGAAATAGTTTATCAAAGTAAAACACCACATTTTATGATAATAAATACATGGAAAAAATCCAAGTTTCCATTACAACATGTTTATAGGGATAAACCCTAATTTATTAAAATAAAACTTCTTCTTTATTTAGGTAACTTTTATAGCCACTTTTTCAAGCCTTCAGTGCTCTCCAGCTGACTTCTATTTGGCTTTCACATTTTGTTAGCTGAAACGCATTTAAAACATTTTTGTCAGTGGGAAATATTGGTGAGTGAATCCCGGATTAATCAAAATGAGTTTTATCATTGTACAGCATTGAGGGCAACCCACAATTACATTTGTTTACATCTACTTTAATTACCACCCACGGTACTGTCAATCCTGACTTGTGGTAATGTTACTACTCACAGTGTAGTAAAAGTTATGTATACAAAACCCCAACATACCGACGATAATTGTAGATTTACAAATACTCAATCACTATTAATTGTAATTTAAATAATTGAGGTTTTGTAAAAACAGTTTACAAAAAGAGGAATTACTCACAAAAGATTTACAAAAAGAAGGATTAACTCGCATTGCTAATTTAGGTATTTCCTTGTGATTTCCTGGTTATAATCTATTAAATTAAACAATGCACACGCGTTAGTATAATAACCCAATTTACATTAGTTATATCCCCGAGACAGAACTCCAACGACTGAGTCAAGCAGAGCCTTGACATGCATTACGGAGCACTAGATCAATCGGGCAACGTAACTAATACGTAACCGGGGGTTATGATACTTACATCGAGGCAAAGCTTCGCTTTTTAGTGGGTATTATGCCTGAGAATTATAATTACTATCAGAGAATTGAGAGAGAGTTTTTGGTTTTGAACGATTTCTCAACTGAAGCCGTTGGCCTCTATTTATAGGGCCTGATCTCGATTTCCTCGCGCCCTGCGAGAACAGAAGGCAAGGCCTTCGCGGCCCGTGGGCGATATAGGGTAGGATCTAGGGTGGATGAATCAACGGGGTAGGTTTGACACGCTATGGACACGTGGCGGCCTAAGGTTGCGCTTAGTGTCACGAGGGTCGCGGCCCACGACTGATGTAGCCAAGAGGGTCGCGCCCCATAAAGGTATTTAATTTTTTGTAAAATAAAGGTATTTCGGGCCCACTTTTAGTATACGGGGTGTATTTTAGGACATATAGGACATGTTTAAGGGTTGTGAAATATTTTTAGGAGGGTTGTTATATCCTCCCCACCTTGTTTTAGAACTTGTCCTCGAGGTCTACTGGAACAGGTATGGATATTTCTTCTGCATCTCTGATTCGAGCTCCCAATTGTATTCTGGTCCTCTCTTGGAATCTCATTTCACTTTGACTAGAACTAATCTCGTATGTTTGAGATTCTTGATCTTTCTGTCTTCAATCTGTAGCGGCTTTTCTACAAAATTAAGTTTCTCATTTACCTCTATGTCCTTAAGAGGTACCACTAATGATTCGTCTGCTAAGCACTTTTTGAGATTACATACATGAAATACATCATGTATTCCTGCCATTTCCTCTGGCGATTGTAGCTGATAAGCTACTGGTCCTATTCTTCTAATAATCTCAAAAGGTCCAATGTACTTGGGACTTAGCTTTCCCCTTTTGATGAATCTAACTATTCCTTTCCATGGCGAAACTTTTAATAATACCTTATCTCCTACTTTAAATTCCAACGGTTTGCGCCTGTTATCAGCATAACTCTTTTGACGATCGCGTGCTGCTTTTAGTCTTTCCTTGACTTGAATAATCTTGTCCATTGTTTCTTGTACTATCTCTGGTCCAGACAGTTGCTTTTCTCCAATTTCTGCCCAACAGACTGAAGTTCGGCACTTTTGTCACACCCCGACCGCGTATAACATGCAACCGCGGCGGAAACGTCGGGGAGTGTTGTAACAGAATTAATTGTTTCATAACCATGGCATTCAAAGTTGTAATTTTATTTATAAACATAAGAGTTACATTGTCTTAAACAGGAAATAAAGAGTTCAGAACATAATTAAACTAAGTCTATCTTCATTTTATGTCTCTAAGGCACAGGTCCGCCCTAGTGTCACGATCATCATCCTACGGAAAAGCACCTGAAAACACATGTGAAAATAGGTACGTCAGCATAAAAATGCCTGTGAGACACATAGGTTTTGTGAAAATAGGATTCATGACTTATAAGTTTAGAAAAAAATTGTTTAATAATAGTCAGTCATGAACCTTGTAAGTTGTTTTGTTTTGTAATTCATTAAAAGCAATGATATGTATAAGTAAGAGAATAATGTAAGGTTAAATGAATGACCAAGTAAAAATGAGTTTGTATAAGATAAGTTGTTTTGTAAATCAACGTCTTGTGAAAATAAGTTGTTTATGTAAAATGTAATATGTCAAATATTGAAATGATTTAAGTAACGCTACGACATGAAATATCATACAAACACTTATTTATAGGAAGTACCAGCGGCGTATCCACCATGCTTGTATTATATTACCCACGCCTCGTTACTCGAATCATTTACCCAAACCAACCACCAATGTATTGTTCATGTATAAATCAATTGTCATGTGTTAATGTATAACCCATATTGAAATGTCTATGTCCAATGTAAACCACTAAATGTGTATATCAATGTCAAAATGTTTATGTTTAATGTAGATCATGTAATGTGTACCCAAAAATATCATGTATGGTAAGTGAAATAAATCAACTAAACCATATGTAAAATGCACAAAAACAAGGTATTGATGTAAAACATAGTTTAAATCAAAGTTATATTTTGTGGAACAAATGCATGCTATACTGATACAAACATCTATGCGGTATTGTGAAAATGCATACATCCAAGCCTTGAGACTGTGGCGATAAACCCTTAAACAAATTAAAGGTTTATCTAAGTTATGTATATCGAATTCGGTCATTCCTTCCAATCCAAACAAACCCAGGATTTCAGGAACGAGAGTTGTCAATTCCTACGGTACCACTACCTACTAACGAACGGCGTAGCTAATGTTAATGAATGTATTGTTCCATTGTAAACAACCCAAATGTCATACCAAAATGTAAACATGTGATGAAAACAACTGTACTAAGTATGTAACAAATGGACATACATAGCATGTGACGTGAAACAAATGTACTAAGTATGCACACAATGGATATACATAGCATGAAATGTAATGTAAACAATGTACTAAGTACGCACACAATGGGCATGTATAGCATGAAATGTAATGTAAAACAATGTACTAAGTACGCACACAATGGGCATACATAGCATGAAATGTAATGTAAAACATGTACTATAATGTACTAACGAACATAGCAGGTATATGATGTGAAAACATGGAAAGCATGAAAGTAACAAGTAGGCACATGTGTTTCACCCCAAAACAGTTTGAAAACAGTAAAAGAGGGGTCTATGTACTCCCTTGAGATTGCTCAGAAGTCCTAAGATAACCACCAAGCAATGCTAGAGATCACGGAATCAAACGGCACCTAATATAGGTAACTATGTTAATAAACCGGACCTATATCGGAAGATTTAGATAGAATGAGGGTTCGTAAACCAAACGAGTATGGAGACTCGTGTCATATGGTCTAACAAAGCCTACATACTAATTGAAACCTAACTTAAGTGCTTACAACCCGTTTAGGTAGCTTATGCTACTTTAACGCGTCGCTCGCGTGAAACGCGTTCGGACCGCCTAACTAGTCCTATGACAAGTAACATATGCCTTAACATGTCTAGTATTATTGTCAAATCAGTTTAGATGTCAAAAGTTATGTTACATATGTTTAAAATGAATTTTGGCATCAAAGGGGTATTTTGTTAATTTACCTAAGGCATATAAACTACCTGTCATACAACTACTTAAACGAAGCGACCATAAGGTATAACCTCGGAAGGTTATTCCCTATATGCTATGGTCACCTAATGTGTTTGGTCGGATCCTAATGATCAACCAAATGGGTCGGGTTCGAAGGTATAAGCGATTTATTAGATCGCTTACCCTTACGACCCTAGACAACGTGGTAATCAGTAGGTATAGTCACAAGGGACTATAACCATCGTGATTACAATCACGTTGCGAAGTTCAAACGAACTTCGCATGGACCATAAAATGGTCAATGCAGAAAGTCAAACAAAGTTTGACTTTCGGACTCGAAAAACAATAAAAGAACGAAGGAACACTTACGAAGGGTCCCCGAATGCTAATCTAGATCAAAATAGCTTAGGTATGAAACAAAGGTTTCAACTTAGAGCACATTAGATCAGATTCTTGTGAGGAAAAGTGAAGGGTGGAGGTGGGTATTTATAGTTTTCGGTTCACCGTTAGGATCATTTCTTGGAAAAGGGGGCATGATCTAAGCCGTACACTTGTTGGAAAGTTGTGGTAACTCATTTGCCATCCACCATAAGAGTTTGACACTTGGCACTTGGTCTTTGGAGAGTGTTAAGGGCTGTTAACAGCTGAAAAAAAACGTTTTGCTACATCTGGCCCCTACTTACGGACCTAGTTTGGCAGATTTACAGTTTCAGTCCCTGCAACCTCAAAACTTGGTTTTCGTTGCGTTTTTTGACACGTTTAAGCCCCGTTAACCCCATTTCAAAGCTCTAAAATGAAGTTAAAGTATAGGGAACTTAAAATGTGTTCAAAAATATCTCGGGTGTCGGTTCGTTTAGCCGTACGGTTACGTTGTTCGGTTAATTACGACGGAATGCGCATAAGCGCGAAAAATGATCCAAATGGCGTGACGAATGGATTTTTCTTATGCCAAACACTAAAATAAAATATTTTAGTGCTTACATAAATTTTTGGATGTCCGGATGTATTCAGAACGTAAGTTATGCGCGAAAATGCAAACTTGTGTACTTTTTGACGCTTTTAGTCCCTGAATGACCCCAAAAGTTTATTTTAGCATACCGAACCCCTCAAAGCCTATTTCTAAGCTATGTAAAGGATATTTATGGTATGTTTAACTTATGGTCATGTTCCAGAATGTTCGTTACAGTTCAAATTGGCATACTTTCGTAGTTTGTCAAGTTTAGTCCCTGTAAGCGAATTAACTTGTTTTTGCCATACCAAAGTCTTTAAAACTTATTTCTAAGTTATGTAAGGGTTATTTAAGGTATGTTAAGTATATGTTGATGTTCCGGAGTATTTGTCGCATTAAACTGGCTACGTTTACGCACCAGTTTGCGTATAACTCTCTAGAAAGTGATATAGAATTTGAAATTGAATAAAAGTCAAAACATGAAAAATGTAAAACATAACCAAACAAACATTGGGATCAAATGACATTGTTTTATTGATAATGGTACTGTTCATAATGATTACAAGCACAGATGTTACAGTCTCCCCTACTTGTGGAAATTTCGTCCCGAAATTTATTTAGAGGAAACTCGTGGGAAAAGATGCGGATATTTCGCCTTCATTTGATCTTCGTGTTCCCAAGTAAACTCGGGTCCACGTCTAGCTTCCCAGCGAACTTTGACCAAAGGAATGCGTTTGCGTTTAAGCCACTTGACTTCACGTTCCATGATTTCCATAGGTTTCTCAACAAATTTCAGTGTTTTACCAACACGAATTTCGTCAAGTGGTATGTGGAGGTTCTCATCAGCTAAACACCTCTTGAGATTGGACACGTGAAAAGTTGGATGAACATTTCCAAGTTCCGAAGGTAACTCAAGTCTGTAGGCTACCTTTCCGATTCTTTCGACGATCTTGAATGGTCCAACGTATCTAGGTGCAAGTTTTCCTTTCTTTCCAAATCTGATCACACCTTTCCAAGGTGAGACCTTAAGTAATACTCGATCACCGACTTGAAATTCTAAGGGCTTGCGTTTTGGGTCCGCGTAACTCTTTTGACGGCTTCTAGCTGTCTGAAGGTTATCACGTACTTTCTTAATCTTGTCAGTTGTCTCTAAAATGAGGGCAGGTCCAGTAAGTTGAGCCTCGCCGATCTCATTCCAGCAGACTGGTGAACGACATTTTCGACCATAGAGAGCCTCGAAAGGAGCCATTTTGATGCTGGTGTGATAACTGTTGTTGTAGGAGAATTCAATTAACTGAAGATGTGAATCCCAACTACCACCAAAATCGATCACACAAGCTCTAAGCATATCCTCCAGAGTCTGGATTGTTCTCTCAGATTGACCATCCGTTTGCGGATGATAAGCTGTGCTCAGATTAAGTTGGGTCCCCATAGCAGATTGCATGGTTCTCCAAAAATGAGAAGTGAAACGAGCATCTCTGTCAGAAATGATGTTCAAAGGAACACCATGTCGAGCTACAATTTCATCCACATAGATTTTAGCAAGTTTGTCAGCAGGAAAATCCTCACGGATTGGCAAGAAATGCGCTGACTTAGTAAGACGATCAACGACTACCCAGATGGCATCATGACCTTTCTTTGTGCGTGGAAGTTTAGTAATGAGATCCATAGTAATGTTTTCCCATTTCCAAACTGGGATCTTTGGTTGCACCAATAAACCCGAAGGACGCTGATGTTCAGCCTTAACCTTAAGACAAGTAAGGCATTTTGATACATATAAGGCAATGTCTTTCTTCATACCAGGCCACCAATAGTGAATACGAAGATCCTTATACATCTTATCTGAGCCCGGATGAATAGAATAACGAGACTTATGGGCTTCATTCATAAGCAAGGTGCGAAGGTTATCTTGGCTTAGGACCCACAAACGGTCCATGAAGTAATATGATCCATTGTCCTTCAGTTCCAGAGCAGGTGTTATGTGATAGGGAAATTCCTTATCCATTAAACCTTGTGAAACACAAGATTGTTGAGCCTGAGAAATGCAGGCTTGGATATCGGATCGAGCTTGTATAACAGATTGAACACGTACACAATGAAGTTTAGTACGTTCCTTACGACTCAATGCATCGGCTACGACATTCGCCTTACCAGGATGGTAGCGAATTTCGCAGTCATAGTCATTTAGAAGGTCGACCCAACGTCGTTGCCTCATGTTGAGTTCTTTCTGATTGAAGATATGTTGAAGACTTTTGTGGTCCGTGAAAACCACACATTTTGTACCGTACAAATAGTGTCTCCAGATCTTTAGAGCGAAAACAACTGCACCCAACTCAAGATCATGAGTGGTGTAGTTCTTCTCATGTATCTTCAACCGCCTCGATGCGTATGCTATGACTTTGTTCCTTTGCATCAGGACACAGCCAAGACCCAATTTAGATGCATCGCAATAAACAATGAAATCATCATTGCCCTCAGGCAAAGTTAGAACAGGCGCGTCACTAAGTTTCTGCTTCAAGTGTTGAAAAGCTTCCTCTTGCTTGAATCCCCAATCAAAGGGTTTGTTCTTCTGAGTTAGAGCAGTTAGAGGAACTACAATCTTTGAGAAGTTTTCAATGAAGCGGCGGTAATAACCCGCCAGACCCAGAAAAGAACGAACTTCAGTAGGAGTAGTAGGCGTATCCCAATCCTTAATCGCACTGATCTTGGAGGGATCTACATGAATACCTCGTTCATTGACAATATGTCCTAAGAATTGAACTTCTTTAAGCCAGAATTCACACTTGGAGAATTTGGCGAAAAGTTGCTCTTTCTTTAGGAGTTCCAGAGTAAGACGAAGATGTTGCTCGTGATCAGCTCGCGTCTTAGAGTAAATCAAGATGTCGTCAATAAAAACAATGACAAACTGATCCAAATAAGGCTTGCAGACCCTATTCATTAAGTCCATGAAAACAGCAGGAGCATTAGTCAAACCGAATGGCATGACTGTGAACTCATAATGCCCATAACGAGTGCGGAAAGCTGTCTTGGGAATATCTTCTTCACGCACACGAAGTTGATGATACCCGGAACGCAGATCAATCTTCGAAAAATAAGAAGCGCCCTGTAACTGATCAAAGAGATCGTCTATGCGCGGTAGAGGATATCGATTCTTGATGGTAAGCTTGTTAAGCTCACGATAATCAATACACATCCTAAAGGATCCATCCTTCTTCTTGACAAAAAGAACGGGAGCACCCCAGGGTGAAAAGCTAGGACGTATAAAACCTTTGTCAGAGAGTTCCTGAAGCTGCTTAGACAACTCTTGCATCTCAGATGGTGCAAGACGGTATGGAGCTCTAGCAATGGGATTTGCACCAGGTACAAGATCAATACGGAACTCGACTTGGCGTGCTGGAGGTAGACCAGGTAAGTCTTCAGGGAATACTTCGGAATAATCCCGAACGACAGGAATATCTGAAATAGACTTACCCTTGCCCTTATCTGCTGTAACATGTGCTAAGAAGGCCACATAGTTCTTCCGCAGATATTTCCGAGCTTTAAAACAAGACATGAGTTTGAGACCACCGGCAGGCTTCTCACCACGAACCTGTAGGATCTCGCCTGTCGAAAGCGGCACACGAACAATCTTCTCAGAACAAACTATCTCTGCGTGATGCTTGGCTAACCAATCCATACCCACAATAACGTCGAAACTTCCAAGTTGCATGGGCGTGAGGTCAATAGGAAAAAGATGGTCGTTAAGGTTCAATTGGCAGTTGCGTAGAACAGAATCAAGAACAATGGGTTCACCACTAGCAACTTCTACTGTTAAAGGTTTTCCTAGTTTTGTTCTAGACACGCGAAGCATTGGCTCAAAAGACAATGACACAAAACTCTTATCGGCACCCGTATCAAAAAGAACAGATGCAGGCTGATTATTAATAAAGAACGTACCGTTCACCACATTATCGTCCGCCTGCGCCTCTTGGGCATTCAAGTTAAAAGCTCGCCCTCGAGCCTGAGCCTGATTCTGGTTTGCATTCATCAATCTGGGGCACTGGTTACGGTAGTGGGTCAGATCCCCACAGTTATAACAAGCACCTGGTGGGTAGTGTGGTCGTGCAGCTTGACCCTGTTGCTGAGCAGGAGGCTGAGCAACTTGTTGAGCCGGGTTCTGAGCTGCCTGATTCTGAGCAAACCGACAAACATTGGCAAGATGACCCGACTTCCCACAGTTATTACAGAAACGGCACTGATGTTGCGGCTGATGGTGACTGTTGCATCCATTGCACAAAGGTGCATTCCCTGAATAGGGTTTCTTCGCTGGAGGCTGTGCGGGTTGGTTGGGAGCTGCCTGGTTAGCTTGGGCAGTGACAGCATAGTTTTGGGAAGCCTTACGCTTCCTTGCCCTTTTCAATGAACCAGAATCCTTTCCATTCTTGTTTTGACCTTTCTTGCTATCTTCCTTGTCAGACGACTGTTTCTTGCCCTTGTCACCCTTCCTGTGTAATTTATTCTTCCGAATCTGCGACTCAGTCAATGTCGCTGATAACTCGATCGCCTGACGGAGTGTAGCAGGGTTACTACCAGTAATGATGTCTTGTACTGAGTCAGGTAGGCCGTCGATGTACCTTTCGATAGCCTTGTCGAGTGGGGTAACCATAATCGGGCAAAGCAGACTCAACTCCTCAAATCTATCAGTATACGCCCTGTACTCACCACTATCTTGCTTCAAAACATCAAACTCTTTCTCCAATGCTCGCTGTTCATGACGAGGACAGAACTCCCTCATCATAAGAGCCCTGAGTTCAGCCCATGTCTGTGCTAGAGCAACTTCTGCACCACGGTCTCTCATAACCCCATTCCACCATGTGAGAGCCCTCTTCTGAAACACACTCGAATAAAACTCGACCTTGCGATTGTCAGGGCACTGCACGTGGAGAAAAGTATTCTCAATGCTCTCGAACCATTGAAGAAGCCCAGTCACTCCTTCAGAACCACTAAACTTGAGTGGTTTAGCCGAGTTAAAATCCTTGTATTTTGCATGGAGTATTGTTGTTGTTGTTGGCTTGGTTCCATTGAGCAAAGAGATTTGGGAATTGAGCAGCCATCTGCTGCGTAATGATTTCTGCCAGTTCGGCAGTCGCTATCTGGTTTTCACGTCGAGGAGGCATTCTAAAAGAGGAAAACATGAAAGGGAACGAGTGAGATGATTGGATGAAGAGAATGAGATGAAACAAAATTAACAAAAGCAAAGATGGTGGTCATTCGTCCGCATTACCAAGCTAACAAACGACACACAGTGACTAATCAAAGTAAATGGATCAAAAATAATGTATCGCGAAGACATGCTCGCCTATAAGTGAACACTCATCCTAAGAATTCCCAGGTAAGCACAACTGGTCTCGCGTCTGATGAGATATATACGAAGTGCTTGCCTAGACAGAAAACCCAGAATACAGGCATTCACTCTTCCAGTTTGCACGTGTTCACACTATTTAGAACCCAAAACTTTGACGAGATTTTGAAAACTCAGAAGGCAATAAGCCAAAAATTTTAGTTAACCTGGAAGGGTTCAAAACCTTACAAAAGAGGGTTCAAAACCATGTAATAAATCATCCAAAAACAGAAGATTGTTTTTCAAAAATCGTGTCGGAAAATTTTGGTTTTTGTTTTGATAATCACCTAAGGATAGGTGATATGTATGTTTTAAGATCTAAACACAAGATAACTTTGTGTTAGGGTCCTAGAAAGGTTATAGTCTAGGTCAAAGAATTACTAATAACCTAATTCCCTATAACCATTGGCTCTGATACCAACTCTTCTGTCACACCCCGACCGCGTATAACATGCAACCGCGGCGGAAACGTCGGGGAGTGTTGTAACAGAATTAATTGTTTCATAACCATGGCATTCAAAGTTGTAATTTTATTTATAAACATAAGAGTTACATTGTCTTAAACAGGAAATAAAGAGTTCAGAACATAATTAAACTAAGTCTATCTTCATTTTATGTCTCTAAGGCACAGGTCCGCCCTAGTGTCACGATCATCATCCTGCGGAAAAGCTCCTAAAAACACATGTGAAAATAGGTACGTCAGCATAAAAATGCCTGTGAGATACATAGGTTTTGTGAAAATAGGATTCATGACTTATAAGTTTAGAAAAAATTGTTTAATAACAGTCAGTCATGAACCTTGTAAGTTGTTTTGTTTTGTAATTCATTAAAAGCAATGATATGTATAAGTAAGAGAATAATGTAAGGTTAAATGAATTACCAAGTAAAAATGAGTTTGTATAAGATAAGTTGTTTTGTAAATCAACATCTTGTGAAAATAAGTTGTTTATGTAAAATGTAATATGTCAAATATTGAAATGATATAAGTAACGCTACGACATGAAATATCATACAAACACTTATTTATAGGAAGTACCAGCGGCGTATCCACCATGCTTGTATTATATTACACACGCCTCGTTACTCGAAACATTTACCCAAACCAACCACCAATGTATTGTTCATGTATAAATCAATTGTCATGTGTTAATGTATAACCCATATTGAAATGTCTATGTCCAATGTAAACCACTAAATGTGTATATCAATGTCAAAATGTTTATGTTTAATGTAGATCATGTAATGTGTACCCAAAAATATCATGTATGGTAAGTGAAATAAATCAACTAAACCATATGTAAAATGCACAGAAACAAGGTATTGATGTAAAACATAGTTTAAATCAAAGTTATGTTTTGTGGAACAAATGCATGCTATACTGATACAAACATCTATGCGGTATTGTGAAAATGCATACATCCAAGCCTTGAGACTGTGGCGATAAACCCTTAAACAAATTAAAGGTTTATCTAAGTTATGTATATCGAATTCGGTCATTCCTTTCAATTCCTATGGTACCATTACCTACTAACGAACGGCGTAGCTAATGTTAATGAATGTATTGTTCCATTATAAACAACCTAAATGTCATACCAAAATGTAAACATGTGATGAAAACAACTGTACTAAGTATGTAACAAATGGACATACATAGCATGTGACGTGAAACAAATGTACTAAGTATGCACACAATGGACATACATAGCATGAAATGTAATGTAAACAATGTACTAAGTACGCACACAATGGGCATACATAGCATGAAATGTAATGTAAAACAATGTACTAAGTACGCACACAATGGGCATACATAGCATGAAATGTAATGTAAAACAATGTATTAAGTACGCACACAATGGGCATACATAGCATGAAATGTAATGTAAAACATGTACTATAATGTACTAACGAACATAGCAGGTATATGATGTGAAAACATGGAAAGCATGAAAGTAACAAGTAGGCACATGTGTTTCACCCCAAAAAAGTTTGAAAACAGTAAAAGAGGGGTCTATGTACTCACTTGAGATTGCTCAGAAGTCCTAAGATAACCACCAAGCAATGCTAGAGATCACGGAATCAAACGACACCTAATATAGGTAACTATGTTAATAAACCGGACCTATATCGGAAGATTTAGATAGAATGAGGGTTCGTAAACCAAACGAGTATGGAGACTCGTGTCATATGGTTTAACAAAGCCTACATACTAATTGAAACCTAACTTAAGTGCTTACGACCCATTACGACCCGTTTAGGTAGCTTATGCTACTTTAACGCGTCGCTCGCGTGAAATGCGTTCGGACCGCCTAACTAGTCCTATGACAAGTAACATATGCCTTAACATGTCTAGTATTATTGTCAAATCAGTTTAGATGTCAAAAGTTATGTTACATATTTTTAAAATGAATTTTGGCATCAAAGGGGTATTTTGGTAATTTACCTAAGGCATATAAACTACCTGTCATACAACTACTTAGGGGCTGTTTGGCTAAGCTTATTTTTTTTTTACTTATTTACTTATTTGCTTATTTGAAAAGCAAATAAGTCATAATGGAATGACTTATTTACTTATTCCTCTCACATAATAAGCTAACCCAAACACCTTTTAACTTTTCAAAAAGTAAATAAGTAAATAAGTCACTAAAATAAGCTTAGCCAAACAGCCCCTTAAACGAAGCGACCATAAGGTATAACCTCGGAAGGTTATTCCCTATATGCTATGGTCACCTAATGTGTTTGGTCGGATCCTAATGATCGACCAAATGGGTCGGGTTCGAAGGTATAAGCGATTTATTAGATCGCTTACCCTTACGACCCTAGACAACGTGGTAATCAGTAGGTATAGTCACAAGGGACTATAACCATCGTGATTACAATCACGTTGCGAAGTTCAAACGAACTTTGCATTGACCATAAACTGGTCAATGCAGAAAGTCAAACAAAGTTTGACTTTCGGACTCGAAAAACAATAAAAGAACGAAGGAACACTTACGAAGGGTCCCCGAATGCTAATCTAGATCAAAATAGCTCAGGTATGAAACAAAGGTTTCAACTTAGAGCACATTAGATCAGATTCTTGTGAGGAAAAGTGAAGGGTGGAGGTGGGTATTTATAGTTTTCGGTTCACCGTTAGGATCATTTCTTGGAAAAGGGGGCACGATCTAAGCCGTACACTTGTTGGAAAGTTGTGGTAACTCATTTGCCATCCACCATAAGAGTTTGACACTTGGCACTTGGCCTTTGGAGAGTGTTAAGGGCTGTTAACAGCTGAAAAAAAACGTTTTGCTGCATCTGGCCCCTACTTACGGACCTAGTTTGGCAGATTTACAGTTTCAGTCCCTGCAACCTCAAAACTTGGTTTTCGATGCTTTTTTTGACACGTTTAAGCCCCGTTAACCCCATTTCAAAGCTCTAAAATGAAGTTAAAGTATAGGGAACTTAAAATGTGTTCAAAAATATCTCGGGTGTCGGTTCGTTTAGCGGTACGGTTACGTTGTTCGGTTAATTACGACAGAATGAGCATAAGCGCGAAAAATGATCCAAATGGCGTGACGAATGGATTTTTCTTATGACAAACACTAAAATAAAATATTTTAGTGCTTACATAAATTTTTGGATGTCCGGATGTATTCAGAACGTAAGTTATGCGCGAAAATGCAAACTTGTGTACTTTTTGACGCTTTTAGTCCCTGAATGACCCCAAAAGTTTATTTTAGCATACCGAACCCCTCAAAGCCTATTTCTAAGCTATGTAAAGGATATTTATGGTATGTTTAACTTATGGTCATGTTCTTGAATGTTCGTTACAGTTCAAATTGGCATACTTTCGCAGTTTGTCAAGTTTAGTCCCTGTAAGCGAATTAACTTGTTTTTGCCATACCAAAGCCTTCAAAACTTATTTCTAAGTTATGTAAGGGTTATTTAAGGTATGTTAAGTATATTTTGATGTTCCGGAGTATTTGTCGCATTAAACTGGCTACGTTTACGCACCATTTTGCGTATAACTCTCTAGAAAGTGATATAGAATTTGAAATTGAATAAAAGTCAAAAACATGAAAAATGTAAAACATAACCAAACAAACATTGGGATCAAATGACATTGTTTAATTGATAATGGTACTGTTCATAATGATTACAAGCACAGATGTTACAACTTTCGTCCATAAAGTGCTTCAAATGGTGTAGCATTGATACTGGTATGATAGCTGTTATTATAGGAAAATTCTATTAATGGTAAATGATCATCCCAATTTCCTCCGAAATCAATTACACAAGCTCTAAGCATATCTTCCATTATCTGAATTGTCCTTTCGCTTTATCCATCCGTTTGAGGATGATAAGCAGTGCTTAGATTTAACTTGGTTCCCATTGCTTTTTGGAAACTAGTCCAAAATGAGAAGTAAAACGGCTATCTCTATCAGAAACAATAGATAAAGGAATTCCATGTAATGAAACTATTTCATTTACATAGAAGTTGGCTAATTGTTCCATACTGAAAGTTTCATTCATCGGTAAGAAATGAGCGGACTTGGTTAATCTGTCTACAATCACCCAGATTGCATCAATACCTTTTCGTGTCTTGGGTAATTTGGTAACAAAGTCCATTGTTATTAATTCTCATTTCCATATTGGCATTTCTAATTGCTGCAATAAACCTGAGGGTTTCTGATGTTCAGCTTTAACTTGTGAATAAGTTAGATACTTAGCAACATAGGCTTCTATATCCTTTTTCATTCCTATCCACCAGAAATTCCTTCTTAAGTGTTGATACATTTTATCACTTCCGGGATGTATTGTATACTTAGACTTATGGGCTTTTTCTAAAATTCGGTGGCGTAGGTTTCCTCGTTTGGGTATCCAAATTCTTTTCTTATGGAATCTCTAAATTTCATCTGTTCCTTGTTCTAGTTCCTTAATCATTCCTTTTAATTTGTCAGTATCGTCCTTGATTACTGATTCCTGCATTTCTCTAATTTGCTCATTTAAATCTATCTGCAAATTTAATTTGAGAGAACGTTCTCCTCTTGGCTTTTCATGAAACTTTCGACTTAAAGCATCAGCTACTACATTAGCCTTTCCTGCATGATACTGGATATTACAATCATAATCACTAAGAATTTCCATCCAGCGTCTCTGTCTCATATTTAACTCCGTTTACCCAAAAACATATCTTAGACTCTTGTGATAATGTCTCCAAATCTTAAGGGCAAAAATTATGGCTCCTAACTCTAAATCATGGGTTGTATAATTCTCTTCGTGATTCTTAAGTTGTCTAGAGGCATAGGCTATAACCTTTTGACGTTGCATCAATACACATCCATTTCCTAACTTAGAAGCGTCACAATAAACTACAAAGTCTTTAGTTCCTTCTGGTAACGTGAGTATGGGTGCGTTGGTTAATCTTTGCTTAAGAATTCTAAAGGCTTCTTCCTGTTTTGGTCCCCATTCAAACTTAACAGATTTAAAGGTCAATTTTGTTAAGGGAATGGCTATTCTAGAAAAATCTCGGATAAACCGTCTATGATAACCTGCCAGTCCGAGAAAACTTCTCACCTCCATTGGTGATTCAGGGACTTTCCATTTAGTAATTGCCTCGATTTTTGTGGGATCCACATGAATTCCTTCATGATTAACTATATGTCCAAGGAATTGCACTTCTTGTAACCAAAATTCACATTTTGAGAATTTAGCATAAAGATTTTCCTTTCTCAATAATGTAAGAAGTTCATGTAAATGCGCTGCATGTCCCTCTTTACTCTCAGAGTAAATGAGAATATCATCTATAAAGACAATTATGAATTTATCCAGATATGGCTTACATATTATGTTCATCATGTCCATAAATACGGCTGAGGCATTGGTTAAACCAAATGGCATGACTATAAATTCATAATGACCATACATTGTTCTGAAAGCAGTTTTAGGAATGTCATCTTCCTGTACCTTCAATTGATGATATCCTGAGCATAAATCGATCTTAGAAAAGAATCGAGCTCCTTGCAGTTGATCAAACAGATCATCGATTCTTGGTAATGGGTACCGATTTTTAATTGTGACCTTATTTAATTCTCGGTAATCAATGCACATACGCATTGATCCGTCTTTCTTCTTGACAAACAAGATTGGGGCTCCCCATGGTGCTGAACTAGGCTGTATGAATCCTTTTTCCAGAATCTCGTCCAACTGTTTCTTCAGTTCCTGCATTTCTGCTGGTGCCAAACGGTAAGGTGCCTTGGCATTCGGTGCTATCCCTGGTAGTAGGTGAATTCTAAACTCAACGTCTCTATCTGGTGGTAATCCAGGTAGCTCTTCTGAGAAAACATCTGTGAATTGAGATACTACAGGAATATCTTTCAGTTCTTTTCCTTTAGTGTTAATGATTATGGAAATCATATACACTAGTGATCCTTTCCTTGCATAACTTGCTATTTTCATCACAGAGATGAATTTCGTAGATCTAGTCGGCTTATCTCCTTTAATTGTGATCTTTTCACCCTTTGGTGAATTTACTTGTATTGACTTTTGATCACATAGAATGCTGGCTTTATTGGCTGTTAACCAATCCATTCCTAACACGATATCAAATCCAGCCAGATTCATTGGGTAAAGGTTAGCAAAAAAATTATGGTTTAAAATTTATATTCTTGCTCCCTGCATGATTTCAGTGATCTTAATGGATTCTCCATTTGCCGTTTCTACCAGACATTCTTGTTGAAGTTTAGTTAATGGTTGATTGAGAAGTTTGCAAAATGAAGTATTAATAAAACTTTGTTTCGCACCAGATTCAAATAATACTTTAGCAAAAACATCATTAACTAGAAATGTACCGGCAATCACATCCGGAATCATCTTGGCTTCTTCAGCTGTCAGAACAAATGCTCTAGCATTCTTAGTAGTCTTGTTGTTCATGGCTGGAGCTAGTTTCGGACAGTTTGGTTTGATATGCCCCTTTTCTCCATAATTGAAGCATATTCCATTACTGGGTTTCTTCCTACAGTCTTCTTCCTTGTGTTCTAGTATCTTGTAGAAGTTGCAGTATGTGGAACATCTTCCCAAATGCTTCTTCTTGCAGGACTTACAGTACAGTGTAGAAGTACAACCTATGTTTTTCCCACGGTTGGAATTACCGTAGCGAAATTCCTGGGTAAGCCTTTGAGCTAGGTTCTTTCTCTGGTTTTCTTCTTGCATACGTATTAATTAATCAGTCAAGGTATTTGCTAGTTCTACAGCTTCTTCTATAGTTTGTGGTCTAGTTGCCTTGACTACATGTCTAATCTCACTGATTAATCCCCTGATGTAACGGGAGATTAATACTGGTTCTGGTGAAGCTAGGGTTGGTACTATTCTAGCATATTCGAAGAATACGGTAGTGTAACCCTTACAGTCTACTCCAGTCATTCTAAGGTTTAAGAACTTATTAGCTATTTGTTCTTTTTCATTGGGAGGACAGAATTTTCTTTCGACCATGTTCTTAAATTCAGTCCATTCCATATTATAGATTTTGTCACTTCCCCTAGACTGGAGAATAGTATTCCACCATTCTAGAGCTGCATTCTTAAAAAGATTGGAAGCAAACTTGATTTTATCCTCTTCCGCACATTTGCTTATTTTTAAGACTGCTTCAGTCTTTTCTATCCAACGTAGAGCTGCAATGGCTCCTTCATTTCCAGAGAATTCTATTGGTTTACAAGACCAAAATTCCTTGTAAGAATAATCATAGGACATGGTTCTTCTTCTTTTTGGAATAGGCAATCGAAGTAACAGTCCATTGTTTAAGCTGTGACTGGGTTCAGTAGGTGGTTGTTTACTTCCGCTATTAGTTTTATTATTTTCTGCTTCTTTAATAGTCTTGATAACATATGGCATAGCGTCTATAATCCCTTGTGCCACTATATGTTGGATGGCACTGTTATCTAATTGGTTCCCGTTATTATCGTTATTCGGGTTTTCCTGATTCACTTCGTTATCCATCTGGATTATAAACATTTACCAGGTATTAATATCACAGAACAAAGCTTAATATCAACAATTGCACAAACAACATATTGGTCAAAACCGTCGAGCATTGCGACATTTACTCTATTTCATATATCTATATCTATATCTATTAGAAGCTGCAACTGGAATTTAAAATACACTACTAGTTATGCATCAGTAAGTATTGGATTATCTATTATTATTATTATTATTATTATTATTTTTATTTTTATTTTCAAGCTATACACATATATATATATTTATATTATTATTATTATTATTATTATTGTGACTAGGGATTCATCCAAAATTGCATATTTCGCTCGTCGTACTTCCAAACGAGTTTTTCCCCTATTTGTGTTATTCTTTCTCCTTCATCTACTAACTCCTCACCAAATGTGCGGAGTTCCTGCACGTTTTCTGTACTCATGGGTGGTGGTGGTGGTGCGGGTATTGGGTCAGTGTACCGTGGTACGGGTCCTCCATATGGGTATGGGTTTTCTAGTATTTCCCGAACATACTGATCGGCATTCCAATATGGATCTAGAGGGTCAAGGTTGGGATATGGTGCTAATGGGTTTGGTATGGGCTCCTCTTGTGGGTAGAGTTCTCGATAATCCCTATGTTCATCCTCCCATGGGTCATAAGCTAGAGAATTTAGTGCTGGGATTCTAGGGATTTCGTTTGGGTCGAATGCGGGTATGGGAACCTGGTCTCCTGGGTTAGGTTCTATTTCCATGGGTTGGGTTGGGAACAATGGCAGCGGCTGTGGTGTAATGATTTGGTCTAAGTTTGGGTCTGCTGCAGTGGTAGCTAGTATGTGAAAGTTGGCCAATTGCATATTGACTATGTCTTGGGTCTGGGCGTTCATCTCCCTATTTGCTGCTGCTAAAGCCCGTTGCTGTTGTAACTTCGTCATTCGCTTCCTAGCTTATGTGTTCCCCGACTGAACCATCCTCTCTTTTTCGTAGGGAATGGTTCTTCGGATTGTGCCTTAAATATGAAGATTCCCTCTTCTGTGTCAGCTGAATACCCCGAAGGAGTAGGCTGGGAGGAAATTCCTTCATCTCTAGGAGAACTAGACAGGTGACGATAGGCGTCAGATGGTCCTTAATCACTCATACTGTAAACTAACAGATTGTCAAATAACACAAAACAATAATATACAGATATGCACGTAATCACATAGATTATTTCCTAACATAATGGATAAAATTTTGATGTCAGCAGAACACTTATGTGGCTCAAGTCAGTGGCTGTAGCTCTGATACCACCTTCTGTGGCAACGTCCGACCCCTGCCCCGGGAGGCGGACGGCCGAGAGCTCACACATTCGGTGGTATCGGTGTTTATTTATTTGGCAGCTGAAATTTCATCAGGACTGTAGTTAGGAAATAGTTCATCAGGGTAAAACACCACATTTTTATGATAATAAATACATGGAAAAAAATCCAAGTTTCCATTACAACATGTTTATAGGGATAAACCCTAATTTATTAAAATAAAACTTCTTCTTTATTTAGGTAACTTTTATAGCCACTTTTCCAAGCCTCCAGTGCTCTCCAGCTGGCTTCTATTTGGCTTTCACATTTTGTTACCTGAAATGCGTTTAAAAGATTTTTGTCAGTGGGAAATACTGGTGAGTGAATCCCGGATTAATCAAAATGAGTTTTATCATTGTACAGCATTGAGGGCAATCCGCAATTACATTTGTTTACATCTACTTTAATTACCACCCACGGTACTGTCAATCCTGACTTGTGGTAATGTTACTACTCACAGTGTAGTAACAAGTTATGTATACAAAACCCCAACATACCGACGATAATTGTAGATTTACAAATACTCAATCACTGTTAATTGTAATTTAAATAATTGAGGTTTTGTAAAAATAGTTTACAAAAAGAGGAATTACTCACAAAAGATTTACAAAAAGAAGGATTAACTCACATTGCTAATTTAGGTATTTCCTTGTGATTTCCTGGTTATAATCTATTAAATTAAATAATGCACACGCGTTAGTATAATAACCCAATTTACATTAGTTATATCCCCGAGACAGAACTCTAACGACTGAGTCAGGCAGAGCCTTGACATGCGTTACGGAGCACTAGATCAATCCGGCAACGTAACTAATACGTAACCGGTGGTTATGATACTTACATCGAGGCAAAGCTTCGCTTTTTAGTGGGTATTATGCCCGAGAATTATAATTACTATCAGAGAATTGAGAGAGAGTTTTTTTTATTGAATGATTTCTCAACAGAAGCCGTTGGCCTCTATTTATAGGGCCTGATCTCGACTTCCTCGCGCCCCGCGAGAACAGAAGGCAAGGCCTTCTGTGGGATCGCTTTGTGACCCAAATGAGTCGTTCAGAAGAGTTCTCGATCAATTCAAAAGGCGGAAACAGATGAATTGACTTGAAAACAGCTTAATTCACTTCTAAATACCTTGTTTATTGATTTAACATGTTTACAGATCACTTGATACGTCGGCAGCACTTCGGTACCGGAATCTAATTTCGTTACAAATGAGATCACCTCAAGGGTATATATAGGCTTAGTAATTTCGCATGGAATTACACTTGCTATTTCGTGCGAAATAGCAACTTGTTATTTCTGTCACACCCTGTCTTTTGCGGAAGCGTATGATGTGTGACTAGCTTGTTATCATTGCATTCAATCGTAATAAACAACTACATGATCAAAACGATGTTCATCCATTCATGAAAATTTGAGTATTACAAACACGTGTTATTTAAGTTTTCAAAACACGACCTTTGACAAGGTTACAATTCAACAAAAGTGGATGACATCTAAACTTGTAGTCTACTTCTAGTTATGACACTTGCGCCCAAGATCCATCCTGTCACCTGAAATACATGTAATTTTGGAAAACATCAACATAAAGTTGAGCGAGTTCATGCGTTTTTGTATTTCACATTTTTATACTTTGTATGAAAACATAGTATGTGTCATGTATAATTCAAGTCTTTCTTGAGTACCCCACGTACTCAAGTATAATTCCCGTTTTCTTGAGTACCCCACGTACTCAAGTATCATTCAGGTTTTCTTGTGTACCCCACGTTTTAAATGATTGTTTATACAAGGACATTAAGGCATGTGAGGACATATGGAGCATTAGTGTTGGCTCCTTTAAGGCATGTGAGCATATGGAGCATTAGTATTTTCTCCTTTAACTGTGTCGATTTCCCTCGACTATGTCGATTAACCTCGACTGTGTCAATTTCCCTTGACTGTGTCGATTACCCTCGACTGTGTCGATTAACCTCGACTGCGTCGATTTCCCTCGACTGGGACACCGAAGCACTCATGAGGTCACATAAGGACCATGAGTGGGGCTCAGCCGTACCCGTTAGATCTAACCCTCGTCCCTAATTAAGTATTAATGGCATCTCAATATCTAGTTTAAGCTCACATGATCTAGTATTTTCTAGGCTTTTCTTAAAGCTCATCATATTGCACTCACCACGAGTGCTTCTCGTATTCTCAAATCATATTGCACTCGGTTCTCGTTCTCACCAAGAGTGCTTCTTGTATTTTTACCCTTTGTAAAAATTATAATATTTGTAACATGTATTTCACCCCCGAGAGTTATAAAAACTGAAAACAGTTAAAGAAAAGGGGGAGCATGAACTCACAACTTTGCGTTCCTGTGCGTCGTAAACTTCACCGGATTTGCTTAATTAACGTCGTAACCTATACGTGTTTTCTTAACGTTAGTCACTAGACTTGTATCGCACAAGTACAGTCACTATCTCTTGTGTATGTATTCTTGTGTTAAAAATATTCTATATTTTTAACTACGTATCTTACTTATATTATTTTCTCTAAAATTAATATAAGTATCTCGTGTTTTGCACTTTGCACCCGAATTATGTATCTTGTATGTTGTATGTGTATTTTTATGTTTATACTTCTCATGAGTATTTAGTGTATTTTTAAGTCTTAATATACTAGCACGTATAACACATACTATACACACTTAGCACAAAAGTTGGTGATAAAATAATATATATATATTTTTCTCAAAAATATACATACTTAATATCCATTTTTATTCTTGAGGAAATCACCATTTCTTATCACCAAAAATTAGGGAAACCTTGGTAATGTTTTTAGGTATATTTTTAGGGAATAAGTTTCTCAAAAACTTATATTTTTCTAAGTGTCAAAATTTATAAAATTTTTGACAGAGTTTCCCCTAAAAATGGAGGTTTCCCATGTTTTCAAAACATGTGTTTATTTTCTTTTAAATTGTCAACAATCATCAACAACAATTATCAACAATAATCATCAACAATAATCACTAATTTCTCCATTTCATGAACTTGAATATTTACAAAAATGTGTAGTAACTTACTAGCACATTTAGTAAGTCTTGTTATCTTTAAAAATAAGTTTAGTTTCTTAAAAACTTTATTTTTAAAGAATATGAAGTTTCACAACTTCTAGTCGGTTTTTACGAAAATTATTTCTTTGTTAAAACTTTTGTTACACAAGTGTCCACACACTTGTTTGTTCATAAAAACACCTCTACTTCATGAAAGATCCGGTTTTAAAACATGGTTTTGTCTTACAGTTGGTCTTTCGAAAATACCACTTGTAGATCTTTAGATCTACTAGTTTAGAACTCCATTTCATAACATAAATTGTTTTTACACAAGTTCATGTTTAATAGTAGTAGTGTTCATCATCTAGTCCTTTTTATACTTTAACATACACTAGCTCATGTTCTAAGAACATAACCTAGCCGGGTTAGATGACGATCCGAACTACTACTAGCATTAAACAACACAAAATAATCATCACAAAACAAGTTTAACAAGTTTTACACAATTATCCATCTATTAACCAACATATTCATCACTTTGATAGACTTTTAGTTGGTGATTTAGTATGTTCATGATTTTCAACCGACAAATCTCTTATTAACCACTCTAGACAAGATTAAGAAGGTGTTTTAGAACACTTACTACTAGCTCAAGGCTAGGGAAGTTCAAGAGTACAAATGAGGTGGATAAAAGCAAATGGTGAAGGTCCTTCAAGTTCCGTTGCTTGCAACCTTCCTAATTAAGCTCGAGACACCTTAGAATCACCATAGATTGCTTGGAAAGGAGTTGAAAAGTGAAGGGTGAAAGAGGGGTGTTTGGGCCGTAGCCATGGAGGGAGGAAGGGAGAGAAGAGTGTTGTGATGAAATGGTGGTATTTATAGACCTTCCATATAGCATATTCCTAGCATATTCCTGGTATATTCCTGGTATATTCCTGGCATATTCCTGGTATATTCCTGGCATATTCCTGGCATATTCCTGGCATATTCCTGGTATATTCCTGGTATATTCCTGGCATATTCCTGGCATATTCCTGGTATATTCCTGGTATATTCCTGTCATATTCCTGGTATATTCCTGGTATATTCCTGGCATATTCCTAGCATATTCCTGGTATATTCCTGGGTTTGCTGCATTGTCTGCGTTTTGCAGTGTAAGCATTGTGTCGCGTAGGAACACACGGTACGCGCTTAAACTTGAAAAATAACGTTTTTAAGCGTTTTAATTTATTTTTCAACACGAACCTGATTAAAATAAAATTTTAATCATAACAGAATATTTGTGGGATTAAATATTATCCGGGCGGTATATATGTAACCCTTGTATGTATCCTTGGGTTTTAATGTATTTTTGACATTGGACCTACACCTAGGCCCTAATTCTAATGTCTGACTGCTTTCTGCAGTTCTGTTGACACGATGTGTCTTACCGGTGAGTTTACTAATTTTTGACGCAACGCTATCATAACGTAATTCTTGTAGCATATATCATACATGAATTCACTTGCATGGAATTCAGGAATTTATTTATCTGGTAAACTAGATCATGTACAGTCATTAAAGCACAAATTACTGTTCATTTCGTGTACGGAATGTATGGAAAAGTGACGGTTGTCACAGTCTCCCCCCGTTAAAAGAATTTCGTCCCGAATATCAAGCGATGCCATCGGTCGCAGGGGGGGTTGTGAAACCAATATGGTCACTTAGATTCATGATTTGTCTTCATGTTCCCATGAAATCTCTGGGTCATGTCATGAATTCTATCATACTCAAGTAAGTCGATCATGACTTTTCTGTATCTTGTGGACTCTTGGTCCATAACCTCAGCAGGTTTCTATAGTATCACGGACTCTTGGTCCAAAACCTCAACAGGTTTCTATAGTATCACAGACTCTTGGTCCAAAACCTCAACAGGTTTCTATAGTACCACGGACTCTTGGTCCAAAACCTCAACAGGTTTCTATAGTAATTCTTGTCGTTTGTCATTGACGTGAATCTTATTTGTGGGAACAACGACCGTTCCTTAAGTCAGACTCCTCTACAGACTAGACACATGAATGTGTCGCGATCATTACTGATCTTTTTCTGAAGCTTCATCTTGTGAGCAATGGTTCTGATCCCTACACCGGGGATTCTACCTTTTCGTTTTCCAAATCACACTACGCCTTCTCTAGGCGAGGCTCTCATTTTAGTCATACTTCTTGTCTCAAATTCATACGATTTCTGCCGCTCATCGGCGTAATCTTTCTGTATTCTGCGGGCTGTCCTGATATGATCACATATCTGAACGATCTTGCCTCTAGTTTTCCCTGGGCCATCTCGGGCCAGTTGATTGTTTATTTCTCGTCTCCGTTCAACATGACGGGAATTTACTCAATATGTTCCGTCTAAAGCTTTACACGAAGCGGTTTAGACGACGGTGTGATAGATACCGTTTTAGGAAAACTCCACTAAGGGCAAGTGAGTGTTCCGGCTTTTCATCAAAGTTTATCACACAAGAACGTATTGTGTTCATACAGTCTGCATTGTTCAGCAGCTCAGTTCATATTCGAGTTCTTACGATCATCAGTGTGTTGCAACCCTTGTGATCAGTAAAGATCGTGCAACGTTTTCCTTCAGGTAATGACATCCGGTTTGCGGCGCGCAATTACTGTATCTATCTCAAGGTCTCTTCTCATGATTCCTTAATCAATGTGCCGCGTATGCAATGTTGTGGTCTCGTTGCATCGACGTACAATCGAGACTTTGTCGAGAGACGTCACATAATTGCAACTCTAGCTCCTTAGCTCTTGGTTGCAGGGTTGGCATGAATTTCGTTCTTACCCACCAAGTATCTTCAGTTCTCCCTTCGCGAACTCGAAATCTGCTTTTCGTTGTTACAGCATATAACTGTTCTCTTCTCTAAGAGTTGCAAGGTAAATTGAAGTTGTTGCTCACGACCTTCCTTGGTCGTTGGCCATATAAGTATGTAGTCAATAAGTATATGACTTATCCAGGTATGGCTCACACGTTCGATTCATGAGGTCCATGAATATTTTCGATGCATGTGTTAAGCCAAATGATACGACAAGGATCTTGTAATACTCGAAGCAAGTCCTATAGGTCGTTTTAGGGATATTTCCACTTGTATTCACAGTGGAGGACCTCTTGTCCTCAAGTTGATCCTTGGCAAAGGATTCTGATTCTCAATTTTCTGAAGTTTTATGTAAAGTGGAGACTACCAACTTTCTCCTCAAGTCCTTATCTAAGGATGTTATGTCCTTAATTTCCTCTGTCTAGCCGCTCTTGCAGTTATATCAGAGGTTCATGCTTCGCTGGTGAAGCTAGTCGGTATGGCGTCATTCGGCACTGGTACCGCTCCTGGCATGAGATTTATCAAAGCTCATCTTGGCGCTGTGGAGGTATTCCTGGCAAGTCCTCCGAAAAAGCTACTGGAACTTCTTCCATAACGGGGATGTCCTCAGGCTCTATAGTTGGATATCCAATCCATGTTGACTATCATATCATGACTTCTCAAGTTAATGGTAACAGAAGGTTCCGACCTTCTGAGTCCCTAACTGCAATCCTCAATTGCTTCAACTGTTCAAACTAGCCTTCTATGTGCCCGTTTCTAAAGAATACGGAACGTCTAACTTATTTGAAACTAGGCCAGGCAGTCTCTTAAGTTCTAAGCATTCAAGGTAAAAGTTGATGCCAGTATTAATTAAAAGTAGATGCATTAGGTTGGTTAACAGGGAACGTACCCGTAACCGCATCTGGATCCTGGCGTGCTTCACGAGTTTCGATCGTGAAAACCCTTCCTTGCTTATTTCTTCTCAAGGAAATTCTTCCTAAAGTGCCCTGGTTCACCACATTTGTAGCAGCCTGGTATTCTCTTATTTCTTCCACCTGGGTCCTTCGCCCAACAGGCATCCTTGCTGTGCCCTTCTTTTCCACACTTTCCGCACGTAGGCCTTAGACATCGACCTTCATGGTGAAAAGTGCATTCCCCGCATCTCGGCTTAGTCCCCGAGTATATTTTACCACCAGCCTTATTAGTGGCTCCACCAGTTTTCCTTCCAGGAGGCGGGTTCACTTTCTTTCTTTTGCCTGTTTTAGAGCTTCCATAGTTGACTTGGGTGCTCATCTTTAGATTCGAAGACTTCCTCTTCTTATTGCCTGATGACTCCACATGAGTCTCTTTCTTGTTATCCTCGGATTCTGAAAATTTTCCCGCACGTAGAGCTTCTTCAGTAAGGGTGACACTCATATCGATAGCCTCTGCAATGGTTGAGGGCTTTGAGGTAGTAACCATGCTCCTGATCTGAGGTGCAAGTCCCCAAATGAATCGTTCAACCCTTTTGAATTCCGGTTTGACTAAGTAGGGGACGACCCTAGACAAGTCGTGAAATCGTTGGACGTATTCAGAAATCTTCGGTCCGTCCATTTTTAAGTTCCAGAACTCCACCTCGAGCTTCTGGATTTCAGCCCTAGAACAGTATTTCTTTTCCATCATTTCCTTGAGCTCGTCCCAGCTTAGTGCATGAGCAGCATCCGCACCAAGGGTTTGAACCTGAAGGTTCCACCAGGAGAGTGCGCCATCTACGAATAACCCTGAGATGTAAGTAACACTCTGTCGGGGCGAACAGTTACTCATTCTTAGAATGGAGTCAATCTTTTCTGCCCAACGAACAAATGCAACGGCACCTCCTGTGCCATCAAAATTTAATGGCTTGCAGTCTAGGAACTGTTTATAGGTGCAGCCAGTTGGAGGGTTATTTTCGGTAGTGCCATCGCTGTGCTTAGAGCGGAGGGCTTCATGTCGAGCAATCGCCTGTGAGATGCATTCTTGCAGCTCGGCTTCTGTTCTTGGCAGGGTACTGGTGTTTGTGTCTCGCCTGGGCGGCATTCTCTTCTGCCAAAATGGTATGAAGTAGGTTAGACAACATTCCAATTGTCTATGAGATACATAGCACCATAAGCCACCCAATTTCACACGTATATATAATCAGTGTATAAGCGAGGAAACAGTTATTGAGCCTTCACATAGGCTTGCCAACTTGGCTTATTATTTGAAATGAACTCGAGGCTACATCGCCTTGGTCATTCAAGTTTTAGTTATTTCCTGCTACATTGGTTTAGCTTTACTGGTGCGTATATTTCCCCTTTGATGGGGTTGTCCGTGTCGAGGTGGTAGGGAGTGTATCGTCACTGATTCTTCCTGAATGTCATTCCACCTCTCTTGCTTAAACATCGTTTTCTCAGACGTCTCGTATGCAGGTAGATGTATCAGTCACGAAGTAGGCTAAGACAGGCTTCCTACTTTCTAACGTGCTAAAGCACTGATATATGTGTTGTTCTACCAGATGAAGGTGAGGACACCTATAGATTAATTTTGTATGGTTTTCATTAGCTCGGCCCGCAGAGTCCACCAGGATTCCTGTGCACTACAAGTCGTTATTACGTGGGCCCCCGTAATAATAAATTGCCTTGCACAGTTACCCAAATTTTCTCTCGTCCAAGCAGATGATCAATCCAAGAGGGGACACTACTGTCCTTATACCTCTTGTCATGGAAAGGACCTTTGCGATGGTCCACGCGCTAACATTCGTTATCGTTACGCGCGTATAGGCACGATGATTAGATGGAATAGGAATATAGAGAATTCCTAGTAGTTGGAGGGGCACCTTCGAGATGAATACTCCATCTCCCTTTTCTGGTTAAGCATATCGTCAATCTTGCTTCACATAAGCCGCAGGGATCTCGTCCCGTTGATTGAGAATTCGTTCAAGGTTGCCGCCTCTGCCTCGTCATCATCACCGTAGTTAGGCACCTTCGCGATCGAGAGGGAAGAGCAGCCATCTCCTACGGAAGCAAGCTCAGCATCTTGTTTGGTAATCACTCCCAGCCATGAGCTTTGCAAAGGACGCGAGGTCGGTAGCTTCATCGTGCGAGTTACGTATAGTAATAGGAGTCGGAGTCGAAGGTATCTTATTCACGTCAACAATCATTCCGTACACTTATTTGTATGTATGTATATCAATAACATATATGCTACTTAGCATAATCAAGCAATTTAATGCATTATATCACGTATAACTCTCGTTTTTTGGGGGGTCATTTTGTTTTTTGGCAAGTCTAACTCGTGTAGACTATGCTTTGGTTGCCACCTTATTTTAAAGGTATTCCTCACTAATGTCCTTGCCTTGTCACTTTTTGAAAAGTGTCTGACTTGTGGATCTTGGCGCTTTCGTGAATGCAATGAAAACCTTTTTGTAAATTGTTTTTGTGAGAGAACTCTAGTGATTGTAGTCTAGACTCGAGAAAGAATCCTAGTTCACTACAATCGAAGCTCTGATACCAAACTGTCACACCCTGTCTTTTGCGGAAGCGTATGATGTGTGACTAGCTTGTTATCATTGCATTCAATCGTAATAAACAACTACATGATCAAAACGATGTTCATCCATTCATGAAAATTTGAGTATTACAAACACGTGTTATTTAAGTTTTCAAAACACGACCTTTGACAAGGTTATAATTCAACAAAAGTGGATGACATCTAAACTTGTAGTCTACTTCTAGTTATGACACTTGCGCCCAAGATCCATCCTGTCACCTGAAATACATGTAATTTTGGAAAACATCAACATAAAGTTGAGCGAGTTCATGCGTTTTTGTATTTCACATTTTTATACTTTGTATGAAAACATAGTATGTGTCATGTATAATTCAAGTCTTTCTTGAGTACCCCACGTACTCAAGTATAATTCTCGTTTTCTTGAGTACCCCACGTACTCAAGAATCATTCAGGTTTTCTTGTGTACCCCACGTTTTAAATGATTGTTTATACAAGGACATTAAGGCATGTGAGGACATATGGAGCATTAGTGTTGGCTCCTTTAAGGCATGTGAGCATATGGAGCATTAGTATTTTCTCCTTTAACTGTGTCGATTTCCCTCGACTGTGTCAATTTCCCTTGACTGTGTCGATTACCCTCGACTGTGTCGATTAACCTCGACTGCGTCGATTTCCCTCGACTGGGACACCGAAGCACTCATGAGGTCACATAAGGACCATGAGTGGGGCTCGGCCGTACCCGTTAGATCTAACCCTCGTCCCTAATTAAGTATTAATGGCATCTCAATATCTAGTTTAAGCTCACATGATCTAGTATTTTCTAGGCTTTTCTTAAAGCTCATCATATTGCACTCACCACGAGTGCTTCTCGTATTCTCAAATCATATTGCACTCGGTTCTCATTCTCACCAAGAGTGCTTCTTGTATTTTTACCCTTTGTAAAAATTATAATATTTGTAACATGTATTTCACCCCCGAGAGTTATAAAAACTGAAAATAGTTAAAGAAAAGGGGGAGCATGAACTCACAACTTTGCGTTCCTGTGCGTCGTAAACTTCACCGGATTTGCTTAATTAACGTCGTAACCTATACGTGTTTTCCTAACGTTAGTCACTAGACTTGTATCACACAAGTACAGTCACTATCTCTTGTGTATGTATTCTTGTGTTAAAAATATTCTATATTTTTAACTACGTATCTTACTTATATTATTTTCTCTAAAATTAATATAAGTATCTCGTGTTTTGCACTTTGCACCCGAATTATGTATCTTGTATGTTGTATGTGTATTTTTATGTTTATACTTCTCATGAGTATTTAGTGTATTTTTAAGTCTTAATATACTAGCACGTATAACACATACTATACACACTTAGCACAAAAGTTGGTGATAAAATAATATATATATATTTTTCTCAAAAATATACATACTTAATATCCATTTTTATTCTTGAGGAAATCACCATTTCTTATCACCAAAAATTAGGGAAACCTTGGTAATGTTTTTAGGTATATTTTTAGGGAATAAGTTTCTCAAAAACTTATATTTTTCTAAGTGTCAAAATTTATAAAAATTTTGACAGAGTTTCCCCTAAAAATGGAGGTTTCCCATGTTTTCAAAACATGTGTTTATTTTCTTTTAAATTGTCAACAATCATCAACAACAATTATCAACAATAATCATCAACAATAATCACTAATTTCTCCATTTCATGAACTTGAATATTTACAAAAATGTGTAGTAACTTACTAGCACATTTAGTAAGTCTTGTTATCTTTAAAAATAAGTTTAGTTTCTTAAAAACTTTATTTTTAAAGAATATGAAGTTTCACAACTTCTAGTCGGTTTTTACGAAAATTATATCTTTGTTAAAACTTTTGTTACACAAGTGTCCACACACTTGTTTGTTCATAAAAACACCTCTACTTCATGAAAGATCCGGTTTTAAAACATGGTTTTGTCTTACAGTTGGTCTTTCGAAAATACCACTTGTAGATCTTTAGATCTACTAGTTTAGAACTCCATTTCATAACATAAATTGTTTTTACACAAGTTCATGTTTAATAGTAGTAGTGTTCATCATCTAGTCCTTTTTATACTTTAACATACACTAGCTCATGTTCTAAGAACATAACCTAGCCGGGTTAGATGACGATCCGAACTACTACTAGCATTAAACAACACAAAATAATCATCACAAAACAAGTTTAACAAGTTTTACACAATTATCCATCTATTAACCAACATATTCATCACTTTGATAGACTTTTAGTTGGTGATTTAGTATGTTCATGATTTTCAACCGACAAATCTCTTATTAACCACTCTAGACAAGATTAAGAAGGTGTTTTAGAACACTTACTACTAGCTTAAGGCTAGGGAAGTTCAAGAGTACAAATGAGGTGGATAAAAGAAAATGGTGAAGGTCCTTCAAGTTCCGTTGCTTGCAACCTTCCTAATTAAGCTCGAGACACCTTAGAATCACCATAGATTGCTTGGAAAGGAGTTGAAAAGTGAAGGGTGAAAGAGGGGTGTTTGGGCCGTAGCCATGGAGGGAGGAAGGGAGAGAAGAGTGTTGTGATGAAATGGTGGTATTTATAGACCTTCCATATAGCATATTCCTAGCATATTCCTGGTATATTCCTGGTATATTCCTGGCATATTCCTGGTATATTCCTGGTATATTCCTGGCATATTCCTGGCATATTCCTGGTATATTCCTGGCATATTCCTGGCATATTCCTGGTATATTCCTGGCATATTCCTGGCATATTCCTGTTATATTCCTGGTATATTCCTGGCATATTCCTAGCATATTCCTGGCATATTCCTGGTATATTCCTGGGTTTGCTGCATTGTCTGCGTTTTGCAGTGTAAGCATTGTGTCGCGTAGGAACACACGGTACGCGCTTAAACTTGAAAAATAACGTTTTTAAGCGTTTTAATTTATTTTTCAACACGAACCTGATTAAAATAAAATTTTAATCATAACAGAATATTTGTGGGATTAAATATTATCCGGGCGGTATATATGTAACCCTTGTATGTATCCTTGGGTTTTAATGTATTTTTGACATTGGACCTACACCTAGGCCCTAATTCTAATGTCTGACTGCTTTCTGCAGTTCTGTTGACACGATGTGTCTTACCGGTGAGTTTACTAATTTTTTACGCAACGCTATCATAACGTAATTCTTGTAGCATATATCATGCATGAATTCACTTGCATGGAATTCAGGAATTTATTTATCTGGTAAACTAGATCATGTACAGTCATTAAAGCACAAATTACTGTTCATTTCGTGTACGGAATGTACGGAAAAGTGACGGTTGTCACAATTTCGTACGAAATAGCAGATGCCATTTCATGCGAAATTAGCCTTTAACAACATAAACCCTAGATTTCTCGTACAACGTGCTCTGATCTAACAATTCTAGTACAAGACTCGATACAAGACGAAGTCGACAGACGTAATGCACCAACAAACTCCCCCTCGGATGTTGACGAAGTCTTCAGTGTCGAGTCTTCACAGCTCTTCAGTCTTTATCAGTCTTCGGGCTCTTCCAAAATATCTGACAGTGTAAATACCCTTCATCTTTAACATTTCTACTTTCTCTCTTATCATCAGGATTTGATTCTGGCTATTGGATCTACAGACTCCCCCTTAAAGATTGTTTGGAATCGTAGTCTGGCATTCACAGGTTCAGGATCGATTCCTGGCTCTATTCTGTATATATTCAGAATTCAAAACCTGACTAACCTGCACAGTCTCTACCCAAAACATAAGATTCATAAAAGATAAGATATAATAAATTTAGAAACCCTGCTTATCACTTGTAGAAACACTCATTCAAAATGATTTAACATTTACAATCTCTGATGAACCACTTGTAAGAAAAACATCATTTTCTAACAAACTCTTCCCAAACCTATTCATCATGTTCAGCACTCGGAATTTTGAAAATCAGTTCTTCAACATCAGTTGTTGAAAATCTTTTTGTATTTTTCAAAAATTTATGCTAAAACACTCCGAAAATCTTTTTGAAATTTTGTTTTGAAAAAAAATGCAGTAAAGAAATATTTACATACAATATTTTTGTGAGTTTGTACAAGAGGGTCATATCAGTTTTTGAGACAAATCACTAACACCATTAAGCTTTAAACATTTTAGGTTCTAAACGATTCACTTAGATTGTCAGTATACTGATCTATTTAAATTTTCACACAAATTTCAACTGTTTCGAGATACGAGATTAATGTTTTAGAGACTTAAACTTATTCGCGTGACCCACCTCAGAATATACTCCCGTATCCAGATCCCAATATTCAGTCTTACAGGTGAGTATACCACAGATGATATCTGTAAAGGGTTAAATGCGAGGGCCGTGAGAGCTCAGGCTATTGCTTCCGCAAAATCAGAGAGATGACGGCTTCAACTTTTGTTGTGTTCCCTTTAGAGAATCTTTTCTTCAACAGCACATGATTAGCATTTTTCAATGTTTCATCATTTTTTATGCTGAGGGGTGTGCTATATTTCAAGCAAGCGTAAAGTATTATACGGGGACTAGGCCATTGCTTCCGCAAAATCAGAAGTCCCGGGATAATACCCTAGATATCACTGAGTATAAAGACCTAGTATCTCAGAAAGAGGGATCTTTCAAACAAGATTTCGGGGGGTTACCCATATATCCAAGAGATGTTCCCCACAATATAAGTAAGTTTGAAATTTAGGTTTATATCTCGACACAATCTACTAAATGTGTAAAAACCTACTGGCATATCATCAGTGAGACCGTTTATCACATTTTATCTTTCCAATTCTTTAGCATGCTGTGATAGTCCACTGATGTACTATCATTTCCTCTTTTTAACAACAAAACTCATTTTGAATTTTATCATGATTTTTACTTTTTCAAATTTTCTAATGTTTTTGGATTTTCTGAAATTTCTTACTCCCTCTAAAATTCAAAATCATTAAAAAAATTTGAAAACAAACTATACAAATAAAATGACAACTGATGTCGAATCGCTTCAATTTGCCATCCACTTGGCATAAACAATCAGAACTCCCCCTTACAACAAAATATTTTCCCATTATGATTTAAAACACTTAAGTTTGTTTTAATCAAAAATGGTTTTTCCAGAAAATAAGTTTTGTCGATTTTACCACTTGTAGGTTAGGTTTAGTTCATCACTTTGTTTGTTCTATATAAAATGAATTAATCCCCTTTATTTAAGCACTTGAAAAAGTTAACAATTTTTACGTTTCAAACAACAAATACCATTTGTAGAAAATCAAGTACAACTTAATGTCCCTGATTTACCACTTGAAGGTCTTTTACAAACACAATCACCAAGAATGATGCCGATTCATGCTCTTACGATTACCAACTTGAGAGCTCCGGCAAGTCAGAATATTAAGTTGAAAAACATTCACCCAAGCCTGACCAGCCTTAGGTGATTTTGATTCATCTCTATCCCAACCTCCTTTTAACCTGTAAAACTCTTTTGCACTTTTCATTTTCCCATCTACCATATTCCCAAATATATGTTTGACTTTCCCATTAAAAGCCTTTTCAGCATCAAATTCTCCTTTACCAGGGAAGAATTGATCTGAAATTTCAACCTTACCAACTTTCAATTTCAAATTTTCTTTTGACAATGGCGGAAAGTTTTCATCGTTCATCTTCGGAACGGAATTCTCATTCTTTTTCTCAACAGATGACTCCTCTGATTTTATGGAATCAGATTCATTGTCAGAACTACTCTCAGATTTTACAACCCATCTTTGTTTGTTCAAATCAACTTTTCTATTGTAAAAACGTTTCGAATCTTTACCAGTTTCGAAATTCGAATTTTCAAACATATTGGTTTTCTCAGCTGATTGTTTCTTTTCATCAGCATGTTTCTTAATTATTTCAGAGTTAAAAGAAACTCCCTGTTTTGTATTGTTGGAATTTGAACAATTCCAAGCAATATGCCCAACTTTTTTACATTTGAAACATGTTCTTCTATCCACTCTTGGAACCAATTTCTTCTTTCTTTCAGCAAGAAACTCCTGGTTTGATTATCTCCAGAAAGGTTTCTTCTGTTCTTCTTCCGAACTTCCACCTGCAACAAATTTTGTTTTTGGTTTATAATTTTTCTCATTTTTATAATTTTCTGGAACAATAAATCCTAAACCTTTCTTTTTGAAATTACTGTAATGGTTTGATTTCTTCTGAAAACCATAACCAGAAGTGTAACATTTTTTCTTGTTCAATCTCTGTTGAACTCTTGAAGTGTACTTTTTAGGTTTTTCATGAAGATTTAAATCTTTTATTTCAGAAAAATTAATTTCTGTCAACTTGAAAACCTTTTTAATATGTTCAGTTTTTACACTTCTTATTGGAAATTCTTCATCAGAGTATAATTTGTCTGAATCATTCAAAGTATATGCCACTTTGATTAATCCGCCATTCAAATTAGATTTTAATAATAAGAATTCTTTATTGTAAACCCTTTTGACCAGTGAACTCGGACTCTTTTCTGACGAACTCAAACTTTCAAATTTAGACTCCGACTTTGACTCTTCATCCATATCTAACACCTGATCGACCACTTTCTTTAACAATTCAGACTCATGATCAGTGTCAGACGTTGTGAATGTGACATCAATATTGTCTGGTAACTCATCAATGATTTCAGACTTTAACTTGATGTTGAGAGCCTTATTTAAACGTTCCTCATTTGGTTTTCTGGGAGAATAACTTTCATAGATAGGGGCGGACACTTGTTATACTTAGCACTTTGTTTCTTACCAGCATCCTCTCCTTTATCTTTATCTTGAAAAGCTTTAAGACCTGCACCAGTAGGATAAACTCGATCAATCAAATATGTACGCATGGAATTACACTTGCTATTTCGTGTGAAATAGCAGATGCCATTTCATGCGAAATTAGCCTTTAACAACATAAACCCTAGATTTCTCGTACAACATGCTCTGATCTAACAATTCTAGTACAAGACTCGATACAAGACGAAGTCGACAGACGTAATGCACCAACACCTTCGCGTCCCACGGGCGATATAGGGTAGGATCTAGGGTGGATGAATCAACGGGGTAGGTTTGACACGCCATGGACACGTGGCGGCCTAAGGTTGCGCCTAGTGTCACGAGGGTTGCGGCCCGCGACTGATGTAGCCAAGGGGGTCGCGCCCCGCGAGCGCCCCATAAATCTTGTTTTTTTTTATTTTTTTGTAAAATAAAGGTATTTCGGGCCCACTTTTCGTATACGGGGTGTATTTTAGGACATATAGGACATGTTTAAGGGTTGTGAAATATTTTTAGGAGGGTTGTTATAGGAACAGGGACATCGATGAGAATGGAACAGGGGACATCAATGAGCATAAAAGATGGATTTAGACATATATTTATAAAAGGTTGTATGTGATGTTGTTCTTAATGTCACACCCCGAATTTCCACGTGTCACCGGTGGGCCCGGTGGGGAGTATCGTGACGTCATGGTTGGCAACATAATAGTCAAACAACACAATATTATTAAGCACAGCGGAAGCAATTGAAAATATAATACAACCGAATTTATTATTGTAATATCAACTGTCACAATATTCGGAAGTTTATCCACAGAAGGATCGAACATAAAATGGAAACAATAGTTCAACAGACTTCAGGCATCTTAAGCTTGCGAGACTCTTTATTGATGCTAAGGAGACAATCCAGCCAATTACGTTTAGTACCTGCATTTAGTCTTTTTGGGAAAATACGTCAGTTTACACTGGTAAATACAATCAACTGACTCATTTTGGAAAATGGTTTAAAAATTGATTTGGATGCACATGGCATAAATATTTTATAATTTGATTAAAATGCACAGAGGCAATATTTAATCTTTTTAACTTGGGAGAATTATTTAATATTATAATCTTGTGAACGAATTATATGTTACTTATGCGTTCACTAGCCCGGATCTAGTCCGGGTTAAAGATCAATAGACACACCACGTTATTGAGTTATACACTGACAGGTGTACGTCTACACCCCGTGCTCAGGTCGTGGCCAATCTCGTAAGATAATGCCAAGGATATCCGGGACATGGTCATTAACCCCCCAAAGGCTGTAAAGTAAACAAGACTGTTTAAATGAGCCGATCAAATTATTCAACTACCCACTAAGCGTGGAGATTTGATGCCCGATCAAGCGGTATGCTATATACCGTAACCCAAGCCCGTATAGGGAAAATAAGTTAAAAGTATTTACCTGATGCAAAGTATAAATCACAATAAGCAAAATGCACGTAGCTTTTACTGGTTCTCCTAATCTGGAACGAAGGTTTAATATAACCTATTAGAATACTAACGGGTCTTTTATTAAGCTTAAGCTTAGACCGGCTAGTTTCAAAGATACGGTTCGTACGCACGATTAAGCGAAGACCGGATAGAATGTGATTTAGACCCGACAAGTTCAGAGACTTGTTTAATATGGGTCCTTCATGCACATTCTGGATTTTGAGATTAAACCGATAAGGTTTGACCCGTTTCGGCTAATTTATGTAAACTTGTTACATAAACCGAACCGAACGCGAAATAAGCGTAACGGGTATCCGTAAGAGCCATATACAGGTTTCCTAAGTTAATATGCTTCAAATATGTTGTGACATCAGTAGGATGTCTTTCATTATGCCCCGAACTAATTTAAACACAAACTATGCCCCGTAGGGGTAGTTTGGTCATTTTAAAGTTTATAAAAGAGTTTAAGTGACAACCTGAGTTACAGGTCTGATGTAATCAGCAAATATACTCACTTTGATGAGTTATAACAGTAGGCTAGAGCATATATGTGAAATTTATCATTTTTAACCAAACTATGCCCCGTAGGGGTATTTTGGTAATTTCACATAAGCCGAAAAGCTCAAAAACGAAGTCTGAGTTAATCAACCTTTTCTTACTGTTAAAATATCATAATTTGCCTCATATATCAGTAGGTATCAACCCGGGTATGTTCAATATGATTTTAAAACATACTATGCGTTAAAAACGCTAAATAAGGCGATTAAAGGCCATTTCCGGGTTTGATACTTAAATCTGATATTTTTATATTTCCAGAAGGCTTAAAATAAATTATTTATCATATGTGATCAGTAGCAAAAGGTTTGGAGTCGTTTCGATAAGTAAAACTCATTTTATGGCCCGTAAGGGCAAAACCGACAATTACCGGATTAAGCCTACGACTACTAGTTATGCTCAGCCTAAAATTAATTAAAAATCTTTAAAAATCCCAAAATAATATATTACATCAGTGGGTATTAAGTTTGATACCAAAAAGTAGGCTTAACTAGGTTATACGCTAATTACGCCATTTTATTAACATAAAGCATTAATTTAGCGATATTGAGCATAACTCTTAATCTACAAGTCAAACTGATATCAAACTTTGCATACAAGTTTATATATCAGTAACTAAGGTTTCTACACTTTTACATTTTCATAAATCACGTTTTAAGATAATAAGGGCATAACGGTCAACATATGAGCAATTAACGGAAATATGCATACTAATTGGATAACTAGTGAACCAAGGTGCATAATCACAGAGGGTTGTTCTAACATGTATCCTAATCCAATTAAAGCTCTGAGGCATTTCTAAAACATGCCTAAACGGGTCAGAACTGAAAGTCAAAGTGAAAGTCAAACTATGTGACTTTCGGTCCCGAACCGGGTCTAAACAGGAAATAGTCGGGTTGAACATGTTTGGACATGTTCTTATACTTATTACTATGTTATAACAATGATCAAACAGGTTATATATGTTCTAGATAGCTAATTATGCATAAATGACATTTTAAGCATCCTGTTGACTTTTTAAATAAAAGTTTGACCCGACTTTTGACCTGGTTAGAGTGGTGATCAGGGGAAACCCTTTTGAGGTTTTATTACCCACATAAATACCAACTCATAACTACTTTCAATTCGAGATATGACTGAGCCATTATTGACTAATCTCGAAGTCAAACCGTAATTACGACGGTTTGACTTTTAGCTAATTAAACAAGCTAAACTCAATTAAAGAAGGACTAGTAGACTTACAAGAGTCCTATGCACGACTTAAGATCAGTTGGACCTGCTTGAGAGCTCCAGGAATGATCAAATTATGCAGATGAAGGTGTGAGGAGTGATTGTGAACTTGAAGCCCTTTTATAATGAATTCACTCACCATAATTGATTGACAACTAAGTCTAGAGCTGACCACAACCATCCAACATGTGTCCTAGTGCTCTAGGATAGTTTAGAGGTCGCCCACCATGTGAAAAATTCGGTTTAAAGACGAGTTTCCGCGAATACAAGCGCCTATCCCCGGTTTCTGTATCTGGGCTCCGGACGCGGCCCGCGTCCCGTTTAAGCAAACCTCAAGCGGGCCGCTTGAGACTTAAAATCAGATTTTTAAATTTTATTTGTTTTCCAACTTGACCTTTGGCTTCACGAAGGGGCAACTAGGGTTATTTCTTGCATTTTGACCCCCTTATATTTACCCACTAGGGCTTTAGGACTTGTACCCACTTTGCCAAGTCCCTGAACACTTCCGGTTAACCCGAAAAGTCTTAACTTTCAATGTTTGCACTTTAACCCCTCGCATACGAATTTGGTCATAACTTTCTCATACGATAACGAAACTTAATGAAATTTCAATCGTGCATTCAAGTGAGTATAAGTAACATTTACAAAGCTTCGGGTTTGTCAAAAGGTCACTCAGAGGTATATCTTTAAACATGTTGACACATTTAACCCCTGTAGTTTGTAGTCTCTCACTTTTAGCTTCGTATGATCCATGATTTATTCGTTTGATGTTATAAACATCATGTAGGGTTATTATGAAGTATATTTATTCACAGTTGACACTTAGAATACGTACAATCACATACTTTCCATGTTTGTCAACTTTAGTCCTTTTATAACATTCTTTCACGCGTTCAAAGTTTATGACACGTGTCAACACATTATAGGACGTGAATTTTCGAGGTGTTACACTTAAGAACTCTGCCACTTCTAAGGGGCATAGGTAACATTATATATGAGTAACTTTTGGATTACATGATTATGTACTTTACTTTACTTAGTTGTGTATGTTTATTTCTTCATCCCTTCTATTACAATGAGTATGTATATATACTTAAGAATAAATCAATAAATACATGTGTGCTTTTGTTATAGTCATTTGTCGTTTAATATAATGTGTTAAGCATGGTTTTCTAAAATCCACACGTGTTTGCATACGGGTCTTACCGCTAGTATAATATAATAGTATATAATTGTGTGTAATTTTTAGGTTTAGGTCAACATACTATAAGGCCAATATTAATTAGGATAAAACCTTTTTAAGATTCCAATTGAACAAGTTAGAGGTGAGCACATATTTGGTCAAACCAAAAAAAACTAAGTATCGAACTGATATTTTACCAAAATCGACCCGAAACTGTATAATAGGTTAGTTGTTTGGTTCTGTTCAAGGGCTAGTTTCAGGTTAGTTAATTGACGGGCCAGGTCGGTTCTTTGTATTGGGTCACACCGGGCTGGCCCAGAGCAAGTGCCGAGTTGGCGACCGCTCTGGGCCCAAATCGAAATAGGGCCCGAAAAATTTATATATATATATATACCTCTTATCCTACATTATGTACGTGATAAGCCCAGCCGTCCGATCTTCTATCTATTGAACGCTGGGAAATTAATTTATATAATTAAATTAATCAAATTAATATACATAAAACCAACCGCGAAGGATAAAATTGAAAATTCCTCTATCAAAATCCTGGTATTTCGTTCGGTACCTTCTTCTTCTCCAACCGATTCTTGTGCAATCGACGTCTGCTGGTGCGATTTCATCCAATTGATTGTTCATCCGACGATTGTGACAACTACAACAGCTTTGGGAGGTATTATATCCCCAATCGAAAACAATGTTTACTAGAATAATAAAAATTTTGATGTGATTGTTCATGTCAGTTGTGCGGGAGAAACAGAGCAAGAAAAACTACTGACCATAAATCGAACATGCGAATACTTGTAACTAACGTACAAAATCTATAGGATGCGAATTTGTAAATAATATGGGAATACTTGTAACTAACATGCGAATTTAGGTTTCCATAACAACATGCGAAATTGTATAACATGCGAACAACATGCGAAAATGTATAACATGAAATTGTATAACATGCTAAATTGTATAACATGCTAAACTCTTTAACATGCTAAATTGTTTAAAATGCTAAATTGTATAACATGCTAAATCGTATATTGTATAACATGCTAGATTGTATAACATGCTAAATTGTTTAACATGCTAAATTGTATATTGTATAACATGCTAAGTTGTATAACATGCTAAATTGTATAACATGCTAAATTGTATAACATGCTAAATTGTATATTATATAACATGCTAAATTGTATAACATACTACATTGTATAACATGCTAAATTGTATAAGATGCTAAATTGTATAATATGCTACACCGTATAACATGCTAAATTGTATAACATACAACATTGTATAACATGCGACATTATAAACATGTGAAATTTTATAACATGCGACATTATAAACATGTGAAATTGCATAACATGCGACATTATAAACATGTGAAATTGCATAACATGCGAAATTGTATTTCATGCTTTTTATAACATGCGATTTGTTTAAATAATAACATGCGAAATTAATTTCTATTGGAATGCTTACTGACGAATTCAACGTCTTCAAAATCAACATCTGTGTTTCATCCGGTGTTGCTCTGTGGATCCATTGAACACAACAATCGACACGATTCATAATTACGGGGATAGTGGTGTAACGAACTCGTGATCTGCTTATTGAAGGAATTGTCTAATTTGCCCTCTAATGATTGAATGGACTGTCTGATATACCCTTATGTAGGAAAACCGAATCAGGGGCACGTATAGGGCTATTATGATCGCGTACGTAAAGTATGATTAGGGGATTTGTATTCTACACTTCCTCTCTCTCTCTATATATATATATATATATATATATATATACTAGGTGTAGGGCCCGTGTAACCACACAGGTAGGTTTAGTAATGATCGAAATCAAATACTAAAAAACAGATTATAATATATCATTTAAATTTTGGTCTTTAGTTCTATATCTTTATAAAGTAATGTTGAAGACAGTATGTGTGACCACACATGTAGTTTTAATAACCATCTAAATAGATTATAATACAAATAGCAAACCTTGGTAAGTATAGTTTTTCTTGTTCCAGGTGCACCAGTGAAAAGTATCCCCTGCAAAATGAACCAGTAGGCTTCTTATCACTAAAAGTCATCAACAAAAGACAAATTTTAAAAGCAAATTAATTTTTTTTAACACAAGTCAAATTTATATCACATGTACTAAGTGCAAACCTTTGGTAACTTTCCCCAGGTCATGTAAAGTTTCGTAGATTTTTTTAGGTACTCCACAACTTCCTTAAGCTCTTGTTGAGTATTTGTGATTCATTATCAAGTGCCATTAAGATGATTGAAACGACGTCTATTAATTAAAACCTACAACAAATGATACAATAAACGAAGGTTAAGAAACATATTTTAAAAGTATGCATTCGTTATAAAGAGAAAGAAGAACACGTTTATGTAAAAAACCAACAAAAAAAGTAACTCAGCAGTGGCTAGAAACACTGTTTTAACCCAACAGTGGTTTCAAACACTGTTTTAACCCAACAGTAGTTTAAAACTCTGTTTTAACCCAAGAGTGGTTTCAAACCACTGCTTCAACAACAGTGTTTTGACTCAACAGTGTGAAGGTTAAGAAACATATTTTAACAGTATGCATTCATTATAAAGAGAAAGAAGAACACATTTATGTAAAAACCAACAAAAAAAGTAACTCAGCAGTGGCTAGAAACACTGTTTTAACTTCAACAGTGGTTTCAAACACTGTTTTAACCCAACGGTAGTTTAAAACTCTGTTTTAACCCAAGAGTGGTTTCAAACCACTGCTTTAACAACAATTTGTCAGGGATTTATCGAGAACTTTCTCAGGGATTGGATTCATGGAGGATTTCTTGTGGGAGAGAGAGAATCAGATTTGAGAGGGAGAGAGAATGAAAGAGAAAGAAGCAGTGGGTTTGAATTTTAAAATGAGAAAGAGATCTAGAATCAGATTTAAAATGGGCTTTCAAATTTGAATTTTTTTAAATTGTCCCGCCTAAAAATATCACTAATTAATTCTATTAAAAATCAATGACATCTTTTATACATTATAATTATAAACCGGAATTATGACATCATCATTGACATGTGGCATACCTTAGAAGTTGACACGTATGCAGTTTTACATCAGCTCATAATCTCTTATTATAGATAGTATAGATTTATTCACACACATTTAAAAAAATCTGTATGTTTTAAAAAAAAAACTTAAAGGGTCTGGATTTATGGACCAAAAACGTTAAATCCCAACTATTTAGAAGCCTAATTGTTTTGGTGTGTAATAGATTAATGATTTGGCCTAAATCAATAAACGCACATAATGGATTAATAAATAGTGCCCATTTTTTAATCTTGCACAAGGCCATTTTTTTATAGTTGACTTCCCTTACTCACACCCTTAACAATTCCTAATATAAATGGTTAACTTTTAGTTATGATAATACTGCCATGAAGAGGTGGAGTGTGTCACAAGTTATGTACCAACGTCCAACAATATAGGAAGATGTGAAAAGTCAATCCCCTCTATTAGATTTTTTTAAGAGTTAATTGCTAAATTCGTCTATGAGGTTTTACACAATTTGTTAGATCAGTCTAAAATCAAGATTTGCTGCTAAAACAGTCTAAAGTCAAGATTTGTTTTGCTAATACAGTCCAAAAAACCAGATGCCGCTACATATAGCAGTTGGACTGTTTTAGCAACAAATCTTGATTTGGACTGTTTTAGCAACAAATCTTGATTTTGGACAGATCTAGCAATTTGTGTAAAACCTCAGGGATGAATTTAGTAATTTTCTCAAAAAAAAAGTGATTTTTTTAACTGTTTTTTATATTTAATTTGATATTAATACATCATTAATGAATTTCAATAAAAAAAAAAGTTCTAGTAATTTCTTCAAATATAATAAGTGATTTTTTATTTGTTAGTTATTTTTTTCCATGTAATTGTATTATCGTTATGTCATCTTAAACTTTAATTATGCTACATATAATGCATTTCGAATTTATTAAGTTTTTTTGGTAATTAATATGATATTAATACACCATAATGAAATTTTAACAAAAAAAAGACTATTCATTTTTTCAACATCATAAGATTTTTTTTTTTTTTTTGAACGGCCAACAAATCAATCCCGAGCACTTTCGGGGCACCCACTGGACAAACGGAGTACTCCGAGGGTAACCCGAGTCGTCCACACCAATTCCGGAGAACACCCGGTAACCCACCCGCCCGTAGGCACGACGTTAAATTACCGGTAAATACATTTTTTCTTAAATATCGTGGTTTAGTGTGAAAAGAAAAAGCTAAGAAACCAAATTAAAATTACCGGTAAAATTTTTATGATGTTGCTAAAACAGTCCAACTGCTATATTTAACGGCGTCTGTTTTTTGGACTGTATTAGCAAAACAAATCTTGATTTTGGACTGTTTTAGCAGTAAATCTTAATTTTAGACTGAACTAGCAATTTGTGTAAAATCTCAGGGACGAATTTAGCAATTTTCTCTTTTTTTAACAACAAATTTAGATCATTGACGAACTACTAGAGTATAATCGTGCCACAAGCGGAATCATTCAATTATATCCATCTCCATCATGCATATACCAATTCACGAGTAAATCCAATAAATATAGGAAAAACCCTCTGTAGGAATCAAACTCATACCCTATTGATATCAAAATCTTATTCATTACTAAAATGTCAGTAGATTATAAACATATGCGATGAGCATGTGGAATCAATGATGCTTTATGGTGCACTAACTTTATGATCAAATATTATATGAGATGGCTGGCTTTTGGGATACATTACCAATACATGTCATTAAGTCAATTAAGGAATGATAGATGCTTACACATTTATTACAAATTACTTCAAACTATTGACAGCCTTTACTGCTTTAGCTTCAATGGTACGTTTGGTGCCCTGTCATCACTGTGCTCTTTCTCGGGACGGTAATAAGGCTGGACGGTATTGGGGAACGTTCCCCTCTGTCCTGGACCGGCGACGAACCAAACACCACCCCCCCCCCCCCCCTAGGTCCTGAGCATCGAGTAGAAGACGTTTGAGACGGAGAGCTAGAGGACAAAAAATCCCCCTTTTTCGATGATGACCGTTGTTAAAAAAAAATATTTTCAATTTCAAAAACTTTCAAACGGTAATTTCCCTCTTTTTTATTAAAATCCAAACCAAATTTATATCTGGGAAAATTACCAAATTAGCCAAGAATAAACTTTGACCACCAAATTAGCCATTTGATGCCTCCTTGGAGCAGGGCATCACGGATTCAAATGTGCGGGATGCCTCTTTCAATGTGGAAGTGACACGTGTCTCAATGATTAGGTAGACTCCTCCAATGCCCCTCAACAGACTCATCCAATGCCTCAGGGGACTCTTCCAATGCCCCTCAACAGACTCTTCCAATGCCTCAGGCATGAGTTAAAATTTTATGTGGGACCTACCACCCACTTCATCTTCACCACCGCCACCACCACCACCACCACCACCACCGCCACCGCCACCACCACCACCGCCGCCACCACCGCCGCCGCCACCACCACCAGCGGCGGTGAAGATGAAGTGGGTGGTAGGTCCCACATAAAATTTTAACTCATACCTGAGGCATTGGAAGAGTCTGCTGAGGGGCATTGGAAGAGTCTGCTGAGGCATTGGATGAGTCTGCTAAGGGGCATTGGAGGAGTCTACCTAATCATTGAGACACGTGTCACTTCCATATTTAAAGAGGCATGAGGGGTCTTGAAAGAGGCATCCCGCACATTTGAATCCGTGATGCCCTGCTCCAAGGAGGCATCAAATGGCTGATTTGGTGGTCAAAGTTTATTCTTGGCTAATTTGGTAAATTCCCCTTTATATCCATTCACCATTTTTCTCACTTTTCAACTTCTACAACTCATCTCTCTCTCTCATTTGTTAAATGTTAAAAATAAATAAATAAATAAATAAATAAAGTGGCGGGGTAGGATTATCCTCCTATTTCCACTAATTTTGTGGGATGGACCATCATCCCAAGGATGGTGATGTGGCGCCTAGGTGGCGGATCATCCTCCAAGGGAGGATCATCCCCATACCATGTAGCCTAACGGATTAGTTGTTAAGTGCTATTTTAAACATATATGTTTTTATGCATGTTAATCTACTACGACCTAAGATTACCCGTAGTTGGGGGGTGGTTGGGCGTTTTTTCTCAAAAAAAAGCCCCCACGCCCCATGAGCCCCCCCCCCCCCCGGCGTTTTTTACAAAAAATTTGCCCGGAGCATTCTTTTTTCCACGTCTTTGTTCATTTCTTTTGACCAATCACCGGTAATGTTTTACAGGTTTGTCCAATATATTTTTTTGATGGTTTTTCCCCTTTTAACATAATGTCTCACAATGCTCACAATACCCACATCCTCACTACACTCATTTTAGAAAAAAAAAAAAAAAAAAAACGTCACATAATGCCCTATTGCTGTCTGGACTGCCACATGGCACAAAACGCCCAAGGGTGGAGGTATTATTTGTGTCTTCCATTGCACATCTAAGAAAGAACATGATATAACCAATAGTTAACTTTATTTTTATTTTTATTTTTTTACATATGGGTGAACATTCCCTCTTTTAAGTTACGGATTTGGGTTCACAAATTTGTTCATAAACTGCCATATAACAGAAGGTAGATTCCTTTTTGCAGAAAGTGCAGCATATTCCTTGTTAATTAAGGGATGCCAAATTTATAACCTAAGCAAATAAAAAGGGGTTTGAAAGATGCCTTAAATCGAAGGTACTTCATTGTTACTTGATTAGATGTTCATGTTCATGCATGCATTTCATTTGCCTATAAGTATGAAGGTTATGAGTCAAAATAAGCACCAATTCAATACACAGAAACAATTGAGTATACCTTTAACTGCAATGGCTCAGTCAATCGTTTGTCATGTTATGTTGCTTGTGGTGGTGATGTTGTTAGTAGTTGGTGGAGCGGCAACCCCACCGGGAATTGCTAACAACCCTAGCCACGCAACCTGTAAAGACCCAAGTTACAAAGAATGTCACAACCTCGTGCATGTTTGTCCTAAGTTTTGTGATAATGGATGTACCGTTCACTGTCAGTCGTGCAAACCTATTTGTATAGGCTCCACTACACCATCAACGCCAGAGATAGAACCTCCACCATCTTCACCTCCCGCCATTACTCCGCCATCTCCAACTACTCCCACTCCCACACCACAAACACCTTCACCACATGTTTACTCACCACCTCCCACCGCTCCTTCACCACCGACTCCATCATCACCACCTCCCACCGTCCCTTCACCTCCAACACCATCATCACCACCTCCCACCACCCCTTCTCCACCAACACCATCCTCACCACCTCCCACCGTCCCGTCCTCACCGCCTCCTACCACCCCTTCACCACCAACTCCATCCTCACCACCTCCCACCACCCCTTCACCACCAACTCCATCCTCACCACCTCCCACAGTCCCTTCACCTCCAACACCGTCCTCACCGCCTCCTACCACCCCTTCACCACCAACTCCATCCTCACCACCTCCCACCATCCCTTCACCTCCAACACCGTCCTCACCACCTCCTACCACACCTTCTCCACCAACTCCATCCTCACCACCACCTACCACCCCTTCACCACCAACAGATTCCACACCACCAACTCCATACTCGCCACCTCCTACCACCCCTTCACCTCCAACAGATTCCACACCACCAACTCCATCCTCACCACCTCCCCCCGCTCCTTTTCCACCAACAGAGTCCACCCCTCCAACACCGTCCTCACCTCCCCCCACTCCCTCCCCATCAACTCCTCAATCACCGCCTACCCCCACACCTTCTTCCCCATCACCTCCTACGTGGGTCCCTGCTCCACCACCTCAACCAAAGAAAGCCAAGTGCAAAAACAACAACTATCCCCAATGTTATGCCATTGAGCATGTCTGTCCTGCTTCTTGTCCTAATCAATGTACGGTTGATTGTGTTACTTGCAAGCCAGTTTGCAGTAAGTTCTTCACAACTCTATTTTGTTTTTTATTTATTAATTTTTTTTCATGTATATTAACAATCTTGACTTTTAATAAAATACAGTTAGATATTACATACACATAGCCATCTAAACACTTGTACATATGTATGTAAATTCGCAGCGTGCGATATGCCAGGGGCTGTGTGCCAAGATCCTCGCTTCATTGGTGCTGATGGCATCACTTTCTACTTCCACGGAAAGAAAGATAAAGATTTTTGTCTTGTTGCCGATAGCAACCTCCACATCAATGGCCACTTCATTGGCAAGCGGAACAAAAACATGGGCCGAGATTTTACTTGGGTTCAATCCATTGGCATTCTTTTTGACAACCACAAACTAAAAATCAGTGCTCAAAAAACTTCCAGCTGGAACGACGACAATGATCGTATCTCCATCACATTTGATGGGGAAACCATCCTTTTACCAGAAACCGAAGGTTCCAAATGGCAGTCTTCCTCAACATCAATCACTCGGATTCAAGATACCAACAACATCGTTGTTGAAGTTGATAACTTGTTCAAGATCACTGCCAAAGTGGTTCCAATAACAACAGAAGAATCAAGAGTCCATAACTATGGTATAACCGATGATGATTGCTTTGCTCATCTTGATCTCAAGTTCAAGTTCTTCTCGTTAAGCGATGAAGTGGATGGTGTTTTGGGACAGACTTACAGGAGTGACTATGTGAGCAAGGTGAAAATGGGCGTGTTAATGCCTGTGATGGGTGGAGACAATAAGTTTGCAAGTGCAGATTCGTTTGCGACTGATTGTTCTGTGGCCAAGTTTATTGGCAGCGGCCATGAACAATATGGTTCTTCTTTGATTCCGGAATTGCCAAGCCTGAGGTGTCAAAGTGGTTTGAACGGACGAGGGGTCGTTTGCAAGAGATAGATTTTTCTGCTTCTTGTTACTCGTATACTTTATATAATTACCAAGTGAAACAAAAATGTGTAAGAGAATAAGGAACATAGCTTCCAAGATATTGACTTAATAAAATGACTTTTATCTCAATTTCAAAACATTATCAATTAAGGGTGTGCAAAGAAACTAGCAAATTAGAATGTATAAAACAAGATCCACGGGCTCATATTGATCTCTTTGTATCTTGTGTTTAGATTTTAAGAAACTAGTATTCAAATTTGTTTAAATTTCATGTACTAAATAATGCTAATATATGTGACATTTTTGCACCGAATTCTACTTTTTATTTATCATACGCGATGAAAAGGTAGGACCAATGTTTTAAAAACCGGTAAATACCGGCCGGTTATACCGGTATTACCGTTTCCAGATGTAAATCCGGTACGAAACACCCCAGTAAATAAGTGAAATGGCATAAGATTTGTACCGGCGGTAAAATCCGGTATACCGGTTTGAAACGTAATACCGATACTGGCCCAAAGTTATTTTAGTTTGGGTTGTTACTTATTTTTATTATATATGTTACTTATCTTACGTAATTTTTATATATTATGATTATTCGTAACTAAAAGTTCTTATTTAATATTGTATGAAACGAAATAGTTGATGTATTCAACACTCAAATGGCTTAAACATATCATACACTTTCATTTAAAAGAGCTTGTTGGAAAACTGAATGATTTTCGATTATCTATTGGTTTATTTTTTATTATGGATTTACTTTTGGATCATCTTTTAATACGTAATCATGCATTTTTGGATTAACTTTTGAGTTCATGTTGTAATTTATAAAATTATAAAGTTAGCTAGTTAATCCGGTTGAACCGCTTGGTACAACCTGGTTCAACCGGTTAAACCATTTTTTAGCCTAATCCGGTTTGATATAAAAACCGGTTTTCAAAACATTGGGTAGCACATACGGTGTTTTTGTGTACAGTTGGTTATTTTAGTAGTCTATTATCTTGACTAGTTTTGTTAAAAGGCATTGGTTTTTTTATTATATTATATTTCATTTTCTATTTTTTGGACGGCAAAAATGAATTTTATTAGGATCCTCTTATTCCCACATACCCTATATTTTATTTTCACATCCCCTAGTGTATACGGGCCGTATACACTTATACGGCCCGTATAGAATGTTTTTGAATAGGAAAATGCGCAGAGAATGTTTTTTTGATTTTACTATATACGGCTCGTATATAGTTATACGAGCCGTATACAAGTTTATACGATTTGTAAAACGTATACGGCTCAATGGGATTATTTTGGTAGGTTTTTGATGTTACCAAATGTATATGGGCCGTATAACTGTATACGGCCCGTATATAAGGATGTTTTTTCACTTATCACGTTTTTTCCAGTAAAAACACCATCATTCTAGGGTTTCTAAACTCTTCATCATCTTTAACAACATTGATCGGAACACGCCTCTTAAATCGGAGCACAAGTAGAGTAACGTTACCGATCAGTCCATTGATCGAGTAACTAGCAGAAGAACCCGACACAAACAAGTTCTCCACAGTTTGTTATTCAAATCTCTGTTCGGTCATCTTTCCAAACTACAACACACGATAACTTTAAACTTTATAGTGTGAGATTTGACCAGGAAATGATTGGAGGTGATTGCTACTTTTAATAAGTTGTCATAGTTGTCAAATTCGATTTCAACAAATCTTTTCATTTTCCTTCAATTTCTAGAACATTCTCCGTTACATGAAGACGTGTCGGGTTCTTCTACTGGTATTTTAATGAAGTATTGAAGATTGAATGTGCAAACCCAACCGTTTTTTACTACGGAAACGGTGGCTATGCGAAATACAAACCGCAACCGTTTTTTACTACGGAAACGGTGGCTATGCGAAATACAAACCGCAATCTTTTGTGACTATGGGAAACACAAGTTTTCTTTTTGAGCTTGATGGATGTCCGTTATCTCAGTTGAGACGGGCATTGTTTAAATCTGAATATAACTAGATGTTACGTGTATCAGCGTTGTTTATCACCCCGTGTGAGCATTGGAAACCCGACAAACAGTCTTGACAACTGTGACAGTTTATCTATCTATGTGTGTCACATCCATCCTGTTATAGCAATCGATATGATTAATTTTACAGATTTTTTTCTAATTAGCGTTGTTAACTACCAAAAGAATGCATACACAAATAGTTCTAGTGGACGAAGCAAAGAGACCGTTGTGTATCTGAATCAAGTTCTCAAACAAACACTACCAAAGATGAGTTGGTGATAAATACCGGAGTTGTTATCTCGGTTGTTAAGTACTTTCGTGATAATAAAACAAGCAGGCATTGATTTTGCCAAGATTGAAGGAAATAATCTGGCCATAAGCGTTGTGGATTCTCAGCGTTATTCGAATGTAAGTGGATCGAGTGATACGCTTATCTATTCTGGTCAAGGTGGGCATGGTTTGTTCGGGAGTAAATCACCACCCAAAGATCAACAACTTGTGATTGTCGGGTTATGCTAGTTATTCGGAATGTTTCGAATCATCACAGAAGACGTGTCGGGTTCTGCTAGTTATTCGGAATGTTTCGAATCATAATAGAAGACGGATGCGGTTTGCATATTCAATCTTCATTGCTTCATTAAAATTACAACACACGATAAAATGCTTGGAAAATTGCATCAACTCTCCTATATCAACTTGAATGGTTGATGGTTACAAGGATCGTTCTAATAGATTAAAGAGAATAAACCATTTTTTTACCAATTTTCACTCCAGTAGTTGAAACTTGAGCGTAGGAATCAATTCAAAACCCTTACCCTCAAAATCAACCAGAAACCAAAGGAAAAAAGGGCTGATAATGGCTGATGGTTCTTCGTTGAGGAAACCAAACGTAGACGGAGATGATAGGCCTGGTAACTGGAAGAGAAAAAACCCCAGTGACGTCGTCGACGATTATGAACGGATTATTGGCCATTATTCGACCAGTGCAAGAGAATGGCGAGTTATTTTCAGTTATTTCTGTTGATCCACAAATTCCATTGTTTAAATCAGAATCAGGTTCTCAAGACAATGATCGTTCTAATAGATTAAAAAGAATAAACCATTTTTTACCATTTTTTACCCATAGTATACGAGCCGTATAAGAATATACGGCCCGTATACAATCATCGTATACATTGTATACGATCGGTAAATTTGTTTTTTACCGAGAGTATACGGCCGTATAAACGGTATACGGCCCGTATACATATGGTAAAAAATGGTAAAAACCTCTTTAATCTATTAGAACGATCCAATAAACGAAGAACAAAGCATATTTTCAAAACACAGGTTCATACAGTGCTGTAATAGGTAGTGGTTCAGCCAAAATGACATCTAGCATTACTAACTGTTCAAGTAGTAGTAGGACATTGGTACCACTGTGAAAATTGCATCAGGAAGCTCAACTTGAACGGACCTGTTATTCGACCGAGTAATCAATTGTATTTTTTTAGTTGCTTCTCTTGTTAAGTTTCTGACCCAACCGAAATCCATAAATTCAAGTCAATGATCGTTCTAATAGATTAAAGAGAATAAACCCTTGTTTCTTCATCTTCATCTTCATCTTCAAGAACAATGATGAACAGATGATGTTTTTTTTCGCAGAACGTGGTGGATTGCGGTGGTTTGGGTCTAGAGTTGTCAGAGAGAGAAAAGGAGGGGAGAGAGTCTGATACAATAAGGATGTTGGGAATTAAACGCATGTACGTGACAAAACAAGGATCGTTCTAATAGATTAAAGAGAATAAAGCAAGGATGTTGGGAATTCGCATAAACATATATTCGTTTCATAACCTTCTCCTATAAATCAACCACAACTGAAAAAGAGCCTGTATTAGAAACCATCCTATGTCTTTTACCAACCGAAGAGGCAGCAAGGACAGATAATACTTCATTTGTCGAGAAACCATACTTTCAAGAAACTAACATCTTTTACTCATAAACCCTTGAATCCCAACGCTTCTCTAAAAGAGCCTGTATTAGAAACCATCCTATGTCTTTTACCAACCGAATAGGCAGCAAGGACAGATAATACTTCATTTGTCGAGAAACCATATTGTCAAGAAACTAACATCTTTTAATACTTCATTTGTAACCGTAAGGATGATGCAAATTTGTACGTAAAGATCTCTACACAAACTCTTCTACATCTTTTAACCAATTGTCCATCACTTAAGACCTTGAAAGATTTGTTGAAATCGAAGAAAAGAGTAACTAGCAGAAGACGTGTCGGGTTCTTCCAACAAATTATGTATGTGCTTGTGCTGTAGAAACCGGTGATGAATTTGTGTATCTAAATCAGGTTCTCTGCCGTAGATCGGTCATTCCTTGTGATACATGAACGTTGTATTCTTGTCTTTCAGAAGAGTTGGTATTGAGCCAATAATACTTCAAACATTCTAAACCCTACCTCGAAACAAACCAACAAAATCCTGTTAGTCTTCTAGCAGAACCCGACACGTCTTCTATGATGATTCGAAACATTCACGAACCACAATGGACTCATACTCATACTACTCACCCTGCCCTGAGGAAAAGTTTTCCCGACGACTCAAGAAAATCCACAATCAACAGATAATGAACGGATTGTTGGTGGATAACGCAAACAAGTTCTCCACAGTTTGTTATTCAGATCTCTATTCGGTCATCTTTCCAAACTGCAACAGACGATAAGTTTAAACTTTATAGTGTGTGATTTGACCAGGAAATGATTGGAGGTGAAGGTTCAGTGCACGAAAAGTTTCTTACGAAATGTACGTGACAAAACAAGTATGTTAGGAATTAAACGCATGTACGTGACAAAACAAGGATCGTTCTAATAAATTAAAGAGAATAAACCAACGTTGTTTATCACCCTGTGTGAGCATTGTAAGCCCGACCACTAGCAGAAGAACCCGACACATCTTCTATGATGATTCGAAACATTCACGAACAACAATGGACTCACACTCATTGTTGCGAATTTGGTTTCTTCGGTACAGGCTGATGAAACCGAAGATTCAGACTCCTTACAACTCTCATCAAATGCCTCACCCTTCCTTTTATTCTATAAATATTAAATAAAGAATAACACCATGCCCGTAATCCCACGTTGATAGCTTCCGTTTTATTACAGTCATACGACACGTTTTCTTGTTCTTCAATCTTTATTACTTGTTAATGTTTTATTTTTTTCTACTTTTAGAAAGGTTTGATCACCTCACGACTGTAAAATATCTAGTGGGATTTACACCTTAAATCCCTTAAATACTTTGAGAAAAATCAAATTTTCGTTCCATACGGGCCGTATAAGAGTATACGGCCCGTATACAAGTTCGTATACATTGTATACGACCAGGCAAACTTATTTACATATGGTGTATACGGGCCGTATACTGTTATACGGCCAGTATGAAATAAAAAAAACTGACAAAGTCTGCTGGCACAGACTTTGTCATTTTTTTTATTCTATACGGGCCGTATAACAGTATACCGCCCGTATACACCATGTGTAAATAAGTTTTCACATGTGTTAATATTAGGACCCTTTTATTAAAAGTAAACGAATTTAAAAATATTCGGATAATTACTTTATTTTGAATATTGATTCGGATAAATTGTTACGAATTTTAAAACGACAACTGATTGAAAACGAGTGATGTAGCTCTTTCTAGCGTACCACGTATCTGTCACGTGTCAACATGCTACAGCTTCTCAAAACTGCTAGAACTCTTGTTTACACGTGTCCACAAACCCACAAAATCCTAACCATCCACAACACTATAAGAACTTGATCTACAGATCTGTGTATAGTAACAAGTTATTGAAGGTACAACAATGGCGAACGCAAGCGATGAGTTCAGGCTCGCGTCTTCCGGCATCGATCATGAAGGCCGACTACCACGAAAATACACCGGTGACGGTCAAGGTATCATAGTAAAATTAAGTATACTTATTAATTTGCATTAGGAATGAGCATATGGTACCAAATTAACCAAACCGGTATCGGTACAAAATTTACCGTATCAAATCATTATTGTATCCATTTTTTGGCGTTTTCAGGATCGGTAGTGTTGGTTCGGTACAATAATCGTAATTTACTAATATTTACCTTGAAATATTGAACTATACTGAGCATTTTCGGTACTGGACCCAATTTTGACAATTTTCTAGATCTATACTTTCGGTACCAGTTAGGTTTGGTTACGAGCTCATCCCTGATTTGCATAGGTTTTATATAGTAACTTTTATTATAAAAAAAATATTTTCTGAAGTTTTAAGTTTATCCTTTATACTTATTTTATATGTTTTTTTTATCATTTTATTTTTCATTTGTATTGATTTGATTTCTCGAAATTTACGTTTATTAACTTAAAAAAAAATAAGTATGCTTTAATATTTCGATTTAAATCTCTAGAACACCATAACTCTTTTCTTTTCTTCCAAATCTCTTCTCTTCTCCTAAAAATAAAACTCTGGAACACAGTGTTAATGAATCTAAATATGCAAGTGCGTCCAATATTTCGATTTAAATTTTATTGAAAAACGAACTAATATTCAAAATAGAGTATTGTGACGAACCAAAATGACATTGATACAGGTACAAGTAAGTATAATCAAAAGCGGTATCGGTATTTGTTTTTCCGGGAAATGTTTTTTATGTCGGTATCCCAAATTTGTTATCGTAAACTATAATTTTTTATTTTTTTTTTTTTATTCAAAGGATAAATAACATTAGGTTAGAGCAAATTACAAATCATGGGTTGGTAGACGGGCAACAAGCTGCGCCGCCACCCCTTTTGAATTGCAAATCCTACTCGGCTAAACACATAACTATGGCCTACAGACACTGTCGTGTATTAGCGCATTAACAAACCAAACGAATACCAACCAAAACCGAATCCTCAGTGCATAAACCCGCTAGTTTTTGTAATAATGACGCAATACATAACAATTTGCAGGTACAAAAAAAGACATATCACCACCGTTAGAATGGTACAACGTTCCGGAGGGGACAAAAACACTAGCACTAGTGGTGGAGGACATCGATGCACCGGACCCAGAAGCGCCGCTGGTGCCGTGGACCGTGTGGGTGGTGGTCAATATACCACCTACTTTGAAGGGGATCCCAGAGGGATTTTCCGGGAAAGAGGAGGACATGGGTGGCGATTATGCTAATGTTAAAGAAGGACATAATGACTTTAAGGTGCCTGGATGGCGCGCACCCAAGATGCCGTCGTCTGGACACCGGTTCGAGTTTAAGCTGTATGCGTTGGATGAACAACTTGAGTTGGGGAATAAGGTGACTAAGGAGAAGTTGCTGGAGGCGATTGATGGGCATGTGGTTGGGGAGGCTGTTCTGATGGCCGTTAATTAAATTGAGATTTGTTTATATGTATGTTGGTTGTGTGACTTGTGTGATGTTCTTGTTTTAACGTATTTTGAAACAGAAGTGACCAGAGAGAGTTTGTTGTGTGTTTTTCTTGAAACGTCATGTATTAATTATGCTGTTTTGCTTCAAGGAATCAAGCTTTATAAAGTAAGTAAAATACAAATGTAATGTTTCAACTGAGCTAGTGTTACAGGATACAGAAGCGTTAATTTATTTTCTGTTCTATGATTATGCTTATTTGTTGGAATTTTTCATGATCTATATGGCTCTGGCAACAAAGCAAACCAACTTCTTTTTGTAGATTGTGTTAAATTTATGGACATTTGATATATATATTGGGTGAAAATTATACAAACTAGTTATTTTCCGCCCGCGCGTTGCGGCGGGACCCAATGACTACAAAAGGCGTGTAAGCAACGACAAACAAATACCGAATATCAAAACATAAATAAAATGAAGTGGTAAGGATAGTCACTACGTCATAAAAAAACGATTTTAAATAACCTAATATATAATAATAGGACCCACACGTCCTACACGTTGGAAATTCGGTTGTTTTCAGTTCAGTTATTACGGCGCTAACACGTTAAAATATGGATGAGCTCGGTACCGGTGCAGCGAAAGTACCGATCTGGAAAATCATCGAAATTAGGTATCGGCACCGAAAATGCTCGGTACAATACGGTATGGTATTTGAAGGTAAAAATCAATAAATACAGGTATGGTGCTAGACCGGTGTCGAACCTAAAGTAACGATTCTGAAAACGCCAAAAGGTGGATACCAAATTGGTACCGAAAATGATTTGGTACCGATACGATACCGGTTCGTTTACAGGATTTGATACGATTTGCTCATCAATATTCTAAATATCCAAGTTAATTTTACATGCTACAATTCATTCATTACAGAAAAAAACAAAAAAGAAAGCAAAATAAGTTGTTGTGTATATAAAACCTCATTCAAACGAAAAACAATTTACTTACTGTGTGTATGAAAAGTAATCTAAACGGTGCAATTACATGCATTGCTGCGTTGCTACAGGATTTGTGAGCTCGGTACCAACCGGTACCGAAAATACCGTTACCGAAATCCCCAAACGTGGGTACCGGTACCGAATATACCTAGTATGGTACGGTTCGGTACGGGTCGGTACTGGTACGGCACCGGTATTTGAGGGTAAAAACCGGTGAATACCTGTGCAGAACCGGTACCGAAAATACACCGGTTTGGTAAATTTGAGACCGGTACCTATACCCGATACCATTTGCTCATCTCTTAATTCTAATTTTAAATAATTCTAATAATTCTAATTTTAATTTAATAATTTAATAATGTTATAACTGTTCATTCACTTTGAATTTTATCATATGTTAATTTATTTTACTAGTTCAAGAATAACTAGTAATTAGACCCGTGCGCGTTGCGGCACGGGTTCATTTAAACTTCGAATGGATCAGTCTAAACGTTATGTGATACTTTCACCATATGAAAACGCACGTTTTGACGTATCCAAGTTAACTCAATAGCATTTTGATATTGGATCAAGATTACCTAAAGCAATAAAATTTTTGGTGTACAATCTCTATATGTGACTGATTGATACATAGGCAATGTACCGAAAAAAGCATTAAACACGTATAAACATAAAATTGACACTTGTAATCAAAAGACATAATCACATCAAGGATTGAAATTTTACTTGTAGCATGTTGAAACATCGAGTGGATTAGTCTAGCGTTATGCGATGCGTTAACCATATGTAAAAACGTGTATGTTGACGTATCCAATCTAACTTACTGTAATCTATATAAGCATTGCAGTTGGATTAAAAAGTAAAGTAAATCGAATTTAAACTGTTACAAAAGAAACGGAATCGACCTCAGGTTGGTTCGTTTAGTGGGATTTCACCCAATCACTACACCACCCTTTACCTTTTCATCAATACTTAGTGGCATCAAACGTACAGTAAATCAAATTTATACCATAGAATGAAAGGGTATTGTACTTGACCCGACTCGTTGCCGAATAAAATTTACGTCAAAATACAGGCCAGGTGAAAACGTAAAAAAAAAAGCATTTGCCTTTAAGATACAGAAGAATAAGAATATGAAAAAATTATTCATAACCAAGACTAATCATATTGCTATTGCATGTTGATAGGGCTAACTTGATGGAGCCTAAAGAAAAACGATAAAAGCCCAAATTTATAATCCATGAAGAGAGTTTGGACAAAGTTTTGGCTTGTATGGTCGGTGGCATGAAACTACTAAAAAGAAAAGGGTAAATTACACTTTTCCTCCTTTATGTTTGTACCGGATTGCAACGGATAACATTTAACTTCAATAATTACAATCACAATCCTTTATTTGCAAAACCTGTTACACTATACGTCCTTTGACTCTAACCTGGTTAAAATTTTCTAACCCGCTTTTCCTTTTTTATTATCACTAAAAATTTGAATGAACCATTCCTAATTTCTTGTTCAACATATAAAGAGAAAACATAAATTTATTTAATTATTTTTGTAGAAGGTATGGCAAAAAAAAATACTTTTAGGAGAACTGATGTATTTTTCATATATAGGTGAACTGATACATCTTTCTCTTTGTTCTTTGCCTCAATGTTGTAGAAGGCGCTAGGCGCTAGTCGGGCGGTGAGGTACAGCCTAGGGATTAATCGGGATTAATCAGGATTAATCGGGATTAATCGGAATGGGATTTTTATATGTATTTTTTCAAAATTATATATATATACCCAATAATATAAAAATAATACTTCAAAATTCACATAAATACTTCAAGTTTCAAATAGTATGACCGATTTTGACCAATTTTGACCGCCTGGGACCGCCTAAGACCGCCTAGGACCGATTTTTATCGATTTTGACCGACTAATATTGTTCGATTAATCCGATTTTTGACCGCCTAGGACCGATTTTGACCGCCTAGGACCGATTTTGACCGATTTTTGACCATGACCGATTAATTGACCGCCTAGCTCAAAATTAGGCAGTAAGTGACCGCCTAGCGCCTAGGCGCCGATTAATCGGCCGCCTAGGCCGATTTCTGCAACCATGCTTTGCCTACACAAACTCTCTCTCTCTTTATAGAAAAACTCCATCTTCATGCTCATTTTTTTTTATAATCTTATGGATTTAGTGGTTTGCATTTGTTTAGTGTGTGGCTTTCAACCTGAGTTGTGGGTTTTAATTCTCACATCACCACCGCCTGACGTAACCCTCTCTCCTCTAACCATCGCTTCCTTCAAACCCTTCACCATCATTCGCCTTCAACGCCAATCTCAGTCTATGACCCAATGTGGTCGTTTTTCCCTTGGGGCCGGAGAAGACAAACCACCGAACAGATCTGCTATGCCAACATCTTCATCTCCTTTCTCGCCAAAAATTTCGGCCAAACCAAAGGCGAGTAGGCCCGTCGGCCGACATCTCATAATTGTGATGGTTCTTTCTGGCGACCAGTGTTAAAATCCGGTGACTTTTGTTTTGTTTTCCGCTTGCATTGTCACTTAAATCTGAGAGAGCCATCACAACCGGAATTTACTAAAGCAGGAGTGTCTAACTTGTCGGAAGGATGACCCATTTCACGTTGCTTTTGATAGAACTAAAAGCTTTAAAAACTTGTGTTTAGTGTTATATGTTTCTCTCTCTATATGTGATGTGTGCATAGTATGAAGCCAAAGAAGAAAAAGACAAAATATCATGAAAGGATTTAGATTGACATTTGTGAAAGTTGGTCGGTGGCCAATGCCACCAACTTTCTCCTTTAAGATAGTATATGAAATATATATATTTTGGGTGAAAATTATACATTTATTTTACAAGTTCAAGAATAGTTGTGTCAAACAAACAAATCTAGAAACACCATCATTTTGACACTTAAAGCCACACCTGTTAACTTTCAAATGACCAAAACAAAATAGCAAAGAACAAAACCAAATAAATACACGGGTAAATTACAGTTTTCGTCCTTTATGTTTGTATCGGATTGCAACGGGTACCCTTTAACTTCAATAATTACAGTCACAATCCTTTATTTGTAAAACCTATTACATCCTAAGTCCTTTAACACTGACCTGGTTAACAATTTTAGTTAAGTATAGCATGTGTCTTGCACATGAGGGCATTTATGTCTTTTTACCCTAATTTATTTAAATTATAGAAATAAAACCATTAATATATATCCAGTCCTTCACTTGTTTAACCAGTATCTTCAATCTAAGTTGAAACCCTAGACCACCAAACCTGCAAATCAGTTTAAGGACCACCACCACAGAACCACCCGCGGCCACCGCCACACCATGGAATCGCAAGCTCCGGCCAACCGCCAATCAGCTGCATATCGACTTGCTTCCTTTCACATTACGCAGAGAGAGAGAGAGACTAGACTTCAAACAGAGCACTGTCACTATATGCAGCGGTTCGATTACAATCTCATCATCTTAGCTATAACTCTGCTACACATCTTCAGATCATCGTATCTCTCAGGGTCTGTCAAATGTTAATCCTTCTCGTCTTCAATTACATCATTTTCCCCAAATTCAAAGGTTATTTGCTTCTATCAGTTTGGAGAAACATAATCTACAAGTAACAATTATTGTGATGCCGGCTTGCGGTGTTGTATGTGTCCGGCGAGTGGAAATACGCGACCCAGATGTGTTGGCCTTCAACCTTTCACCCTACTTCTAAGTGGTGGGTGAGTTGAGGATGTTGATATTGTGATGACGATTTATGGAATTGAACAAATAAGATGTAGGAATCCGTTCGTGTAAAAATAAATAAAATTCTTTTATTAACTTGTAATACAAAAACAAACAGAATGAAAATAAAATACAGTACAATTACAACTGAAAATGGAAAAACCAGAACAAGAAGAACAGAAACACTGTTCTTGGCTGAGGAACGTGTTAGACACGGGTCCCTTAAAACAAATTTCGTGTCTCCCAGGAGAACACGTTTGTTTCCAGGATACATCAGCCCGAAGCAGTTGCACTGCCGGTCTTGACTCCAACCCGAAAGAGTACCTTGATTCTTGAAGACGAAGAAGAATTCTGTAGAGAGAAAGATAGATTACTGTGAATTTCGGTGTGTTCAATTTGCAGCAGGAACCTTCTATTTATACTGCAGGTCTTGAACAAACTGAAAAACGAAATTAATGGGAGAATTAAACTGCATTAAACGTCTTTAATGCACTTTAATTCGTCATTAAATTCGCAGTCAAAAGCATTGACTTCGTCAGTTTCGAATGCTGAATGTAACTGCACTGACATTAACTGCAGCTGAAAGCTTCTGCGCGCGCGCGCAGGTCTGCACCCTCATGCGCGGTGCGTCCATTTGGCTCACTGCCATGCGTGCGTGCGCCCCACTGGCTCAAACCCATGCGCACCTATGCGCGTGTGCCACGTCACCTGTAAGCCTCTACGAGCACGCCACACAGTCGCGTCATTTTGGCTCACTTGGTGAGCCGCGCACGACACCTCAGTGCCCATGCTCCATGCGCGAGAACGCGCCACCATGCCACGTGTACTCGCGCACGGATGTGCATGACTGCCACGTCATGCACCACCCTGCGTGGACACAGCTTGCCACGTCTCTAGCCACTTGTTCCTTGCAGCCCCTGTGCTCAACCACACGCATGTGGTCAAAAATACAAAGGCGGCTCTCAAGCGGCGATGCGAAGTGCAAAGTGTGCCATCAAAGCGCCACATCGCCCGCGCCACGCGCGCGCGTGTGCGAGTTAGGGTGCTCTGCACCCTTCGCGAGTACACTAGTGAGTGCTTCCGTGAAACAATAAGGATGGAGAGTTCCCACTTAAATACCCCTTTAAGTTTCATCTCTCATCCGATGTGGGACAAGGTGCCACTTTCCCAATTTTTTCAGCATTTAAGTTTCAAACACCAAACTTTGAGCATCAATATCTCATTCATCTTAGTTCCGTTTTGGACGTGGTTTAGTTCTTTGCGAAGCTCTTCCAACATAGAACACAAACCCACAAATAAATATATAAAACCCGCTCATTTTATTATATTTATTTCTAGTTCAAAATAGAAAAAAATCATTTTCCTATATTTGTGAAAAATGTTATTTCCACAAATTTCCAACATAAGAGATCTGCATCTGTAGAACCCGATGGGGATTTACCACCAACCGATGGCTTCATAATGAATGTGAACCAACTATTTTAGCTCCACATTCACATGCCAAAGGTGATTACATTTTTTAATAAAACCCCCAAATCGATATTTTTTCAAGTTTGTTGGAGCTGTGATTAGATTTTAATTTAGGTTTCTTGTGTAACCCATGTATTTTTTTTTTTTTTTCATTTTCAGGAGATTACTTGATTAAATTAAAAAGTTCATACTTGGGTTTAATGTCTGATCTTGATTTTCACCTGTAATTGCTTAAGCAGATTCTGGTAATGGGTGACGAACTTGGGTTCTGGTAATGTTATAAAGGGGGAAGAAACAAGATGTGAAAAGACATAATTGCCCTCACATGAGGAGCACATGATATGACTTAACTTAAAATTTTAACCAGGTTAGTGCTAAAGGACCTAAGATGTAATGGGTTTTACAAATAAAGGATTATGACTGTAATTATTGAAGTTAAAGGGTACCCGTTGCAATCCGATACAAACATAAAGGACGAAAAGTGTAATTTACTCTAAATACACATAAGAAACACAGGGAAAATGGAAGAATAATACACATAAGAAACAAAAGGGGAGATGGAAGAATAACATAGTAAAAACAGGAAACTATGACATTATGCAGAATAATACACATAAGTAACAAAAGGGAAGACGGAAGAATAACATAGTAGAAACAGGAAAGTACAACATTATACACAACATATATTAATGAATAAAATAGTAAAAACAAGAAAGTATAACGTTATGCACAACGTATATGAAAGATAACATAGTAAAAACAGGAAAGTATAATAATGTTATGCACAACGTATAGACATGAGCGTAGTCACAGTCATTGTGTAATCAAACTATATTAAGTTAGGGGGTCAAAATGGTATCAAATAAGCATAACATACTACAAAATCACCTCAAATCTTCATAATTCAGTGTCTTTTCATGACAGAATTCTTCTCCAGCTCCACTAACTGTTCAAGGGATACAAGAGACCATCCATCTTCAACTTTAGCAAACACTTTCTGATTAACAGAATCTATAATTATACTAATATTCCCAAACCCGTATACTTGATGTCCGTCCCGCATTCTCCCAGTTTTCGGTTTAAACAACAAATCATTCTGCTGTGCATAAAACTCCACAACTTCTTTCAAACTCAAATCCACCCCGTCACCCACATCATCAACTTTCCAGACCTTTGTTGCCGCCGCCTTCAAGTAGCTAACGTTTTCTCTCACACCCGGTTGAACCACATCCAACCCTTCAGCCGCCTGGTTCATCATCTCTAGACCCGCGTATAACCGGGCCCGTATATGTTCATTGGACGACAGCTCAGCCGGTATACGATCTCTCCAACCCACAAACCAAGTATTCACTTGTTGAAAATCCGGTTTTGAACACAACCACTGGTATAAAACCTCTTGCCATTTGTTAAAAAACACATCCATTATACGAAGCATATGATGAACAGGAATAACACCAGCCCAAATCTTAACCCAATCAAATTGGTCAACCTTCTGGTCAGCCGGCTTGACTTTATATTCATGCATAACCACCAACAATTTAGGAACTATAAACCGAACCATTATCTGTTCCCAACTTCCCGGATCGAAAACCGGCTTCCAAGGTGATATAATCGCGTATGCTGACACATCGCTCGGGTGCCAAACGTGAAGAAAACTTTCTAACCGGTTTCTTATAGTAGGATATAACGTATCGAGCTTTTGCCCTAACAACGGTATCCATGGATGAACCCATCCATGTATAGCGATATGTTTAGTCGGGTCCCACGAGTTAACCGCAGCCAATAGTTTTGGCATCACAGTATTATCGAGTACGGTTTGAAGAGCCTGATGTGGTATTAGTTTTTCCCAGGAATCGAGAAACTTCAGCAACAGTTCCGGGTCCTGAGCTTGCCACGCGTTTGTGATCGATATTCTTACAGCCGGAAAAACAACTTCCGTAAAGAGCTGAGTGTACGGTGAATCGAAAATCTCATCTCCTTGTAACAAATCTTTCCAAACGGAAACAACGTTTAAGTGGTTTTCGGGGTTCTTTAGCGGGTCCCACCCGTGAAATTTTGTGAACAACAATGGCAAAGCGAAAAAGCATGCGATTGTAGATAAACTACCGAACGTGTACTCATCGGGAAACCGAGTCTTTAAATTCCTGAACGATTTAGCAAGCGAGTCTAAAGTCAACGTACCAGTTTGACTATCGTGATCTAACTGTTCCACCACGGTAACAATCTCTTCCATACTATCGAGCTGTTTTTTCAGCCGGTTAGCATCGTTCTTCAACTTTTCTTTTTCTTTCGGCAAAGTGAGAACGGTTTCCCTTTCATTTCTCAGAAGCTGATCGAGTTTTTGAATATCCAGCTCAGCAAGATCAAGAACTAATCTCACATTATATTGAAGCTCGGGCATTGGGACATCATCGACATTCAAATTCTCCAAATTTGTCAACACTCGAACTTGTGGGCCCCGCATATCGAACACTTTCTGAACCACATCTAATCCTTGTTCTTGTTTCTTCACCAGCAACTCCTCTGCGGTTACATAGTCTTTTTTCTTCTTTTTTGACCGACCTTGCTTTGACCACATCTTCTCTTTCGGTTGACTTTCAGAAATAGATTGAGGTAACCTCTTATTCGGATCTAAAGGTTGTTGTAATACGGGCATATCAACTGTTTCTTCGTACCCCATTCCCATATTTTTAGGACGTAATTTAGCTTCAATTGGAGCCACAATACCCTGTGCATTTTTCCCGAGCCCGCCTCCTTTATAACCCATTTTTTCAAGTAGTTTCGACCCGATCCCTTTTGTGTGTTTTTCAAAAGTGCCTACACTTCCCTCATCTTTTGTTTCTCTACTTCCCGATCTTACTTGAGATGACCTCTTGTTTACTTCACGCCTTTGAAGTACACGTTGCTTGAACTGTTTACCAAATGCACTATGAAGAAAGTCAACACTGGCGTCGTTGACCTCTTCTTCTTCATCCCCGTTCATGTTCTTTGACCCAAAACCAGAACGGGCCAAACTCGACCCACTAAAGCCTACACCAGGCATGCTACCATCATCATCTTGATTATCATTTTCATTCTTATCTTTAGAACTTTGATCAATGTCATGATTTGGCATCACAACGCCTTAAGATACAAAATATAGTGGCTTGGTTAGATCTTGTTTTTTGGATAAACCTTTCCTCCGTTTATTCTTGTGGGGCCCACCTTCTGAGTCGCTGTCGGTATCAGCAAAGATACCGTATAGCACATCATCTTTTGTTTGGTGACGTTTTTCTTTGCCCATAGTTCCTCAGTAAACCACCTGCAACGTGATCAAATGCATAAAAGCTCAAATCTTGAACAAAGAAGGTTGACTTGTTTTATTAAAAACCAAGAATAATAGTATTACACAATACGAATTATCAATCTTTGTAGCGTATAAAATCCTTTTTTTCCAATGTGGTGATCTCTTTCAAAAATGATTTGACTTTGACACTCTACTCAGAATAATATTATTCAACTGGATTTTATTCTTACATTCATTTCACAGTTTGAATGATGAGTTAAATAACTTTTTAGTCTATGTGGTTTGGGTGATTTTGCCAGTTTAGTCCAAAGGTTTCATTTTTCGCCTGTGGGTCCAAAAAGATTTCACCATTGCCGTTTTAGTCCACTGGGTTAACTTCATCCATTTTTTCTGTTAACGAGAAGGGCAATTCGGTCATTTTATATGGCCAAATTGCCCATCTAGTTAACAGAATTACATATAAAATGACCAAATTGCCCTTCTCGTTAACAGAAAAAAGGGATGAAGTTAACCTAGTGGACTAAAATGTCAACGGTGAACCCTTTTTGGACCCACAGGCGAAAAATGAAACCTTTGGACTAAACTGACAAAATCACCCAAACTATAAAGACTAAAATGACATTTAACTCTTGAATGATTTAGCACCACCTAAAGCTTCCATCTAAATCTATATAAATCTGAGACGGTTATGCACCCTAGAAACGAAACTATTGAACAAAAATATGTAAACAATTGTCCAGCTCTTACTCTATATATGTGTGTGTGTAACCCTTTTTGGACCCACAGGCGAAAAATGAAACCTTTGGACTAAACTGACAAAATCACCCAAACTATAAAGACTAAAATGACATTTAACTTTTTTTTTTTTTTTTTTTTTACCACTTCGAAAGTTGAATTTTTTTTCCAATTTCCAAAATCACGTCATTTTTCCGGCCAAAAAACCACCTCCTTCTCATTAACCACCCATCACGATCCCATTTTCACCTCTTCAATCCAAAACCCACAAAAAATCCCTACTCATTTCCCTCAACTTCAACCCATGACGTGATTTGAACGTACACCCTTAACAGTAAACTCAAACAAAACAAATGTAGATAGCTTACGGTGGAGTTAGGCACCTCATGTTGGTTGATTTAATAATATGATCTAGGAAGGTGGATGAGCTGTTTTAAGGATCTCCTTCTCCTCCAAACAGCGGCTTCTTTGAGGTTCGATTTTATGTTTTTCTTCTTCGCACGCAAGGTGTTCGACGAAATGCCTAGGTGATTTCTTCGGGGTTTTTTAGCGTAGCGGTTCAATTACCTTTTGACCCATCAGCTGCGATTCCTTTTGGGTTGGGTTTTCTTTATTGGTGGTGGCGTACGCGACATTATCTAAGTGTCGACTCCGCTTACTTAGTTTTATTATGGTTGTTTCTAATGGTAGCGGTTTCTGGCCTTGTCCTTTCCGACGGTTTCATTGTTGCCCCGATGGCTTGGTGGGGGCTAAGGGATTCCCAAGGTTAATGGCACATATCAAGAGTCACCATTTGGGCTCAGACGAGAGGAAAGATTCTTTGAGGTGTGCAATTGCTGGCGATCTTAATCTTTTTACCTCTGTTTGTGAAGCTTTGAGGGTGTCCGGACAATGGTTATGTGGTGAGTGTATGCGCCCTCATGCTTTTAGTCGGGCGTGCCACCATGAGGATAAGGTTATTCGGTTTGTGCCAGGTGAGGGAGATGAACAGGGTTTTATTGTTGGCATCACTAGACCCGGTGTTGAAAACGTTGATACCTCGTCGGAAGAGTTGGGTGTAGATATTGCTTTGCTTGACCGTGTTTTCTCTCTCCCCATCAAGACTGTTAAGAGTATCCCCCTTAGTTGTCGTATGGCATTTGCCCAAGTCTTAACTGCAGCTTTGGACAAGGTGGTTGCTATGCCTGATTCTGTTGAGGCATGGGTTCGACTTTTGATATTACCACGTTGCACCTTGCGGGTGTTCAAGCCTGTTGGTCGTCAGGACAAGAGGTCGGGCAATAGGAAGACGGGCCAATGCCTTAGCATCCAGCGGTCTTTGGCTCAGTGGCGTGATCGTGAGGGTTTTGCCACTCTTGTCCAATCGTTGTTTGATCAACCCGTGAGGGGGGTTACGAATGGAATAAAAAAGGGCACTGAGGATGATAATGAGTGTGGGGGGACCAATGTGAAACAATGTTTACGTAAGGTTGCTGATGGTCATTTCACTGCAGCGGTCAAGGTTTTATGCTCCTCGGGGGTCGCCCCTCTCAATAAGAATACCCTGGAGGCTTTAGTGGCTAAGCACCCATGTATGCCCCCTCCTTCCATGCCTGACTCCTTGCCTTCTGAGTCTCCTCTTGTGGTGGAGTCCGATTGTGTGCTCGGGTGTATTAAATCTTTCCCCAAAGGTACGTCGTGCGGGAGAGACGGCTTAAGGGCCCAACATCTTTTAGATGCTTTTTGTGGGGAGGGGTCTGTGATTGCTGATAGCCTGCTTAGGGCTACTTCAGCTATGGTTAATTTGTGCTTGGGGGGGAGGTGCCCGAGGAGTCTGGCGGAGTTTGTTGCTTCTGCTCCTCTTACACCTCTTCTCAAACCGGATAATGGGATTAGGCCTATCGCTGTTGGGTCGATTTGGAGGAGGGTGATCTCCAAGGTGGCCATGAAAGGTGTTGGGAAGGAGATGGCCAAATACCTTGGCGATTTCCAGTTTAGGGTAGGGATTCCGTGTGGGGCAGAGGCTGTTCTTCATAGTGCGAACAGGTTCCTTAATGAGTACCACCAAGATGGGTCTCTTGCTATGCTTACTGTTGATTTTTCGAACGCTTTTAATTTGGTTGATAGGACAGCCCTGCTGTACGAGGTAAGGAAAAGGTGTCCTTCTATTTCTACGTGGGTCGATTTTTTATATGGTCAACCAGCTATATTATATGTGGGGGATGAGTATATTTGGTCTACTACTGGCGTTCAGCAGGGGGACCCCTTGGGGCCCCTCCTTTTTGCCCTTGTTCTACACCCCCTTGTTCACCGAATAAGAGATCGCTGCAAACTTCTATTTCACGTCTGGTACCTAGATGACGGAACGCTTATTGGAGATGCCACCCAAGTGGCTAATGCTTTAGATATCATCAGAGCTGAGGGTCCTTCCTTAGGGCTTCAACTTAATATAAAGAAAACTGAAGTTTTCTGGCCAACCTGCAATGGTGTAAAGGTTCAGGAGGGCTTATTCCCTCGGGGGATTGGGAGGCCGGTGCTAGGTGTGAAACTCCTGGGGGGTGCCGTTAGTCGTGATGCAGAGTTTATTAGTGGTATGGCTCTTAAAAGAGCGAACTGTGCAGTCGAGCTGATGAGGTGCCTTAAACGCCTACGGGACCCTCAGAGCGAGCTCCTCTTGCTTCGTTCTTGTATGAGTGTTGCTAAATTACTGTTTGGTCTTCGAACGTGTCAACCTTCTTTGGTCGGGGGAGCTGTCTCTGTTTTTGATGAAGGCCTCCGGGGAGCATTAGAGGATATTGTTGTTTGTGGGGGTGCTTTTTTTGGAGATCTCCAGTGGAGGTTGGCTTCTCTCCCGACCCGGTTCGGGGGCTTAGGGATTTGTACGGCCGAGGATGCCTCTTCATATGCTTTCGTGGCTTCAAGGGCCCAATCTTGGGATTTACAAGACCACATACTCCGAGAATGTGGTGGGGATGTTTTAGACTCCGATTACAGGAGTGCGTTGGACCTTTTGCATAGTTCTCTTCCCGACCTTGATATTGGCGGTTTCTACATTAAAGACACCGCCCCTCCTAAATCCCAGAAAATTCTGGCGAATGCCTTATATGGCGAAATTGTCAAGAGGTTTGAAGAGAAGTTTGTTTTATCTCCTCGGCAAAGAGCTGTGTTTGAATGTCTACGTGCCCCACATGCTCAGGATTTTCTGTCTGTCGCACCTATTGAAGGCTTGGGGCAACACATGTCGGCTGTGGAATACCGTGCTATCCTTAAATACCGACTGATGATTCCTTTGTTCCCAGTTGACGAGCCATGTCCGGTATGCCGCAAAGCGTGTTTGGATTCTTTCGGTGAGCACGCGATCCACTGTAAAGAGCTACCAGGGTTTAAATATCGGCATGACTGGGTGAGAGATGTGTTATGTGATATTCTTAAGCGGGCCGGGATCTCTGCCAAAAAGGAGGCTCCAGTAAATTTCCTGACTGACCCCTTAGAGGGGAGGTCCATTTACGCCCGGCGGACATCCTTGTGTTTGGATGGGAAGGGGGGAAACACGCTTGTGTAGATCTAACTGGAGTCTCCCCCCTTGTCGGGCTCAAGGACAAGGGCTTTGTCGTAGGGCAAGCGGTGCTCAAGGCAGAGGCGAGCAAAGTCGCAAAACATGAGAAAGCCTGCCTGGAGAATCAACATGTGTTTGTCCCGTTTGCGTTTGATACCTTTGGTGGTCTCGCTCCTGACGCTGTGCGACTTTTGAATCGGGTTCAAAAAGTCGTTAATAGTAATTCTTCGTCGCTAAAGGTTTCAAACTTTGTATTTAGTAGAATTGGTTTTTCTATTCAAAAGGGGGTGGCGGCGCAACTTGTTGCCCGACTACCTGCCACTGCTTTGTAATTGCCTTTTTCGTGTGGAATGATAAACTCTATTAGAGCCAAAAAAAAAAAAAAAAAAAAAGCACTTCCAATTATTAATTCTTCAGCATGAATCATGACACTTTATGCACTTGTATTATAGAAAATAGCTTTATACGACCAATGAATTGGGTACAGTGGTTGCAAATTATCTAATTAAAAAATGTGAAGAAAATACAGAGACAGCACCAAAAGAAAAAATATATATTCTGGACAATTACTCGCTGCAAACAACAAGGGTTTTTGACATTGTTGAAGAATAAGAATATGATTGCCGTTAAATCTTGTTAGATTACGATGTCTGTTGAATTTACACAAAACTATTAGGTTTTATTTCAATTTTGAAACCCTAAAATCCAAGTTGAAGCAATTGATATGAAAGTATAAGAATTTAACACATGTACACAATCTTAAGATCAACTCATGCATTCATACTCATAAACACAAATGATACCTTTATTGATATTGTTAGAAGATGTCGATCGGCATCGCACAAAAGATGATAATCGCCGCCGGTGATGTTGGTTTAATTCCGTGTGGGTCAAGTTTTGAGTAGATGTCATTGTGTGGGTCGGATTGTTTTGAGTCGGTCGTTAGGGATTTTAGTTTGTTTAATCACTAGAATTACCACCTGCCGCAATGCGGCAGGGATTCATTAGTTATATATCATGTTAGATGAAAGGCAAATGTTTCTCACATGACCACGAGTCTGTGTGTAAAACCGAGAAAAAAAATAACTAAGTCGATCTCTGACTAGCACGCTGCGACAGACCTATCAAACGGGGAAAAATAGACGCGCTGCGATGGACATGTCAAACAGGAAAAAAATAGATGAAAAAACGTTGAACCCCACACGCACGTTGCGGCGTGTTAAGTCGGAAATTTAGAACGACACGCTAAACGGAGAACTTATGAAAGATGAAAAGTATATAAGATACTAAAGTTAAAAGTAAAAAAAGTGTTGAGATTAAATTGCAAAAGATGAAAACTTTGAATTAGAAGTGAAAAATCAAATTAATTAAAGGGGTTAAAATACCACAGATTGAAACTATAGACTTAAATTGCCAAAAATTGAAATTTTAGAGTTAAAAAAGAAATCAATTAAACAAAAGAGATAAATAGATTTAAGATACTAAAGTTGAAAGTAAAAAAAGTGTTAAGATTAAATTACAAAAGATGCAAAACTTTGGGTTGAAAGTAAAAAAAATTAAAGGGGTTAAATTGCAAAAGATGAAAATTTTTGAATTAGAAGTGAAAAATCAAATTAATCAAAGGGGTTAAAATACCAAAGATTGAAACTATGGACTTAAATCGCCAATGATTGAAATTTTAGAGTTAAAAAAGAAATCAATTAAACAAAAGAGATAAACAGATTTAGTTAAATTGATGTTTAATATTATTATTATTTAATAAAAGAGATAAATAAAAAATAAGGGTGAGAAATTACCAAAGAATGACACGTGTCCAAAAAAGATTTTTGTTTATTAGTATAGAAAGATTTTATTTAATAAACTAGGTTAGAGCCCGCGTATACACGCGGTTTAACAAATGAAAACAGTATAAACGTTTACATTATAATTAATTGAAATAAAATAAACTTAAATAAGGGATGGTAAAATATACAATGATAATTCTATAACCTTACAAATTCAAAGGGGATGTACAGTAGTATTAGTTTTTTTTTTTTTTTTTTTTTTTTTGACTTTTTCTTTTTTGTCTTTATTATTTCTCTTTAAACTTTTACCCCTTAACTTTCAATGTTAACAATTTCAACCTCTTAACTTTCTAAAAATTTTGTAATCAAGTTTTACGTATTTATTTTTATGTACACGTTTCTATAAATTTAAATTGATTTACGTTTAGACGTATATTTTTCCCGTTAATAAGTTGGGTCAAATATAATATATTCCTTATGCTTATTATTATGTACATTTTCTGTTTGTTTATGTTTTGATGTAATTTTTTTCTATAAATGAGCCGGTTAAAATATGATATGTTTTCATGCTTATTTTTATGTACGTGTTCAAATGGTCTACGTTTAGACGTAAATTTTGTTCGGAAACACGTCGAGTAAAATACAATACGTTTTCATTAAATGCTATAAATTCGAGTCACTCTACGTTTCGACACGCCACAACACGCCGTAACTATTTTCTTACGTGTTTATTTTTATGCACACGTCGGTATAAATTTAAGTTGGTTTATGATTCGACGTAAATTTTCTTCAGAAATATGTGTCAAATATAATTCGTTTTCATGCTTATTTTTATGTATGTTTTCAGTTGGTCTGCACTTTAACGCAAATTCCAATTAGCAAATTATGTGGATAGTGCTTTTATCCTATTAACTTTTTTTGTTTCTTTCTTGATTTTTTTCTGGACTTTATTATTTTTATTTTTTAGTTTTCTTATGTTTAGTGTTTTAGTTTTAGGTTTGTTTTCATTAAAGCTATATTTAAGATAACATTTACGTTTCCATTTACAATTAATTTAAAATCAATTCGTCCTGCTGTCCAATTGAAATTTATTTTTATGGTTTTTGGTCGATGTAAAACATGTGTCGATATTCTTTTGAGCATATTTCTTTCGATTGGTATACTGAACCAAAATAGATATCGACCGAAACCCCGCAGCGTAGCGCGGGTATTCCTTCTAGTTAACAAAATACACAACCAGTCAACATATCTCCAAATATTTCATTGTGATTGTACACCACAACCATTGGAGTATACTCTTACACTAATAACATAGTTTATAGTTGGAGGGTTTTTTTTTTTTTTTTTGAAAAGGCCAACATCTATCGCGTCGACACAACATGATACGTACTAAAACATACCACTTTTCACACATTATGAATTCCACCGACGCGTTTACAAAAAAAATAGATGTAAGAAATACAAGAAATTATTAACTTGAATCGAAAAGTGAAAGAAAACAGTAAAACGTAAAGAAAATTACATAAGGCGTACTATAATATACAACCCCCAAAATTGTTTTTTTTTCCCAAAATTGCTTTATCTAAAATATTTAATCAATTTTTCACATACCTGTATATCAAAAATAAAATAAAATTATTTGACCCGTTTTGGATTTAACAAAAACTAAAATCACTCATTCACAATAAAAAGGGCTAAGCAGCTGTCTCTGGTTTCTAACTTGCATAATCACAAAAAAAGGGGCATTTATAACTAAAAAAATCAAATAAAATTACAATAATCTAACTTTTTGTTAAGTAAAACAACTTAGGAGATTTTGATGCACTTGAATACATTTCTCAAGAGCCAAATTGCACGTATCAACAGGGGTAGGAGGAGCAGCAGATCCATCCGCGAGAGAGATCTTTCTAGAGTATTTAAATGAAACTTGAACCTAAGTTTAAAGACAAAAGAGAGAAAGAAAATATTAAATCACAAGCTAGCTACCAACTCCAAACTATAGATAAACGAAGAAGTGACAATCTCGACCCAATTAATTATGAATGAATCGTCGATTTGGGATACTTGTATCTCAAAACCGGTCAAACATGGCAAACCAAAAGATTTAGAAAAAAGAGGAATATATTGAGAGGTCCCCAAAGTCTATATTTGATGTACATATCCTAAGTCGCTTTAATAAAAATGCAGATATTATTACTGTAACATTGATGCGTAGTCGAGTGTTATATATATTAGGTGTATATTTTAAGCCCCTTTAACACTATTTAGTCAAGTTTTAAATTTATAAAACACGATATTTACTAACACTAGACACACATATGGGCAAGTGCACCCATCGTGAGCGTAGTATAGTGTTGGTAAGATACCGAGGTCGTCCAAGGACACAAGAGCTTTTAGTACCGGTTTATCCTCAACGTCTAATCAAATCAAAAAGTTTAGAAAAATGTTTTAACTAAGAAAATTAAAAACTAACTAAAATGCTGAAAAATAAAAATAAAAATAAAACAGATAGACAAGATGAATCACTTGGTTCCGACTCGTATCTAGTGTAACCTTTGATTATTTCCGCACTTTTGCACTATTTTAAGAGATTATCTTAGTTATCGTAGTAGGCCCCTCTTTTGAAGGTGACGTTACCCTCACCCCAGTAGTTTGAGTCAGCAAGGATACAATCCTAAAAGGGTGGATTATTGGAAGATAATTAATTAAGTTATTAATGCAAATTATGGTAGGCCCCTCTTTTGGAGGTGACGTTACCCTCGACTAAGTAGTCTGAGTCAGCAGGGATACAGTCCTAAATAGCCGGGTTATAGTATTAATAGTAGTTAACTTATGAGGGGATCAAAGAGTTTGGACCCCCGCCATCCAATACCGTTAAGTATTGAAGGAGGTCCTACTAAATTTGACCCAGGTCCATTGCAGGACCTCTAAACGCTGAACAATGGCAAGACCTTTACCAAACCGTTCCCTTAACCCCCGACCAGGTAGCCAACATACCTCCATATAGACCGTGGAGATATGAATGGTGAAAATCTTTTATTTTATATAGACAGTAAAATAATGCCAAGACACCACGGACAAACGATAAGGAAAGATCACCTTCAACATAAGCAACTAGTTATTAAAGTCATTAATACAAAACCAAGTAAAAAGTGCGAAAAGATTAGAAATAAAAAGTATTACACTAGACACTTTGTCTTCACCAAGTGATGTAAGAGACTTAGGCAAACATGTCCTTGATTGTCAAGAACTCTTACGATCAATCTTGGATCCTGAGACGACTCACACACTCTACGATGGACAATGGATGATGGTGGTGGATGATGGTGTTATGGTGGTGGTGGGTGGTGGGTGAAGTGTGAGAGATGTGGTGTGCCAAGGGATGGTTTGAGCTTGAGCCAAGCACTTCTATTTATAGGCTGAACAGAAGCTCGGGCACGGCCCCGTGTCCAGTGGGCATGGCCCCGTGTCCACATCCTTCTCTTTCTTCATTTAATGCAGTTTTGTCTTTTTAGTTGACCATGCCCCCGTGTCCGCTGAGCACGACCCCGTGGTGCAGAAGAATCTTTGTACTATGCAGATTTGCTGGATTGTGCGAATCTTATAGTTGACCACGGCCCCGTGTCCGCTGAGCACGGCCCCGTGGTGGGCAATAGAAGCTTCTACCACTTTGTCTTTTCTGCTGACACTTGGGCACGCCCCCGTGCTGGCTGAGCACGGGGCGTGTTCAGTCTTCTGTTGTCTTGTTTTGCTTGGGAAGATGTTGTCGTGGAGTCGGGCATGTCACGTCTTGTTCCTTTTCTTGTATTTATGTTAGATTTTGATGTCTTTTTGCTTCTTTTGTTAATTTGAGCTCATTTAATCCTGAAAATACAAAAGGAAGACAAAAGCACACTTTTTCCAACATTAGTACTAAAAAGGGTTAGTTTTATGCCACAATTGATGAAATTTATATGTTGCATTTTTAACACATCAAATACCCCCACACTTGAATCTTTGCTTGTCCTCAAGCAAAACTCTTTAATATGTGGCTATTACACTCCCAAATGGAATGGGTAGAAAAGAAGGTTTTTTTTTTTTTTTTTTTTGGCTTGTCGTAGAGTGTCGGGATTTCCAAGATTCTTTATTTAATTTTATTTTTATTTATTTACAATCCTATTCGTCATGATTTATTTAAAACTTTTCATAAGATAAATTATTTATTAGGGCATAACATACCTCTTTAAAATTCTATTTATATACAAGTTCACATACCTCACGGGGATCACTCAACACTCGGTCGAAAATGTATTTTTGTGGATCACTCGAGAGCGGCATGGAACTTACTCCTACCATAGGCTTGCCAAGCAATCAATCATCCTCCTTTTTAACTTATATACCTTTGTAAATATCAAGAGGACTTTGTGGGTGAAGGGTTAGGCTTGGGTTAAAGGTAGGTGGTTGGGTTAGTGGTTAGTAGAAAAAGGGTTAAAAGCGTAACAAGTGTCGGTTTTCGTAAGACTTTCAATTTTTATAACTTTTAGTTTGATGAAGCTATTATTCAAACAAAGTTATTTTTGATGAACTTGTTTGTTTATTTTCTTTTGCTCTATCATCAACACAAAATTATATATATATATATATATATATATAGGGCATGGATGTATAGAAAACTTATTTCTACTAAGAAAACCTAGGAAACCCAATCTATGACCATTGATCAAGATCATCCAATGGCTCATAAATTTTGAAGCCTTTTTTAATTAAATTTAATAGAAGGATGAAGTCAACAAAAGTACTTGAAGGGTATTTAAGTAAAATCAACCATAATTGTAGTACATTATATATATTATAATATTATGTGATTTGACATGCATTAAAGGAGGTGCACAAATACCTATAAGAACTAATCAAATACCCCCTCCTCATTTCAAACATTTCAAAATATTCAACCCAAATTCATTTCTTTCTCTCTCAAACAATCGATCATCCCAAAACCCACCGGAGAAGAAAAGGGGCACCGGAGAAGATGATCTGACCGGAGAAGATAAGGGGCACCGGAAAAAGGTGTTTTGACCGGAGAAGATGATCTGACCGGAGAAGAAGATGATCTGACCGGAGAAGATGATCTGACCGGAGAAGATGATCTGACCGGAGAAGAAAAGGGGCACCGGAGAAGATGATCTGACCGGTAAAAGTTGCCGGAAATGGAAGAAAGCAAGAACTAAGTGCAGAAGCAAGTAAGTTTGGTTCGATTTTTTATCAGTAGGTGTTTTGATCGGTGATGATTTTTTCTTTTTTCCGATCGGTAGGTGTTTTGATCGGATAAATGTTGGGTTTTCTGTTTTTTCCGATGGGTAGGTGTTTTGGTCCGATCGGTGTGTGATTTGATCGGTGGTGATTTTTGTTTTGAATGAGACTAGAAAGTGTTAATGTTGGTTTTTATGTTTTTTTTTCCAATCGGTAGGTGTTTTTTGGTCCGATCGATGGTGATTTTTGTTTTGGAATGCGACTAGGAAGTGTTAGTTATTTTGAGTAGAAATAGTCTCGGGTTATTTTTTTTTTTTTTGGATTGCCAACTTGCCAACTGCACGTTAAAACTATTGATTTGTAACATGTGTTAAACCCGTCTTGTTTACTGTCAAAAACATGTGTTAAACATGTCTTATATTTTTTTATCAAAAACATATTAGGTAAACCTCTGATATTAGGGTACAAGTCCAAGGGCTCAAAAGCATATAAATATATTAGCGTAACACGTGTTAAACTTGTCTGATATTAGGGTACAAGTCAACGGACTAAAAAGCATATAAACATATTAGCGTAACATATGTTAAACCTTCTTATTAGGGTACCATGTGTTAAACCTCCCTGATTAGGTAAACATATTAGTGTAACATGTGTTAAACCTGTCTCATTTTTATCAAATGATGTAAACGTGTGTTAAACCTGTCTTATTACCATGTGTTAAACCTCTCCTATTAGGTAAACATGTTAGTGTAACATGTGTTACACCTGTCTTATTTTTATCAAATTATGTAACATGTGTTAAACCTGTATTATTTAACAAGTGTTAAACTTGTCTTATTTTTATAAAAATAGGTAACATATGTTAAACCTGACTTTATTTTATCAAAAACATATTAGGTTAATGAAATTAAGTAACATATGTTAAACCTGACTTTATCTTAACATATGTAACAAGTGTTAATGAAATTAAGTAACATGTGTTAAACCTGTTTTATTTGCAGACGAAGAAACGGACGATGAATGGGATGAAGAAAGAGAAGAAACGGACGATGAATGGGATAAATTATGGCCATAACCCAAAAATACAATATGACCATTCTGGTTTTCTCTGTAATATGTTGGTGTCTGGATGTTAAATAATTATGGTGGGAAATGTATTTGGTTACCAGTTATCAGTTACATGTGTTATTAGTTAACATGTTTTATTCATTACCAATTGTAAGAAAAGTAGTAGACGAGCATTGGGTGGTCAACATATTGTTTCAATTGTAACCTTTGATACTAATTAACAAGTGTAACATGTGTTACACAGGATGAAGTAGAAAACAAGGTACATACCTTTAATGTTACTTGGAAACAATAAGCAATTGTAACATGTGTTACACATCTTACGTAAGTAAATGCAGTACATGGTGGAACATGTAAGTAACATGTGTTACATACGATGTAGTGAATAAAAAGAAGGCACATATATAGTGAATAGCATACATATACATGTAACATGAGTAACATGTGTTACATACGATGTAGTGAATAACATACGTATACATGTAACATGAGTATATGCACCACAAAGGCATACGCATGTTACATGTGTGTATGAAACACACTTGGCATATATAAAACACTTAGTATATGTAACATGTAACAGTCACTATTACATGAATGAACAACATGTTGACAAATGTAACAGTCACTATCCATTTCCGGCTGTTTTATCACCCTTTTGTGGTCATCATAACTATATGATGTTTGTAACCTTAAAAGCCTTGGTAGGCTGCCACTTTTAATGATGTTAAGGGTTACAGTTAATGTTATATTACCCTTTTCTGACATTATGGTTTACGTTTAATGTAGTAGTTTACAACAACTTTTAATGATGTTATTGTTTATTTTTAATGATGTTATGTGTTACATGTAATGTTATATTATGTTTGATGTAATGGTTTGAAGAACTAGATCATACCCTACATTCAACAATACTCCTCTTTACGAGATGTAATACTTCTTCTGATTTTAAGAGAATCTCTTTATGTTAACATATGTAACACCTCTAGGGTTTTGGTTCCTGGAAGTTGTAATTAGCTACATATGTAGTAACAATGTTACACATGTTACTTACGGTAAGAGCGGCCCTTTATTGGACAAAACAGGGCTGCGTATATGTAACACGTATTTGTAACATGTGTTACACTAGATGGTAACACATGTATAGCCATGTTGCACATGTTATATAGTTGTTACATGTGTTACACTAAATGGTAACACATGTATATATAGTTGTAACACATGTTATATAGTTTTAACATGTGTTACACTAGATGGTAACACATGTTATATAGTTATAACATGTGTTACACTAGATGGTAACACATGTATAGCCATGTTGCACATGTTATATAGTTGTTACGCATGTTATACAGAACCTGTACCATTTGTAACAGTCACTATTACATGAATGAACAACATGTTGACAAATGTAACAGTCACTATCCATTTCCGGTTGTTTTATCACCCTTTTGTGGTCATCATAACTATATGATGTTTGTAACCTTAAAAGCCTTGGTAGGCTGCCACTTTTAATGATGTTAAGGGTTACAGTTAATGTTTTATTACCCTTTTCTGACATTATGGTTTACGTTTAATGTAGTAGTTTACAACAACTTTTAATGATGTTATTGTTTATTTTTAATGATGTTATGTGTTACATGTAATGTTATATTATGTTTGATGTAATGGTATGACCAACATCAAACAAAGGAATGTTAAGGGTTATAGTTAATGTTATATTACCCTTTTAACGTATGTAACACATGTGTACCAAAGTCATATGACCAACATTTTATCAGGTCATTCTTTGCTATTAGTTAGTTACCTCTCACATAGGTTACACATGTTACGTCCAACACCAGTTACAAATGTTAATAAAAACAAAACTCACTTGTCATCATGGGTTGTTAGTAATTGCACACATTACAATCATACTTAAAGGTAACAAAAATCTTTATAAAAACTTAAACATATAAAAATGATCCAAAACTATCATAAAGGTTACAAAAATATAGCTACGCTTTGCATCTTGATAACCATCTTTATCTTGAACATAAACATCCATTCACCTATGAACAAAACAAGTACATCAGTGTTAATCCCCTAAAGTTAAACTTATTAACACAAATGTAACTACCGGTATGTAACATGTGTTACGTGTTATACACGTGTAAAATTTTATTGTAACACATGTAACATGTGTTACCTCCTAGTATAACACACAATAACAGTTACTATTCAGATCAAAAGCCCAAACAAGCAACCAACCCAACAAAAAAACAGTTACTATTCAGATCAAAAGCCTCAAACAAGCAACCAAACCAAACACAACTTTTTACCACAAAAATGATTTTAACACAAAAATAAAAACCTGCAAATTACATAAATATTTACCCATTTTTAGAACCATTTTAACAAAAGAATCATGTTCATCTCTAAAACATCCATTACACAAAAACCTATAAACAACCATTTTAACTAAAACATCAAGTGTGAAATGATTTTTCAAAATAAAATACTCAAGAGATTGTTGTTTCTCTCTCTAAATTAGAAACTTTCTCTCTCTAAAAACACTTACCGAATCTAGAAACCGTGTGATGAACACGATGAAGATCTTCAAACTTGCTTCTCTCTATGTGTTCTTGGTGTTCTTGATGAATATGATGAAGATTGTTGTTTCTCACTCTAGAAATCAGCTTTCAACAAACATCAGCACACCCGATATGAAGATGACGACGTGAGATGAAGCATGAACACACCCGAAATCAGCTTTCAACAAGCATGAACACATCCGAAATAAACAATATGAATATTGTTGTTTCTCTCTAAAAAACATTAGCTTTCTCTAAGAAAACTAAGAAAGAAAGATATGCAAAGTTTCTGTATATTGTTGGTTTAAAAAAAATGATATGATGGTAATAAATGACTTGATGGGATGGGGGGAGAAGGTGAAATGATGGCTTGAACAAATGACTATCTTGCCCTTTTAACATGTGTTTAAAGATATGATGTGGATCAATCTTGACCACACAATTTAGGTTTCCCAAGTTTTCTAGATTAAATGGGTTTTCCATAGATACTTACACTATATATATATATATATATAGGGAGAAGATCATGCGAGAAACACCTCTTATTGTGAGAACCACGAGAACCAATGTGAACACACCAAAAAATGCCTAAAAATAGCTAAAAATCACACAAAATTTTTTTTTTTGAATTTTTTATAAAAAAATCGCTACTTTTCGAAGCCAAAAAAAATTTTTTTTTTTAATTTTTTTTTTGCTTCTAAAAGTAGCGATTTTAACATAAAAAATATTAAAAAATTCAAAAAAAAAAATTTAGATTTTTTTTAGATTTTTTGGGGGTTTAGTTTTTAGCATTTTAGCTTGGGGGGGTTTAGGTTTTTGGGGGGTGGGGGAGGGGGGTTTAGGTTTTTAGGGGGGGGGGGGTGGGGTTAGGTTTTTTTTAGCATTTAGCTTGGGGGGGTTTAGGTTTTTTTGGGGGGGGGGGGGGGGGTTAGGTTTTTTTAGCTATTTTAGGTTGTGTTCACATTGGTTCTCAAGGTTCTCACAATAAGGGTGGTTCTCGCATGAGCCCCTCCCTATATATATATATATATATATATATATATATATATATATATATATAGTGGGAAGTTCAAATGAGAAGAAAAAAATCTTGAGAAAAAAAAGAAGAAAAGTTAACCAATAAGAATGTTTTATTCATAAGGGTAATGAGGTAATTTTAACATTATAGTTAATGTAATAATTTCCTATAATCTTGCTATTCAAATTAGTTCATTTATGGTTTTCACTTTATAACTTAAAAATAAAACAAGATATATAAATTAATTAATTTATTAATTTATTTAACCACCCTACTTCATATGGCATACTTACTACATAAACATATAATTCAACTTTCTCTAACTCTTTGTGTAGGAACATAACCCTTAAAAAGGTTGTACGAATATTATATGTTTGTGTATGAACATTCAGAGGGTGTGTAGGAACATCAGAGGGTGTGTAGGATAATAAAACACATTAATGACATATAATTCAACTTTCTCTAACTGTTTGTGTAGTAACATAAGCCTTAAAAATGTGTTTAGGAACATTATATGTTTGTGTAGGAACATTTAGGGGTGCATAGAATTATCCTATTTGATGTATGAGGTGTGTAATAACATTTTTTTTTGTTATGTAGAAACATGATAAAATCCTACACAAACATTAACATAATGTAACCACCAAATTAACATAAATGTTCTTACACTAGTTAAAAAATTGTAACCCCCAAATTAATAACATAATGTAACCACCAAATTAACATAAATGCAATCTTACACTAACATTACCATAATACCCTTTTCAATTAAGAAAACAAATAAAAAGATTGTTTTATTTACATCATTGCCACACTAATTTATAACCATTGATCATGTTAATCTATGGCTAGGATATTCTTCTCATTCTTCTCATTTAATTATTTCTTCTCATTTGATCCTCCCCCTATATATATATATATATATATATATATATATATATTTTAAAGTCATATGAAAAGTTGAACTTGTTACTAAAACAAAGGGGTAAAAATGAAAAAGGTTTTGGTGGGTAAAAAGGGTGTTTGGTTGGGTTATGAAATGAAAAGGTTTAGGCTCAAAGGGGCTAACTAGGGGGATTTTGGGTAGGTGGTAAAAAATAATAATAATAATAATAATAATAATAATAATAATGGTGTAGAAATAAAAAGGGTTAGTCCTAATGCCTCCATCATTTACTTACTCGGGTTTAAGTTGGTAAGGACCGGGAATGTATCGTCATGGCAAGTTCTAGAGTCGTAAGAACCAAGCGGCTATTCACACAAGAAACGAAAAATGAGCATTTAGTCTAATGATATGTAATTGTATGCTCAATAAAGGCTCAAAACTCACTTTTGTGGGAATGGGTTTTTATGTGATCAAGTATATATAATCAAATTTTAACTAAGCTTGTCATGCCTTTTCATAATTTTCTTATGTTGGTTCTTTTTATCACGACGCTGTCGGTTGTAAATTCGTAAAAATATAACATTTTTAGAACTTGAAATTCACGAGTTAAACCTAGACAAGTAAAAAAAATATTGAAAATTTTTGAAAAAATTTGGGGTGATTAGCGATTCCAATAGAGTTTTGTGTAAGGCTTGTATTTAGGACTTGCAAGATTCAAGGTTTTAGCATCCCCCCCCCCCCACACTTAAATTACACAGTGTCCTCAATGTGTCCCAAAAATAAGTTTTTAGGTTGATTGAATGTGTAAAAAGGTGTAAAAAACAAAAAAAAATTTATGTTACTGGGCGCTGAACACGGCCCCGTGTTGTCCGGGCACAGCCCCATGTTCAAGTGCCAGTAACAAAATTAAAACAAGAGAAACAGAAGACTGGACACGGGGGCGTGTTGGGTGAACACGGCCCGTGTCCAGTTACCTGAACTGGTTCTTTTTCTGCAGACTGTGCAGCACGGGGCCGTGTTGGGCGGACACGGCCCGTGCTGAGCTTACTGTAAACGAAGAAATTGTCGGACGGTCCTGTTTTTCCTGCATGGGGTGCTGGTTCAAGTTTCCCTTGCATCCTTTGCCATCTCAAGTGTGTTTTATTCAATTCAACACCATCCAAACACCAAATTAACTAAAACCATCATTCATTAATCATAGAGAGAATTACATAATAGTCCTAAAAATGAAAAATAAAAGTCCTAATATTAAATAGGTCAAGTGATCCGTAAAATCTTCCTAAGGAGCCCTACTTCTACAATAAGAACCAAAATTCCGGAAATAGATCTCCGGTCTAAAAGCCTTGTAGAACTCCAAGCCGAACGGTGGCCCTTAGATGTTGCTAGAGCCATTCTTCTATCTCCCTCGGGAGAAGGGAGGCGGCTTCATGTTCCTTAACATCTTGTGGAGGAGGAGAGACACCAACCGGAACCCCTTGTAGTATGTCTCGAGGAGGCTCCTGATGTAGGGCGTACCATTCGGCCGGAATAATGACTTCCGGCACCACATTCCATGCCCTTTGGGTGATAATTGGTACCAAAGGAGAAGAGGGGAGAATGTTCAACCTTTGGTGCAAAAGGTTGACCTCCCGGAGACATCCTTCTAGTCCCACCGTCAAATGATTAATGCGGTCGACCAATGCCTCTTCCACACTTGTTACTTCATCAAGGGCTTCTCTCAAGGCGTAAACATAGTTTACAAGTGAATCTTTAACCGTTGATGATCTTCTCCCCTGCCGGTTGTTCCTGGAATGCGATGAAGAGTTTCCACTAGTTCTGTTTGCCATTCTAAGAAAACATACCGAAAAGAGTTCAACTTTATGGATTCAGTACTTCGGACACGGCCCCGTGTTCAGATATTTGCAGGATTTATGAACAAGGAATCTTGGGGTTTCAAATTGTTTTTATGACTTTTGAAGCATGTCTGAACTTAAACAACTTAAAACATTGTTATAAAACTTATTTTTAACAAGATCCCATGAACAAAAATCTAACAAACATCTCAATAAGGCTTGAAATTATGGAATGTTCAAGCTTCAATGGAAGTATGAAGAAAATTAAAGAAGATGAAAGTGGATAAAAGAGGAAAGGACAAGAAGATGGTTGAGAAACTTCTTTTAGAAAATACCTAGGATGGTATGTGAGAATATTCCTCAAATCTCTGTCCCTGGAATGGTTCAAATGTGCAGGATTCTTGGCTGCATTTATAGAAAACGACAGTACGTTGCGCACGGCCCAGTGTCGGCTGGACACGGCCCCGTGTGCAGATGGAATCCTGACACATTTTTGTCCGCATCCTGACAAAATCAGAAGGGAATCTTTGGGTGGACACGGGGGCGTGTTGACCTGGGCACGGCCCCGTGTCTAGAAGCTGTCTTAAGGAATTTGTCTATTTTAAGGAACTTTTCCAGATCGGGCGGTTCCTTACTGGATGGAACAACCCCAAAGTGCCTAAGATACCTTAATTGATCTAGATTAAGACGAGAACGCAAGAGGTTGTCGGTGAGGGTGATTCCTATGCTATATGTAGGTGGACAAGTCCAACCCTTTTCCGGGCTCTCGTTAAAGAAAGTGTATGTCGAATCGCTCAGGTCTATGTATGCATCGAACGAAGTCGATGGGGAGTCCTTCACGGCACAATCGACACAGGGACGACTACCGCTCAAGTCCTCACTAGAGTTAGGAGTATCTTCGGAAACAACGAAGTTGTTTGAATGCGGTTCCAACCCTTCTTGGTCATCATCTTGGAAAAGCTTATTGAAATCTTTCCTAAGTTCTTTCAACCAATTAATAATTAGATCTTCTAGTTGAAATAACTCATCGAGAAGCATTTCTCCTAGAATATCAGGTTGGGCGCATTCGAGGGAGAGATAGGGATTATTTTTACTTTCGCCCCTCTTAAGGATACTAGGAGACGATGGGTCTATATAGTGGGGTTTGTAAGTTAGAAAAAAACATTCTAATTCTTTATGATTACTACCACATAATTGACACCACATAGTACCATAAGAGTGCCGAAAGTAAAAAGTATCAGTATCACTCATGTTTGTGTCAGAAATTACCAACCGTCGGGATCTTATGGTTCTGTTTTCAGTAACTGAAACTTGGGCACGGGGGCGTGTGGAGTGGGCACGGCCCCGTGTTCAGCTTACTGTCTGACTTAAAACAGGATTGCCAGTTCCAATGATTGGGCACGGGGCGTGTTCAGCGGGCACGACCCGTGCTGAGTTCTGCAGAAGCTGAAAAACTAAAAAAAAATATCCTAAAAAAATGAAAAATAAGAAAAACGATTAGGCCGTTGATTCCTAACTTTCTTAAAATCCTTGTGTCCTCGGCAGCGGGGCCAAAAACTTGATGCGTAGTCGAGTGTTATATATATTAGGTGTATATTTTAAGCCCCTTTAACACTTTTTAGTCAAGTTTTAAATTTATAAAACACGATATTTACTAACTAGACACACATATGGGCAAGTGCACCCATCGTGAGCGTAGTATAGTGTTGGTAAGATACCGAGGTCGTCCAAGGACACAAGAGCTTTTAGTACCGGTTTATCCTCAACGTCTAATCAAATCAAAAAGTTTAGAAAAATGTTTTAACTAAGAAAATTAAAAACTAACTAAAATGCTGAAAAATAAAAATAAAAATAAAACAGATAGACAAGATGAATCACTTGGTTCCGACTCGTATCTAGTGTAACCTTTGATTATTTCCGCACTTTTGCACTATTTTAAGAGATTATCTTAGTTATTGTAGTAGGCCCCTCTTTTGAAGGTGACGTTACCCTCACCCCAGTAGTTTGAGTCAGCAAGGATACAATCCTAAAAGGGTGGATTATTGGAAGATAATTAATTAAGTTATTAATGCAAATTACGGTAGGCCCCTCTTTTGGAGATGACGTTACCCTCGACTAAGTAGTCTGAGTCAGCAGGGATACAGTCCTAAATAGCCGGGTTATAGTATTAATAGTAGTTAACTTATGAGGGGATCAAAGAGTTTGGACCCCCGCCATCCAATACCGTTAAGTATTGAAGGAGGTCCTACTAAATTTGACCCAGGTCCATTGCAGGACCTCTAAACGCTGAACAATGGCAAGACCTTTACCAAACCGTTCCCTTAACCCCCGACCAGGTAGCCAACATACCTCCATATAGACCGTGGAGATATGAATGGTGAAAATCTTTTATTTTATATAGACAGTAAAATAATGCCAAGACACCATGGACAAACGATAAGGAAAGATCACCTTCAACATAAGCAACTAGTTATTAAAGTCATTAATACAAAACCAAGTAAAAAGTGTGAAAAGATTAGAAATAAAAAGTATTACACTAGACACTTTGTCTTCACCAAGTGATGTAAGAGACTTAGGCAAACATGGCCTTGATTGTCAAGAACTCTTACGATCAATCTTAGATCCCGAGAGAGTCTAGTATCAGCACTATATAAAGGAGCCATCGGGTTCAACTAGAATTCGCTCACAATTCGTTTCTCAATCTTAATTTCTGAATAGAAGGCATAATACTCGGGTATTATACCCCCTTATTAGCGAGGTTCTGCTCCATTGTAAGTATTATAACCCCAGTTTCATAATAGAGACGCTGCCCGATTGATTTAGGGTTCCGTAACAACTGTCGTGGTTCTGTCCGACGTAGTTGTTGGAATACCGTCTCGGGGAGGGTATCATTAATATTTTCAAAGGGTTATGATACTAACCTATGTACATTTGTATAAATTATAGATTATTCCCAGGAAACCCTTACGCGAAGTCTAAGATAGCAATGTGAGTAATCCTTCTTTTTGTGTAAACCTTTTTGTGAGTTTATCCTCTTTTTGTTAACCTTTTTGTAATGTTTTACAAAACCTTAATTATTTTACAATGCGATTAAGCGGTGATTGAGTCTTTGTAGTTCTTCAATTACTGCCGGTATGTTGGGGTTTTGTATACAAAATTTACTACACTGTGAGTAGTAAGTCGGGGATGACAGTACGTTACCATTGGACAATGAGTTAGCCAATGTGTAATATGACCCACAAGTCAGTGGATTGACAGTGCTAAATGGAGTAATTGTGTAGAAATAAACAATGTGATCGCTCTCAATACTGTTTTAATTGATAAAATGTTTCTTGATTAAACTGGGATTCACTCACCAGTATTTCCCACTGACAAATGTTTTTAAACACGTGTTTCAGGTAACAAAATGTGAAAGCCAAGTAGTAAAAAGCCAGCTCGAGAGCACGGATGGCTTGTAAAACTGTGGCTATAAAAGTTATCTAAAATACGATGGTTTAAATTCAATAAAGTAGGGTTTATCCCTATAAGTATATTGTAATAAGAAACTTGGGTTTTACCCATATGATTATTAAAATAAAATATGGTGGTTTTACTCTGATAAACATTTCCTAACTACGGTCCTGATGAAATTTCCACTGCCAAATTAATAAATATTGATACAACCGCCACTGAGTTCGCGGCCGGCCGTTCCCGGGACAGATAAGGGGGCGGGGGTTGTGACAGTTTGCACCAGTGGCAAGGTTGGAAACAATTTGTTTGTTCCTAGTCTTCGCATCATTCAAGGGCTTCAAAGTTTACCAACTTGACGTGAAGAGTGTGTTTCTTTACGGGAAATTCCAAAAAGTGGTGTATATCTCACAACTAGATGGGTTTATTGATCCAGACTATCCAGATCTAGTGTATAAACTGGATAAGGCATTGTACAGATTGCATCAGGCACCCAGGGCATGGTATGAGACACTGTCAACACATTTGTTAAAGAATGGTTTTGAAAGAGGTCAGATTGACAGTACACTGTTCATCAAGCGAAAGTAGGAAGATTTTCTGTTGTACTTAACACATTTGTTAAAGAATGATTTTGAAAGGGTCGCCACATGGTTCACCATTCCGATCCGGTCTAAAACTTTACAAACGTTATCGTACTCCACAATAAAGAGGTTTGGACAGACCATATACAAAGGCTCGTTACCGTGCCATGGGTCTATCCAAAATCTAATACTCTTCCCAATCAGTTTTTTGTTGTTTGTATGACTTAAGCTTGGTTGATTTTTTGAGAGTAATTTAATCATTATTTCAAGTTACAAGTGTAATTGAATCATTATTACAAATGAAAATTCTATAAAAAAATAGGCTTATGGTTTTGTGTAAGATGATTTCCATGAGACAAAAATGTTTTTAAACTTCTTCCATTACGTTAGTAACTTATCCATTTAAATGTTAAGTCTTAGATTAAGAATGCTTGCAATATGCATTTTTATGATCAAAAGTAACATGAGAATAGTTCCATTTAGGATCTAAGACGATAATGAAACTTAAAAGTACATATATCATAACGAAATTAAGACAAGTACAACCAAGATGTAAATAAGAATATGTTTGCAATATATGTAACTTTTAATAAAGTGGAAAAAGTTATAGAAATTAAATGTTCAAGAACTAGTTTAAGTTCTCGTGTGTTACGCGGGTTGTATAAAGAAAATACTTCTTACAAATCTATTGATAATTGTCATGTTTTGAGTGATGAGCTTGAGGAAAGTTCAACAAGGATACTTTTTGCTGATAAAGAAAACGTGGAATAATCGTCGTGTTAGACCGTTACTTCCAAACCATTCTGTATATAGCAAATTTAATTGCTCAATTTTCAATATTAGATCAATTTTTATAACTTTGAATGCTCTTTTAAAGGGAAATAACCTTCACAAGCTTGCTCAAATACATCCTCCGTTCGCTTGGCAAGTTGTATCTGAAAATGTCAAAATAATCTAAATACTATTATGTTTGACTTTAATAGTCAAACTATACCCATATTCAGTTTATAATAGACACACTGACTTTTTAAGATATCATAATGGTATGTTTTGACCCAAGAAGTCAAAGTATTGACATATTGAATCTTTAATAAAGTGTCAGACTTTTCAAAGCATCACTGCACTATAATTGATCTCATAAGTCAAGTTATCCTTATACCAAGTATGCAATAAAGTAGTTGAAGTGATTTAAATTGTCAAACTGTACCTATATAACTATTTGTTTGACCCAAGTCAATAAGAAAAGATTAAAGTACAATATTTTTATGAAGAAAAATCAAAATATACATGAATAGTATCTACATCCAGATTCCAGATATCATTGAAAATGTGATTAAGATAACTGAATAAAGAAGAATAAGATTCATTCTTTAATCAAAGTATAAAAAGATACATCGTTAACTAATAAGTAAAATTATTTAATAATTGATTAGTATACGCAGATAAAACTACACACACTTATAACAACAGAAACAAATAATAAGAACTAGTTAAATGAATTTCAAATCACTCAAAATACAAAATTTCCTATTTGTTTGTTTGTTTTCATATATAACTAGCAACGCGCGCGGGTACACCATAAATATAGAACGGATTAGTCCAAATGTTATTTTATGCGTTAATCATATGAAAACGTATGTTTCAACGTATCTGATTGTGCTTAGTGCGACCTATATAAGCATTGCGATTGGATCAAAACATAAAGTAAATCGAGTTTATACCATACAATCATAACGTATTTCATGTGATCCGACTCATACATAGAAAACATTAGCGGGTATAAAGGAGAACCCGACACATGTAATCAAAAGGGATTAATTAGAGCTTTTGAAAAAAAGGGAAAAGTAAAATTTGACTCCACTCGGTTCGAAACAAAATTTACGAAACATGCATAAAAAAGCACGAAAACAAATTGTATTTGACCCAACTCATTTTCCAAAATAGTTTACGTTGAAACGTATACCAACACAAATTTATAGCAAAACACACATAAAAATGGTTTTTTAAGCGAAAACGTATTATATTTGATCTGATTCGTTTCTAGAAAACGTTTACGTCAAAAATAGAGCAATCGAATTTATACCGACATGTATATAAAAAATGCATGTAACCATGCCAAGTAGCACCAATGTCACATCACAGCTAGCGAACACCAACATCGAAAAAACTCGTAAAACTAAAATAAATAAAAAAGGAAAAAATAACACTGGACGAAAAGCAGACATAAAATCGTTGAACCACGAACGTCCGTTGCGGTGTTTTAATGCGAAGAAATTAGAATGAAACGTAAAACGTAGAAAAGAGTATATAAGTCGATCTAAGATACGCGCGTTGCGACGAATTCGACGGGAAAAGTAGACGCGTTGCGATGCCCATGTCAAATGGAAAAAATTTGCGAAAATACGTTGAACCTCACACGCACGTTGTGGCGTGTTAAATCGCAAAATTTAGAACGTAATGTAAAAAGAAAAATTTGTGACAGATGAAAACTCTGGGGGACTAAAGTTGAAAATAAAAAGTGTTGGGGTTAAATCGCAAAAGATGAAATCTTTAGGTTAAAAGTTAAAAAAGCAAAAGGGTTAAAATGCAAAAGGTGAAAACCTTTGGGTTAAGAGTGAAAAATCTTTTTTTTTTGAAAAAACGCCCCATGCGTGGGACACAACACCAATAAGCAACAATTTGTTGATAATTTATAATATGGAAATATAGGAAGTAACTAACCTGCTTCTATGATTGACAATTATCAAATCGAGTCGATTGTAAGCAACATACGTGTTCTTGATAAATTGTAGAGGATGTGTTTGTTTTACATATAACAATAAAATGGAGTATGAAAATGTAGAGGGTTTAAATAAGTGATATTAGAGGGAAAAAGTTTCCTTTAGTGTTTAAAATATTTCAATTTTAATATCACCTCAATTATCATAGTTACCAAAGATATTTTTTTTTATGGAATGTTATAAATCACTATTAATCAAATCTCAGATAATTTTGATAGTTGATTTTATTACATTTGGAATTAAATATTTAGATATTGATGAAAAAATTATTTAATCATTTTTTGAGACTTTATTTATTCACATTTGAAATTAGATATTTAGTTGCATTCTCCATTACACGAATTTAAAATTAATAATTTTATAACTAATAAATACACAATAAACAAAGGATATTTAATTTGTAACACATCGGGAACAAGATTAATTAATATTAATACAAATTATAAATTATAAAAAATATAGATCTATAACCTATAATTCTATAATTGGTATTTGAATAATCAGTATAAGATATATATAAACACGTATTCGTAGTATATATTTTTAGTTATTAGTCTTGTAGGCTTAAAAAGTATAGATGTTATAGAAATGAAATATATTCTTTCATTGATAAAGATTCAAAGTAGAATCGGAACCTACATCATCATTTTCGTTAGTGTTCAAATAATTACGTATTAGACAATGTTTAGTAACATAAACAAACAATAGATGTATTATGAAATAAAGTTATTAATAGATATCAAAGTTGAAACATGTCAAGCAAAAATGTAAATAAACACTAACAAATTCATGTCTTTATATTAAAAAAATGAAAAATGTCAAACAATGTTGATCCATTTAGTGTTAACGAAAACTTTTATTTTAAAAGTTTATTTTACTGATTGTGTTAAAATTTAGAAATTGTTATATAATACATGTTTTTATTGAAAATTGTTTTGACATTAAAGAAATATTATGAGAATGAAATTCAAATTGTATGTAATTGAAATTAATTGACATAAACTGTATCAATTTTTTTTTGAATTTAATGATAAAAGAAATGAATAATTATATGTTTTACTAACCTTCAAATGTTCACTTAATTAATACAACTTTGATTATAACTACCAACATGAAGTAAAAAAGAAAACATTATTTCAGAGTAAAATAAAGCAAAAATACCAATAAAAAACATTATTCGTCAACATGTATCAGGAATCGATAACATTATACATATATTGTTGTTTATTAGGAGATATATATTTTGAAGATGAAAACCGACCAACCGGTTTTTCTATATGTATGTTATTTATTTATTATGAATTACGAATAAGTTATGAACAATAAATATATAGTAAATGATAATAACAACAAAAGAAATTAATTTTGTATACCATAAATAATATTTCTATTCTTGATTTGAATATAAATCGGTAAGCTATTTAAATCTAACTATGGAAGGGAATTTGTGATTGGGAATAAGAATAGCATGTGAATGATTTTGCCGCTCAAAACGCATGAATGTTAGATATTATTTTGCCAAGTGACAATAATATGCTTAAGTTCATAACAAGCGGCATAAATTGGTTTTGTTTTAGTATAGTTAATAGATAAAGATCCTATGAAACATTTAAATAACATGAAACACGAGAGATTATTATATAAAGGCGATTATATACATATATCCTTGCTTTCTAATTCTATGTTGTTTCACATCATCAAACACTCGTTTGATGTATGCGTAAGCAATTGTTTTAAACTCAGCAGCTTAACACCCAAACAACCGTATAATCTATAGGTAAACAATCGTTTAACGTATACGCAAATGATTGAGGAAGTTATGATTTAAGGTCATGGGATGTACTCTAACATTTGTGGTGTTAACGGTGACATGACATGTTAACCGGCATTACAAACCACTTTCTCTTTGTTTTGAGGGGTATTAAATGAGTTATTTGTTAACATGTTAACGGGATGTGAATTAATTTTTTTTTTCTTTTTTAAAATAAAAACCAGATAGAGTTAGAAGGCATCGGCTGTTTGACCACGAAGTCAATATTTAATTATAGTCGGGTGGGTCGTAGGTTTCCCTTTAATTCCTTTAAGAAATATCTTGAAAACAAACACCTACCGCCAGACGTCACTAATCTGCTTTTTGGATGATGGCAGAACACGGCGGAGAAGGCGACAACGAAGTTCAGGGTTCCGGTAACATCAACATCAAAGTTTCTTTTGGTTCAAACAATTTCGACGTCTTTACCACCCCTCAATCCACCTTCGGTACTTTTCCAAATTTCATTTCTTTCTTTATAACAAACAATCTGTTTATATTATATTATATTATTATTATTAGGCTGCATTCAACAATTATGTTAGGGCGGGTTTTGGGTGTTTAATTGTTATTATTTATTTGGTCATGTAGAAGTTGATTGAGGTGTATATTTCACTTGGTAGTTGGTACCTTTCTTGTTAATCAAGTGACCAACTCGAGTGGTATCCGGTTAGAGTCTCGTTCCTGACAAAATGTCATGCGTGAGCCAGAAAGTGGGCCTTCAGGCGGTGGGTTTCCCCTGGAATTGGTGACGGGCCAGGTCACCTGCGATCACGCGCGTCGGAGGCCTTTTGCCTGTGGGCATACGTGGGTGGCTGGGCTTTGTTGGATGTTAAAAAAATTAAGTGAAATGTAGCTAATGATTTGGTTCTTAAATCAGTAGTTGTTATTAACAGTGAGCTTGTTTTGATGTTTTGTAATCTCATAGATGGGTTCATGAGAAAAGTTTATGTTGACTGTATATCTATACCGATCGAGGCTGGTGTGTTGAACTCAATAAATCATTAACCACAAGTTTCTGTTTTATTTGGTTGAAACAAATAGCATCATACTTTTTGAAGATGAAATTGCTATAGCGCGTGTGTTTTCGTTTCATCAAGAAACTTTACACATTTATGTTACCAAACTACGTAAATATAAACAGAAAATGTTACTTACCTTAAACTATTGTCTGTTCTTTTATTGTTACCTTAAACTTATCAAATGTTATTGTCTGTTTGTTTGTTAATGAAGGTGATTTAAAAGGGGTGATTGCAAAAGAAACTGGTTTAGATCCAACTGCGCTAAACGTGTTGTTCAGAGGAAAAGAGAACGATGATCATGAAAGTCTGCTAATGGCTGGTGTGAAGGACAATTCAAAGGTGACGTTAATTGAGAATACATCTACCGAAAATGACGATCTTGAAAAGGTTGAAGAAATTAAGGAAAACATCGAGGAGGTATCAAGAGGGCTTGAGGCTGTTAATCGAGTAAGAGAGGAGAACAATCAGTTTGAAGAACAGGTATCTTATTTTCATTGATTTGAGTGGTTTAAACGAGTAACTTCTAGTATAGGTCGATATCTAATATGTTATATTTAAGAAAAAAATCACCAAAGGAGCCATTTTCTGCCAGAAAATCATAAACAATTACGCTCGGCTGCTTTTGCTCGCATATCGGACTTTAATCCCATTAATGCAGCCTAAAACTCATGTCATACACGATCACCATTTTTCGCGCATCTGATTGGATTCTGTATTTTAGGTGGTTAGTTTAGAGACTGTCGTCTGTTCAGGGACTCAAGTCGCAGATAAAGATTTTATATTTTTAACGGAGATGCTGATGAGGCAGTTGCTGAAATTGGACGGAATTGATGCTGAAGGAGAAGGGAGAATACAAAGAAGATTGGAGGTCACTTTCTTTTACTGCTATTGATTTACAACCTATTTTAGTAATTAGTTTCTTTATTTATTAGTATCAGCACTATATGCTATTAAAAACATGTACATAAAAGCAGATAAGTTACAAGCAATGTATTACAAACATTTCACTATATCTTGTTTTTGGGTCGTTATAAACAAAGAGGGCAATTTTCTAGCCATTTATGTAAAAACAGGTTAAATTTTAAAAATTAATCTAGTAAACAGGTGAGACTAGGCTTGTAAATGAACCAAACGAACACAAAAAAAGGCATGTTCGTGTTCTTTCATTTAACTTTAACCGAGCACGAACATATAATCGAACACATTTTTTGTTCATTTTCGTTTATTAAGAAAATTGGCATCTTCGTGTCCGTTCGTTTAAAACCTAAATGAACAGTTCACGAACATAACCAAACAAACTCAAACAAACATAATTTAACATTGAATAAACAATACAAATGAACATAACTGAACAAACATAAATGAACAATATTGTCTACACATAAACAAACATAAAGTAAATTTTTATGTAAACTAGTGATAAATTACGATAAATTCCATTGGAAAACTCATTTTTATTGCTAGAAAGCCCAATTACCAATTAGTTATATTTACGTAAGTAGTTAGAATGTTCCTTTTATGTTTAATATTTATATAAATATAACTACTTATGTATCTAAATTGAAGCGACCATAAATGAATGTACACATAATAAACAGACGTTCCCGAACATAAATGAACGATAAATTGTGTTCACGGTCGTTCGTTTATTAAATAAACGAACTTCCCGCCGAACAAGTTCACGAATAGTTCAGGAATAAATTGTGTTCGGTTTGTTTACAGGCCTAGGTGAGACTTGTCAAATGGTTTAAAAGTGGTCCGATATTTACTCAAGTGTTTAGAGAGTTACAACCGTTTAAATTAGTTTTTGTAATTAGTTATTTCACTTAACCCTATGGATAAAAAGGTTTTTGGCGGGTCAATAGACCTGTCGGCTGTCTCAAACATTTCCCTTTAGAACATGTTGCACACTTTGTCTTGATGGTTTGTTCCGCAAGATTCATCTTTATCGGAGGGTGTTTTAGACATTTGATCAATAATATTATTGTTTGTTCCAGGTACGTCGCGTTCAGGGCCTTGTTGAAAAGTTGGATAATCTTAGGGCAAAGAATTCTAATCCTACTAGCAATGTCCCAGATGAACCTTCATTGCCGCCTTCTTCTTCAAAGGTGGATCAAGAATGTGAATTATCTTAATAATCATACATCCAGTTTTCTTCATATTATTATTATTATTATTCTTTTTTCTGGTTTGTGAGAAAAATATAAATATGAATGTGGTTCTCACGATTGACAGATGTAATGATTATTCGGTCAAACGCTAGGCGGGCTAGCAACATTTCTTGGAGATTACGAGTATGTTGGTGCTTGAATACTCGTATATGGGTTAAAGACTTGTACACATTCTGTTCTGGTTGAACCAAATTAAGGAGGTGTTTGGATGTGGATTAAGAAACTGGCATATATTATGCTTCAAGTTATAGTAGTTACTTTCTATGTTTGGGTAAAGTGATTCTTATTTGGATGTCATAGAATTAATTAGGGTGTTCATAAGTCTTTGTTAATGTCAAACAGCATAAACTGAAGCGAATTGGTCGATTTAACGGTTTGTGGATCGGAAAACCAAACTTAACTGTTTGCTCAGGGTTTATGTCGCGGGGGGGTTACAAGCTGATCTTGATGAATCATTAAATGTGTACGCGCGCGTGTATGTGTCTAGTATTCATTAACATATAGTTAATTCATACTAATACTTATAAAGTTGATAAAGAAAAGGTCTAAACTTTCAAACAAATCCGTTTTTGGATGGTTTCGCTGGTCCGACCAAATCTAGTCAGTTTGATTTATTTCCTTTTAAAACTGTAGTTACCAGTTCGGCTTAGAAATTCTAAAAATCGACTAAACTTGATTCTTAACATCCCTAATAGAGTGTAACAAAACATCTACAAATTCCAAACCTTTGTACATACAAACACTCCTTACATAAAAACACAATCATCGTCGTCCATATCCAATCGTCACCAAGTAAATACAACGTAAATATAATCAAACAGTCATCGCTAACAAACTCTGTTTCACATGTGAATAATCTTTCCCATAATCTTTCCCGTCTTCGCAATTTTCGCTAAAACTATCAACCAATCAAGATTTTTTTCCTAATCCTACTTTGGTTTCGGTTTCCATCCCCATTGAGACTTAACACTTGCAGAAGTCACTCTAACCGGGCTTTTAACCCCACACGGTGGCTTATGCTTATGCTTGTGCTTCGTACGCCACGGGAACAGCCCATCTAGCCCAAGCCCACACCCTTTAGGCGAACTATTGATCATTTGCGTCTTACACTTATCGCGTTGATTACTAATACTCTTCGGAATAGGAAGCCCAGACGAAACAGCAAGCGCTTTAGCATCCGAAAGAAACCGTTGAATAATAAAACTAGGTGACTGATTCCCACCAGAATCCAATTCCACTCCATCCAACATATTACTATTCCGTTTCGCCATCTCGGCAGACTCCACCATGTCAATAGCAGCCGACAATGAAAACGTGTCCATCGCGTCCGAGAAATCATCATCCCCGTCGTATTCTTGTTCCACAACCTTCCTTCCGGGTGGTGGACGTGGCGGTGGGACCGTAAACTCGTCATCAAGTTGAGTTCCTATGTCTTTTGGTTTACCAGCTGAAAGTTCCCATGAAAAGGGAACGCGGTTACGCGAGTCCCATGATGCGGCTCGCGGGTGGATGATCGGGGCGTTGGGCCGTCTGGTTGATAGTAATGGTGCATCAAGGTTGAGTTTTCTTTGGTCTTTTGGTTGTGTAGCCATTGATAATAGTTGTGTTTGAAAGTTGGTTGTTATAATAATAAAGTGGTTGTATAAGATAGTGTAGAAAAGTAGGGAGTTATGTGCATCTCGTGTTATGACTAAAAAGTTAAGACTTTAGAACCTCACAGATGTTGAAAAGTACATGTGTTAGTTAACACGACACCGTATCAATGCTGAAAGATAGTAAGATAGTAAATTGTTGTTTAAATATGTTTATCATCACTTATATATTTTTCTGGAAGCTGAGTTGTAACTAATAATGTGTAAGTGGCGATATTTTTTTCTTGAAACTGAGTTGTAAGTAATCATGTATAAGTGATCAAAACATAAACGTACATGTTATCAAAGCTACCTCACATTTTTTTTTCTAAATTGATGTCGTGCTGAAACCGACCAAGTTCCCATCACGTAGCAAGGCCGAACCGATTCTGGTTGAACAATAAAAATAGAGTGTTTTTGTTTGTATCTTAATCCATAAGGAGTTGGTAACGTACCAATAACGTAACAAACCAAATAGATTATAATCGAACAACATTGTTATTGATACCAGTACTATCGGAACCATCACCGATTTTCGTTTTTGTAGCTTTCGATCAATGCAAATCACGTGTCGATATTCATTTAGACATACACGACTTTATTTTTTGGGTTTTCTCTTTCTGTTGTTACACCGAGTGCCGGTATCATATCGATAGCGTAATAAACTGAACCAATGTTGACAGAATTCCTGTCGTAACGCACATGGGAATTCTACTAGTTGTATTATGATTTGAAATGAAAATTTAAAGACTTTTGAAATGGTGGAATTGTAAAATATGTCTACGGGTTAAGGGAGTCGTCCTGTTTTCCTCCAATTTCTTTGTGACACATGAGTACCACATCAGTTGTTTCCCTACTTTTCTCATTTTCCCCAAGATAAATACCGGCATGTGTTATAAGCATTTAATGGTGACTTTGTCAAAAACATAATTTTGGCGAAAATAATTGGAAAACAACAGGACTGGATGCAAACGAATTATATATATATATTAAACCCATTAAGTCTAACCGGTTTGCAAATCAATATTCACCGTCGGATCATGCTGAGATGAAATCTCAGCCGTTTAAACTCCCAAAAATAACCGCTCTAATGGCGGTTTCAGGCCGGTTATTGGCAGTTTTCCTGCTGGTGGTTTTGCTCCAAAAATTTCTGCCCATGATCTCCACTTCTCAGCGGTTTTTAGCTGGTGGTTTACTCCATATTTTTTTTTTGCCCTATCTCCACTTCTCTAGGTAGTTATCTCCTTATTTTAGACCCAAACCAGTTCCCGACAGTTATCTAATGGTTTTTTACCATCCCCACTCTCGCGTGATTCCAGGGCATTGGTTTCTCCTCCTCCTCCACATAAAACTTCCTCTATGTTCAATCACCATTCCAATCGCCATTCCAAGTTCTGAGAAACCCTCGATTCCATCAGCCACCAACCGTGCCCTCTGCGTCTGTTTGAGCCTAGCTCCACTGCCATAGCACCACTGTCTGCCACCAAGCCAGGTAATGACGAACATCGTGATGTGTCATCTATGTTTTTATCACCTCCCATTTTCAATTTATATTCTGCATTGTCACAACTACCAGTGTTGTTCACCTTAATTTGTTTTCTTTTGATCATCCGAAGGCTCTAACTGGTTATGGTTTCAGGGTTTTGATTTAAAGATGGTTAATGTGATGGATCGTTTGAATAACATATGAATCAAGTGGGTTCAAGCAATTCGACAAGGTGAATCTTCTGGTTTGAAATCCATTTGCCAAAATCAAATCTGATTATTTGAAGCATATCCAGCGTGTTACGTGAAGAATAATAGTTTAAGGGTATTTTACTAATTATTAGTAGTTTAGGGAGTCTATTGTAATTGTTTGGGTTATTTACTTATTTATGTACGTAATATGAAGGAAGGAAATCAGATTTGAAGTTTGAAATTCTCCTATCTTCTCCAAATATTCTCCTAGTTCTTCTCTTCTAGGGTTTAACCCTATCAAGGGTATCAGAGCCGTTCCGATCTCCGGTCGGAATTACTTTCGATTACCATGACTATCACTCGCAATCAAGAAACTGACAGCACTCTCAAGGAACATGGCAAGGCAATCTCAAATCTCCAAGAAACCCTAGCCGCCATGTTGAAACAACAAGAACAGTCGATGAAACAACAAGAAGAGATCTTACGAGCACTCAAGGAGCATTCAAGCGGTATCACTTTTAGCGGCGGCGGAGGCGGCCCTGATAAAGAGCTGTTTAGAGATGATTCGCGGACGGGTACTCGGAAGACAGAAGACATAATTGTTGTTGATGAAAATATTAACAATGATAATTCCAGTGTTGCACTACATGAGACAGTGAAAAAGCTCCAGCCCTTCAATGAAGACACCGTTCTTCATAAAGGAAGAAAACATAGAGACACACTTTGCATAATCCTTGCTAATGGCGCTTGCGAAGAACCCAAAACTAGACTATACAATGTTGTTAAGGCTGGCCTACTGGTTCCGAACAGTGATGCGGTTCCTGTTCGTCAAGGTCTTCATGTCAAATATGGTAGGAAGTTTGATACCCTTCCAGATGATGATATAATTGACGTTGTTAACAACAATCTTTTTGGTGCCTGTTTAAAGGCAAAGGCGAGTTCCGTAAATGATTGGCGCCCACCATGGCGCATCGCTAGGATTTCTCCGATTGCAATCGGAAGGACCGAATGGCGTCCACCCTGGAATGAGTCGACCCAAAAGAACTCATGGATGCTGCATTTTTTTTTCTCTATTTAGTGATTCTTGAGGTCAAGAATCTTTTAAGGGGGAAGTATTGTTACGTGAAGAATAATAGTTTAAGGGTATTTTACTAATTATTAGTAGTTTAGGGAGTCTATTGTAATTGTTTGGGTTATTTACTTATTTATGTACGTAATATGAAGGAAGGAAATCAGATTTGAAGTTTGAAATTCTCCTATCTTCTCCAAATATTCTCCTAGTTCTTCTCTTCTAGGGTTTAACCCTATCACAGCGTAATTGAAAACGAGTATTGATATATACTAAATTTCTGATACAAATCAATGGACTTGTGTTGTTTATGTTTAATTATAATATAATTTGTTTTTATTGATTGTTTTGCTGGAGCAAACTTGACCTAAGTTATTTCAGGTGCTTTGGAATTTTTATTGTAAATCATCGTATTGTAGTTGATAATCCTTCGCTTTTTGTAGGATTAACTTTTTGACTTAATGGGTACTCAGTGGATCTAATTTTGATCAGCAAACATATCTGAAACCGATTCTACTCCAGTCCAGCAATAATTTATCTGTCTATCCATCACTATAAATTGTTATTTAAAGTGACCCTTTAGTTGACTATTAAGATTGAATGATATGCAACTTAAATCTTTTTTTTTCTGGAAATATATAGGTGTTCTGCTGAAACTATCAGCACTCATATTTGGGCATCGGGCAAAACTTATGTACAATAATCAGGTACTATTAGCACACTCAGAACTCAGAAGGTGATGTTAATGATCTCAGTGATCAAATTCATGAACTGAAGGTATTCTTCTCTTCTACATAAAATGACAATTACTTTTCGGTTTATTTTCTAATCAGTAGTAAACACCGGTCAACCTGATTTGATTACAGGAAGAGCTATTACAAACAAAAACAGAGTCTATATGCTTATGATGTCGTATGTTGCAAGGTGTTCGCAAATAGAATTCCTTGGCCGCCCCTCATTGGAAGTAGACTTGGATGAACTTTACATCGTACAAGTGGTGGCAACTTGGTGTTGTATGACCATGACTTGGAGAGGTAAGTCGTCAAGTTTAAGGTTTTTTACCGTTAAAAAGTGGTTGATACACTTGTAACCTATAAACCGCGTACATAACTGTTGATTAACATTTTCGTTATTTTAAGCAGTATAACTTTTCAGTAGTTCTTAGTTACTGATTTTCATTGCTTTTTTGTTTTCTAGTAAGTTGGTCGTATTTTTAAACGAGCTGTACACGGTTCAATAGTACAACATTTAATGCTTGTCATTGTTTTGAGTTGAATCCGGTCGGCGTCACACTCATCATCACGTGAATATCCGTCTGAAGCCAAGCTTATCCATGGCATCCTCCAGTTTCGTTACAGTACCACATTCCCCTTTGATCTCCACTAAATCCACAAGTTTAGTAGGTATTCTTCTACTGTTTCAGCTAATTTATTAATTTATAAGCTTCATCAATTACAATTTTTGATTTGATTTAACAGGTCTATAAAAGAATTTGTTCAAGGTTAGTGCTATTGCAAGCAAGTATATTGTTTCTTTGCAGTGATTCATAGTTGACCACATTCTGACATAATCGGTTCATGGTTTCAAGAAGATAATGGCCTCAAGTTGATTGGGTGAATCAACATTTAAGGTATCACATATTTGCTGTCTTTACGGTTGAAGTTCTCATTTTTACATTCTTCTTCAGCAATTGAATATTTCTGTATCCTTCATGAATTAAATCTTGCACGTGATTTGATTGTTTTGGTGATGCTTACATGGTGTTCGATGAAATGCACGTGCTTAATTTTTATGTTAATTTGTTACTTTCTTTGTACAAGAAACTGCTTGAACAAGAAGATCAAGGCCATACCAAAATTCAGATTGTGTCGCCTTCCTCTTCCGAAGCCCAAAAGCACTTGATGGACTTGAAGTCGTTGTCAATGGCGTCATCTCGTGAAGGAAAAGCAATTAGCTTCATAAAGGAAGAAGGTACGCCTTTTTAATGAGCTAATTTAGAAGTCTTATAAGTCAAGACTAAGGTAGGGAAGTTATTAGTGAAAACTGATAAATTTGAACAAATTGCAGTTAACCTCTACTTTTTGATATCTAATATGTAGTGATGGTTTGAATCATGACTATTTACTTTGAGGGCTTTTGCTTCATTACTGATTGTTCATATTACATAGCTCCAGGTCTTATTTTATGGTTTTTGCTTGGCCCGACAGTGGGTGTAAATGCTTATGTGAGCAACTTTTTACAGCAGCGTAAAAAGGCTGAAAACGGCGCTCGGATTTTTTTTTACAGCTGAGGAAGTCGGAGTTCTTTAAATTCTCACAACTCAAGAGGGTTGTCCGAGTCATACAGTAGTAATCTTGAATGAAAAAAGCTAACTGGCTGTCTAATCTGCAATAATCTTGATTAAAAAGTCTAAAACAGTTTGTAAAAATAGTCTTTTTGATTAATTGATAGCAATCTTGATTAAAGTGCTATAACTAATCATCAAAATCAATTGTTTTTTGCAGCCTGGTCCGGATTCGGTTGGGATCTTTACGATTTCACAGAGTTGTAGTGGAGTAGCTGCTAGAGCCTGCGGTCTTGTAAGTTTGGAGCCGACAAAGGTAATAATATAATGTCTTAGTTTTAACAAGGATAAAAAATCTGTTCGACATTGTTTTTGTTTACTATATTTGATTTCCATGATTTTAGATTTTAGAGATTCTTAAAGATCGCCCTTCATTGCTTGAACCTTGAAGTTTTTACAATGTTTCCTGCTGAAAATGGCGGAACAATTGAACTTGTATATACACAGGTAAACAGGTAAAAATTATTGTTTTTAGTAAACGGGTCAAACATGTTATTTTTATCGAACGGGTCAAATATTTCATTTTTAATTGAATGGGTCAAATTACCATATCTGATAACTAAACTGTGGAATTCTAAGTATGTTTTTCAGTTATTTTATTGATTTTTTGTTATGTTGGAATAAAAGATTAAATCTTGATTGATGACTTGCCAGTTCATTTTTGTAAACGTCAGGCTCTCTCATTCCGTCCCATTTGAGAAAATGATAGTTCTTGATCTATTTGCTGATGTAAAACCGTATGGGAATCATCATCTCAATTCTATGGCGCGGCGCCCTCTATACATGGTAACAGCAACATCCAAGTATAAATCACTATTAGCATACGAGTTATTCAATTGTTTGTAGATTACATTCTATTTTGCGATTTATATATAAACCATACACAAAGTCACGGGTGAGAGGATGGAAATTAGCTTTGACTGTGTTGGGTTTGACAAAACCATGTCAACAGCTTTGATTGCGGGAATTATGCCCTTATGGGATTGGGTCATATTTAGATGACCATCCCTTTGGTTGTTGCTGCTGCTGCAAGGTTTTCTATCTTTTTATTTAATTTACATGTAAAAACTAAAAAGTTATTAGTTATAACTATATATATATATATATATATATATATAGGATTAGGTTCAAGAGTGAACACTAGTGTAGCTTGCGAACTGAGTGAACTAATCCTGGCCATACACGTGTGTAGATCAATGGCCAGGATTTGATGTTGAAATACACTAGTGTATTTTACCATTTGATGATGAGATCCTGGCCATACACGTGTGTAGATCAATGGCCATGATTTATTCACTCAGTTCGCAAATACACTAGTGTTCACTCTAGAACCCCACCCTATATATATATATAGGGTGGGGCTCTATCTTTTTATTTAATTTACATGTAAAAACTAAAATGGATGTAAATTAATGTTTCTTGTGTATTATGATTTTATTTTTGTGTTTATAGGTTCATAGAAGTCGAAAAGAGACCATCTTTGAGGTTAAAGAGGACGATCCAAACACCGAAAAAATTGAGGCAGTAAACCATGTTTGATTGTTATAATACTTTCCCCCAGTGTTGCCTACCGTTTACTTTTACATTAAAATGACAACATTTCATGTTTTATCACTCTATCACTTTTATTTTATATTGTTTTGTGGTTGTACACTTTTCACGTTCGTTTTCCTTTTAAAAATTAAAAATTGTGCTTTTGTTTATAATGTTGTTTAGACTTGTGTCCACTTAATGTGGGTGTTTGGGATTGCTTACTTTGAGCTCCTTTTAAGTTGTTGACTTCTTAAAAGTTAATAGGTCATTTTTGTAGTGTTTGGATAATATGTTGAAAATGAGTTTTTGTGGTTTGAAAAGAAGAAAAGAAAAAGTTCATCGGTTGTAACTTTTTCAAATAGGAGATGGAAAAGAAGAAAAGTAAAGTGCTAACTCTTATATTCTTTTGACAAACAAAAATTACCTAAATCAACCCCTTTCTTGATGAATGGGTCATGAGTGCTAGGTGTACACCAACTCTGCTTTTCTTAGACTATACGGAGGATGGGAATGAAAGAGTGGCGTTATTCGACATGTGGCTTGCACGTCAGCACACGTCAGGAAAAAGTGGCGTGGTGCAAAAAAGGGAGGAGTGGGAGCGGCGTGGTTAGTGGCGTTTTTATATAAAAAAAAAAAAAAAGCTAATAATAAACATCAACCAATTAAAACACATCCGATATCCACCTACCAATCAAGAGCCTCCACCTCACAACCCAAATACACCCTACGCCGGTGGAAAACTCCCCGCCCTCACTACCACGCCACCACAAGAGGTGGTGTTCTCGGTTAAAAGGGCCACTACGCCACTATTCCACACCCACACCGTGTGGTCTCAGTAATTAAATCTTCTCATATTACTCTTGAAACACTGAAAAGTTGATTACACATCAAAAGTTAAAGGTCAACAACTAATTGACACAATTAATTATAATAAAAATCAGTTTTAATCCGTATTGGAGATATTTAAATGTTTCATCGTGGGGTAATGTGTTTGGATAATGTGTTTTGAGAATGAGTTTTAGTGGTTTGAAACGAAGAAAACGAAAAGTTAGATGGTTGTAATTTTTTCAAATAGGAGACGGAAAAGAGGAAAAGGAGAAGCAAACCGAAACACCATTAATATACATAATCTTTGTTTGTTACGTTAGCGTAACCCGTCCAACGGACGGGTATTAAACTAGTTAATAGGGTTGCAAACGAATCAAACGTTTAGTGAACAATTCGTGAACTGTTTGGCGGAGAGTTCGTTTTTATTGGTTCGTTCATTAGGGTTTTTAAATGAAGACTTTTAATATGAGAATTTTGGGTGGAATAAATGAAGACTTCAAGTTAATATGAGAATTTTGTTTTTTGAGATGCTATTTTATGTTTAATTATGTTAATCTAGATTATGTCAAGTATGTTTGGATTATTATGTTAGTATATTTTGGGTGGATCTATATATTGTTTGTGATGAAAGATGCCTATATTATTCAAAATTTAATATATGTTCGTTTGTGTTTATGAACGTTTGTTTGTGTTCTTTTACGTTCATCAACGTTAGTATGTGTTCGTTATCTAAAATTAACGAACAAACGCAAACGAACATGATCGCTTCATTTTCTGAATCAACGAACGTGAAAACGTTCATTTCTTTAATGAAAGAACACAAACATGAAATTTCGTTCGGCAAGTATTATTCATGAACAGTTCGTGAATACGTTTATTTCCTTTAACGAACAAACAAGTACATAGCCTTGTTTGTGTCCTTCAATTTGTTTGCAACCCTAGCACCCGGTGTTTATTTTCATCAAAATGATTAAAGTTCAAATCTTACAAAATAAGCAATATATGGATGGATTTTAGGAGCATATTGAAAATGTATTCTTTGGTTATTGGTGTAGTAAATGTGCATGTGTAAAAGTAGTCTAAGTACTAGACAAATATTTAATGGAATATTGATGATTTAAACGACTTTTGAATACACACGAGTTAAACGCTAATAGTGAAATAGTTGAATATGAATTGTTAGTTCATTTGTGTTGATAAGTAACCAAATACTTTTACTTAAAAACTATTTGGAGATATTGTATATAACTGGTGGGGTTCAACCCTTGCGTTGTGATGGGGATGTTACCAAACACATGCTATAACAAGCGATAGAGAAAACTCAAAAAATAAAGTTGTAATATAACCAAAAAAATATCTACACGTGTTCGGTTCGTTGGATGAAAAAATAACCACTAAACAGTTATGATATTAATATATTTTTCATTTCTCTAAGTTTTTAATTTTTTATTTTCAACATTTATATAAAATTTATAGTATGAGAACATCTAAGACCATGTGTAGTGGTATACATGAATAATGCCCTCACCCTTGGGCGTTTTACGACGCATGTCAGTCCAGTGAGCAAAGGGGCATTATGGGGGGTTTTTCTAAAATGAGTGTAGTGGGGATGTGAGCATTGTGGGACATTACGTTTAAAGGGGTGTTAAACAATTAAATAAAAAAAAAACCATCTAAAAAATGTTATTGGGCAAACAAAAACCATCCAACCTGTAATTGGCCAAAGAGAATGAACACGGCGTGGAGAAAAGAATGCCAAACATTTTTTTTTTTGAAAAAACGCCCATGGGGGCGGTTTCCAAGGCGTGTGAGGGCGTTTTTTTTGGGAAAAAAGCCCAAAACCCCCCACTACGGGTGGTGTAATAGTTGCTTAAATTTTGATTTTCGATATTATCCACTATTAATTATCAAATTTTCTTTCTCCACAGAGTTTTAATGTTCAATTTTACTTTCATTGTATTTGTCCACTTGTCATTGTCATGGTATATGATACATGTTTGTAAGTAGCAGCAAAGAGAAATTTGGTTACCAAAGAGAAATTTGGTTACCAGGTAAAGGTTATGTGGGTTTTGAATAGATGAGCATTTTGTTTTAGTTGTATGGAGGTTTATATCTGATAGCTAGGTTCTTTGTTTAGATTGATGTAAGAAGTGAGTTCATATTAGCCGGCCACCACATCCGGCAGCAACGCGGCGTCGACTTCAAGTATTCTGGCGCGTAATCTCATGATTGAACCCCTCGAATATATGCAGGAAAGCAATCGTAAACACAAAAGGACAAGTGTTATGGTGGAAGGTGTGTTGACGCGGGTTCAAGCTCTAAAGGGTCATGTTTTAAAAGTTCTTTTTGTTTTTAAATTAGAAATATGTCGGAAATCTAACTTGGTGAGCTAATACTCCGCAACACGTGCATGGTTAACGTTTTTATGTCTATATTTTGCTTGATTGCGCAGGTCCTAAAAACTCTTTTATATAAAAGTTCGGAAGAATTAGAATAAACTCATAAAAAATGTACTCGTATATGGACACGTGTTTGAGTCATTAGTATTTTTTTTAAACTAAATTATAACTCATTCACTTAAATTTAAGTTAAAAAAAGATTAAACTAAAAAATGCGGCCAAGTTAAATAATGTAGACCAAATAACAATTATTATTAATACTAATTATTAGAGGAGGCGGGGTGGGAACTTTTGTTCCCGTGAAACTTTTCTTCCACGCGTGAATTTTACAAACAAACCACCGCCACTCAAACAAATTAACGCTTGAAACTTGGATTCCGTGATAAACTTCACGCGTGGTGGTCATTTCGTGATAATTGGATGTGAGGGGGTGTGAAGGTTTATTGTTGGGTGTTGTGAGTGATGACAATTTCTACTAAAAAAAGGTTGTGACTGATGGAATAATGGTTGATGACATGACAAAATTTGATTGGATTTTGTGAGTGATGAGTGATCACCACCCCCTTATTGATTGCCCTTTTGTTTCGATGAAAATCTAATCTAAGACCGTGGGGTATGGTGGGGCGTGGGTGTGGGGCATGGTGGGACACGCGGAGTAAGGGGCACCCAAGACCAAAAGCCAATTTCAAAGGGGTATGGTGGGGCGTGGAAAAAAGTCAATTTAAAAGGGCTAGTTCTCTTGGCCAATGAGGTTCCGCCATATCATATGTGTAGCCCCGCCCAAAGCCCGGGCTGAAACCCCCCGCCCAAGGGGCCACGCCCAAACCCAAGCCCACCCGGGGTGGTGACTTGGGCATTTGTACCCAACCCACGCCCCAACCCCAACCCCCGCCCCATACCCCATAGTCTAAGGGGGGAGGGGGTGGTGATCACTCATGACTCACAACATCCAATCAAGTTCCGCCATGTCATCAACCATTATTCCATCCCCCACAACCTTTTTAGTGGAAATGATCATCACTCACAACACCCAACAATAAACCCTCACACCCCATCACATCCTTCCATTTATCACATCGTGATATATTCCACGAGTTATAAAATGCACGCGTGAAGAAAGAAGGTGGCGATGGTGTTTCAACATCTTCCACGCGTAAACTTTGTTCATCACGGTGCCACCCATCCTGCCCTAATAGAAAACAAATAAGTTAACAACTCACTTCCACAAATTATTTGACTTAACCTAGTCCACTAGTTGATTCAACCAATTAGGAGGAAGACCTATTATACATATTACTATACATACATTTACCAAACGAGAGAATAGTGCTACGGAGGTGCCTGACACTTCCCCATTGGACCAACCAGTTTATTATTTTATATTTATTTTAAAATTACGTTTTTACTCCTGTTTAAAATTACCGTTTTGCCCCCAGCTCAAAATAAAATTACGCTTTTGTCCCCATCTCAAAATTATGATTTTGCCCTCAATTGAAAATTACGATTTTGCCTGGCCCTCCCCCATTGGACCAACCAGTTTATTATTTTATATCCATTTTAAAATTACGTTTTTGCCCCCAGCTCAAAATAAAAATACGCTTTTGTCCCTAGCTCAAAATTACGATTTTTCCCTCGATTCAAAATAAAATTGTGGTTTTGCCCCCTGCTCTGAATTACCTTTTCGCCCCCCAATTCAAAATAACATTATGTTTTTGCCCCCAGCTAAAAATTACGATTTTGCCCTCTGTTCAAAAATGTGATTTTTCCCCGTTTAAAAAAATATGATTTCGCCCTCAGTTCAAAATTACGTTTTTTCCCCAGTTCAAAATAAAATTATGCTTTTGCCCCCAACTCGAATTACGATTTTGCTCTCGGTTTAAAATAAAATTGTGGTTTTGCCTCCAGCTTAAAATTACGATTGTGCCCTTAGTTCAAATTTATTTTACGTTGTTACCCCAAGTTCAAAATTACAATTTGCCCCTGTGAAAATTTACAATTTTGCCCTTGGTTCAAATTTACGGTACTGCCATCACTTTAGCTTTTAGCAAATTACGATTTTACCCCAGTCAAAAAATACAACTTTTCCTCAGTTAAAAATTACAATATTGCCATTGTTTTAGTTTTTTTTTTTATCAAAACTTTAAAAGTGTTTTGTTTTAATTGTTTGACTCAATTTAATTGTTTTTTGTATCAATGAGCTGCCTAACACTCGCTCATTATTTGGCCATCGCCCCGCAACACGGGCGGGGCATCCACTAGTTATTATATTATACATATTAAAATAAAGTTGCCATGAATAGTGATTTTTTTATTTTTAAGCAATTGTTTTAATTTTCTTAATAATATTTTATTTATCGTATATTGTTATTATTTTTCTAACAACTTGCGTTCTATGTTTATTTTTTAACATTGCAGTATAAATCTATTGAAAACGGATAATGTGTCACTATCATACTAAATCGAACCAAAACTGATTGTTTTTTTTTCAACATTGCAGTATAAATTTTATTGAAATGGATATTGTGCCCCTATATGTATTGGTAATAATATTTATTTATATTGTTTTTGCTTTTGATAAATTGACATCGTATCGTTACCACATCGTACCGAACAACATCGGTACCTGTACATGTACTCATTTGTATGGTTTATGTTTGGTAAGGGTGAACGTAGTGGAATCGGTAAAGGGTTCGGTAAACACCTTACCGATCGGGGAAGCCACCGCCAACCATTGGTTTACCGATCGTGAAGGCCAATCTCGGTGAATCTTTACCGACTCAGTGAGAGGGAGGGAGAGGGGAGAGAGATGGGTGTGTGGTGGGGTCCATTCCTTTTCAATCAATCACACTTCTTTTTTTTTAAATAGTTTACCTAAACCCCATTAGGTAAACCATCGCCAACGTTTTTGAGCATTAGGTAAACAAATTAGGTGAATTAAAGTGGCACTGTTTGATTGGGTGAATGGGGGAGTTTTTTGGAATAGGTAACCACTCCCTTCACCCTAATGAGTTTTATGCCGCTACTGTAGTTAACCAAATCGAAACCGACCAAACAACATCGGTATCAGTACAAGATTGGTATATGTATCTGTATTCATTTTTATGGTTCCAGTTCTGATATTTTTATTTATACAACTCTGTTTGCGATTATAAACGGATATCATTACCAATACCGTGACGATCTGAAGTGATTGATACAGTGCGGACAACATCGTTGTCGGTACCAGTGTTCGTTTTTTTCGTTTTCAGTAGATGTAAAACATGTGTTGATTTATATACCGAGTGCATGTATCGTACCAGTACTATAACGAACCTAAACGACAATGATCAAATGTCCGCGATAACGTACCGCCGAACGTGCGAGGAAACAACCTAGTTTATATTAAGTTAGCATAAAGTGCACATTGCTTATAAACAACCAATGGCATATTTTGTCTTCGGTGAAAATTGAATTGGATGTTAGGGTGAATGGAGTGGTTACCTATTTGGAATAGGTAAACTCCTCATTCACCCAATCAAACAGTGCCACGTCAATTCATCTAAATTGTTTACCTAATGCTCAAAAAAGTTGGTGGTCGTTTACATAATAGGTTTAGGTAAACTATTTAAAAAAAAGGAAAAATGTGTGATTGGTTGAGAAGGAATAGACCCCACCGCACACCCATCTCTCTCCCCCTTCCCTCCCTCTCACCGAATCGGTGACCATTCACCGAAAACGCCCCCCAATTCGGTAACATGTGCTCGGTAAAAAATTAAAAATGGTTGGCGGTGGAGTTTGGATCGGTACCAAGTGGGTTACCGCCTCCACTCCGTTCACCCTTATACCACTATGTATGATAAGTGAACCTAAATGAATATTGATGGATGGTGGTGTTGTCGTGTTGAATAAAATCAACTCAACAAAACAGTTGTTTACAGAATTAGTTCTTTCCCAATTGCATATTGTCACTTTTCACCAGTCACGTAACTAAATACACAAGTATTTAATTTAGGCATGCATTGATGATGCACCAATATAATTGTTGAAATGATAAAGTACCAAGCTCATGTTTGGATGACAACATGACAAAGAATTAAATTGGTTATTATGGCACATGTTGGCAAAATGGTCGAAGCTTGACCTTTAAGAGTTTATGATAATTCACTCAAGTTAGAGCAAAAGCAAGTTCAAAACACCTATTTATGTGTAATAATCCTGAAGTTAAAAAACAAGATTTAGAAAATCAGTAAAAAAAATCTTGCAATAATTGCGTTGGTTATTAGTGCAAGAGTCTTAAGTGTAAGACACTGCTTTGATAATCAATTTTCACAAAGAGGGTATTCTCGGATAGTCGTAAATAAACTTGTACTACATGGCTCGTGATGAAGACACTTCGTAAAATGCTAACTTTTGTAACGTGGGATGTAAAACAAGTTTCTTGACGTACATACCTTAAGGTATTTAACAATGTTTGACCAATATGGGAAGTGAACAAGTCTAACCTTTTTTTTTTTGTTATAGAAACTTAACCTTTTAATTAAACTTGTAACTTATTACATCACCTTCTGTTACCATATTTTTTTTTTCAAATTTAATCTTTTTAAAACTCTTCAAACAGTTTCCCATTTTGATGGACCATTGGACCTTGCATTTTTTTAGTGGGCCCAAATACAATAAACATACCCCACCCCAAGGCTCAGGCTAAGACAAAATTTTAACAACATTTGCAAAAATTTAAACCTATATCACATTTGTAGAGGCAATCATCAATGTCACTAGACCATAAGGCCATGGGCCCAGGCTGAGACTAGTATCGTTTGTTTTTGTTGGCTCGAACAACAGCCTTGGAACGATATGATTCAAATGTTCTTAAAAGAGCTTGGAAAGAACACTCCCATCACCAAATGTTGTATGAGCCTCTCTAGTCTCTACTAATTTTGTTCTTTAGTGTTGGGAAAATCTAATAGCAAAAATTATTACATACCATAACCGTTTTTAATTGTAACTAAAACATTCTTAGTATGAAATCAAGCTACTTAATCACACTTTTTCAAGCCCGGAATTTTTTCATGTTCACAGGTTTAGTTTGGTCACCCACCTTTATGAGACAATTTTTCATTTCAAGTTTCATTTTTAACACTTCACCTTAAATATAAAACATTCAAACTTAATATTAAACACATCATAACTCGTTCGAAGCAATTATCAAAGAAAACACAAAACCACTAGTTATAACTCAAATATTTCATATATATGATCCGGTTTAGGGTCTGAAATTTCTTATATGTTTGTATTCATTTAACTACTTCTAGTTAAGGATGGATGTGGTTTAATCATTCGGAGCCACCAAGACATGACGATAATTATTCATAATAATTGGTTAATTATAAGATGCCAAACAACATGTATCCAAAATACAGGTATCCCAAACAAGATCACCATGACACTGGGAAGTATCATTTACATTTACAACAAGTAGCAAATAGTGCATTTACCAGTCAACACCTTTCTGCCCATTCTTTTTGGCAATTAATAATAACTATTTCATTAAATAATATTATAAAAACTATAGTGTCAAAAATAATAATCTAAATTTGAATAAAGTGATTTAGGACGTTTTATATTTGAAAACAGTTGGAATGACCTATTAGACACCCGCGACCATTTGACCCGTTTTCAATTATTCATTAATATTAATGTAAAATCACAAGCCTGAAAGCAAATCATCAAAACTGTAGCTATATAATATGTAATAACTATGATCATAATCATAATCATATATACTTATGTTATCAAGATTCTTAAGCATATGGATAAACCTTAAGAATGTCACTTACAATTTGTAACCTTTGCATGATCCCCTTGCACTGCACAACTATAGACAAGAATGCAAATCATTTGAATAAAATATTTCAATAAACAAACCAAGATATATATGAAATATTTTATATAAAGTAGAAATATTAGAAGAATGATAATGATAATATACAACCATATCTAAAAACAGATTGGGATAAGTTGATGAATAAAACACACCAAAATCACATCCATATTTTTTTCATAACAAACAGATAAGGATATACCACAAAAGAGTTTGCAGGAAATCAAATTGTCCATATGATTAACAAGTGTAATCTTTAGATAACGATATACCACAAAAGAGTTTGCAGGAAATCAAATTGTCTATATGATTAACAAGTGTAATCTTTAATTCTAATAGGTCAAATTAACAATTATTCAAAGATCATTTAATCTGTAAGTTACGCAACCATATGATTAATTAAAAAAAAAAGATAATATGCTCATCCTTGAATAAGAATGAAAAAACAAGATCCATTTAAGAATATAATATCAAAGAGGAAGACCAAAAATGACTTCTTTAAGAGTCAATCCACTAATTGACTAAAACAAGATTCCTTTGAGGTAGAAAATGAACATGAACTGGTTACAATAACACAACTCACATGCTCTCAAACCCTTATTGGTTAAACTTTACAAGTGAACCATTACTTGTAAGATGTATATACACAAAACCTCATTGGTTAAGAAGACTTATCATTGGTCTATATCATATATCATTCTCTTATTGACAATAATAAAGCTAATCTGATTCTATACCCTTCTTTTGATCCAATCTTTCCAACCCTCAACCTTTGTATTTTTTACAGACAATATATTATATGTTGGAAAAGTTTTTTTCATAAGTTTTTATAAATACTAAAACTTATTGATTTTATTAACTTATGGTTAACCAAACTAAGCAAATTGTCTTTCCCAATAACCGAACAGATTAATTATGAAAATCTAAAAACCAAAACAACGGTTATAGGTTTGGTTTTAATCTATAACCGAACTAACATATAGCCCCCAAGTTTTTACAAGTGGATCTCCCAAGCTGAACCTTGTGAATTGATTAGTTAAACTGAATCAGTAGAAAATATTTGCTCCAAAGAAAGGGAAAGTTAGCATGAGCTCAAAGCAATTTTATCATCATCCCTTGTTTTTATCAGTTTTAATATTTAATTAGTTAGCAATCATGCATTACAATATTAAATCAAAATATATGCATTGCGTAGCATCAAAGAAAAGGGTCTGAACTTTCTTATATGTTTACCTTTTTTTTATTTAACAAGTTGTAATTCGATGCCACCAAGAGCATAATCATTCTAAAATATTGGTTCATACCTTGAAAGCATGACGACCTTTTGTGTTTGTAACTTTCAGGCCAAGCTTCTGAAATTCCAAGACGGCAAACAAAATGAATACAAACACAACAATCCAAAACAGGAAACAAATACTGCATTTACCCTACTAACTTGGTTACTATTTAGTATTTAAGAATAAGCATGTAAAGAGTTTGTAGGAAACCAAATTGTTCATAAGAATCTTTATTTGTGGGACCCACATAATAGAAGCAACTTAACCACAATAAAATTCAACCTTCAAGGCGATGCCAAGCAAAATGAATAATTTAAAAGAGGTAAAAGGAAAAGAAAGTCACCTTTGAAAATGATATAAGAACAAGATTCTTGATTGATAATTTAACAATATAATATAAGAAATGGTAAGCAAAAATGGTCTCTTTAAGAAGTTAGCAAGTTTTAAATTCTATATTTTTTAAACCCAACTTCAACTTTTCTGTTGAAATTTCCAACCAAAAGAGAGTATAAAGAAACACCCTACAATCATCATAAATCCAGATACACAAGCACTCTCTATCTCTCTATTTTTATAAATCTTTCTAAATATAGCTTTATATCATCATAAAAAAAAAATACTAGCATGATGCAGTTAGAACCTATGTTTCAGCCTTCTTGGCCAGTTCACTCTTATTTTGACTCACCTTTAGATCAAGATGGTCAAAATATTGACTATTTAACAAGTGAAGAAGACCATGAATTTTATTCTGCAAATGTCATGAATGGTTTGGATGATGTATGCAGATGGTTATGTGATGATGGTGATGATGTTCAAAAATTGGAAGAGATTTCAAGTGATAGTTATGAATGGAGCCCAAGCATATCCAAGACTTCAAGTGATGCATGTGCATATATCCCATATGTAACACCACCATGCATGGTAGATGATCTCATGGAAATTGATTCCCAAACAGGAATCGAAAACCTACTCACGGCTCACGCAGAGGCCGTATGTTCGGGTCATACAGAACTAGCCAAAGTGATTCAGAAACACGTGTGCCAACTAGCTAGCCCAGTTGGTCCTGTACTTGAACGTTTAGCACTTAACTTATTCCAGTGTGATGAAAATCAAGAAAAAGATTACATTGTTCAAGAATCTTTAAGAAACTTTAAGACGGCATTTAGAGCGTTCTATGAGATCTTTCCATATGGGCGATTTGCTCATTTTACCGCCAATACAACCATCCTTGAATCTATTCCAACCCATGCTACTTCCATTCACATAGTTGACTTTGACTTGTGTGAAGGAAGTCAATGGCCTCCTGTCATAGAAGCCATAGCAAGAATAAACAAAACTTTGATCATCACAAGCATCAAACTTGATCAAGATCAAGATTCAAAATTTGAACAAACAAGGTGGCAGCTTTGTAACTTTGCAAGAAGTTTTGGCCTAAATGTGAAGGTCCAAGAGATGGGTATGTCACAAATGGTGAAAACAATGGATGAAAGTAAACTAGTGAGTGAATTTATAGTCTTTAATTGTATGGTTAGCCTTCCACATATGGGAAGGACAAGAAAAACAACTCAAGTTATGGACTTTCTAAATATAGCAAAATGGGCTTTGGCGAAAAATGAAGGGATCATAACCTTTGGAGATGGAGAAGGTGAAAGAACAAATGATAGCGATTTCCCTTCATTTTTTACCAAGAACTTGGCTCATTATAAAGCATTATACGAGTCAATGGAATGGGGTTTTCCTAGTTATCTCAATGAAGGAAGGATGGCTATAGAGACCCTTTTTGTTTGGCCTTTTGTAAATTCAAAATCTTGGTTCCAAAAATGGGAGGAAGGAAGAGGAAAGTCGGGTTTCCAGAAGGATATTGGGTTAAAAGGAGCAGAACTGAGTAAAGAAAACTTGAATGAACAACGGGAACTAGTGAATGAAGGTGAAACTCCGTATGGAATCGAAATTGGAGAGTCTAGGAATGAATTTGTGTTAAAATGGAAAGAAACTCCATTGGTGAGAGTTTCTGCATGGATGTAGAATATTCATGCTTAGATAGCATTGTAAATCCGTATAAGTGTAGATTTGTAAGTACAAATCTCTTGATTTCCAACTATCTTCGAATATGTTGATTAATATGGTTACATTATGTTATTGTACTAAAATCAGTTAATTTATGCATAGGATGTCTATGTTTCAACATGTTTCACCAAGGTCACCTAAATATTAATACAAGTTTAGTGTAACACCTTAACCCGGAATGGACAGACGTGTCACTTTTACAGAATCAGATCAAAAACATAATTTTATTAATGCGTAAATTAATACAAGGCTTTACAACTTAATGAAAATATGATATCTAATCCAGTAAATTTATTTCTACAACAGTCTTTTCCATACACTCGAACACTTTACCGTATCCCGTCCTAGATTGTTTGGATAACCTGACGTAAAGAAGGAAAACACAAAAACTTTCGTCTGAGCAAAATTTGAAAGTTTTTCCTAGTGAGCGGATAGAGGATAAAAGGCTTATTTAAATTTATTTAAAAGGCTTCAATATTTCATAAATGTTCAGAAATTCGAATTAGAATATTTCAAATTGGCAAATTGTTTTCAGATAGCGTACCCAAAGTCCATAAACTTCAATTAATTACAGATTGATGAAAGGGTAACGAGCTCAAAGCATTCAGACAGAATAGGGTATGAGCAAATCACACTTACTTATTCCCAGACAACTTATATTTACTTTTTTTTTCCTAGGATCGATCCATACGTCTCCAAATTGTACATAAGTACCAGAATGCTCATAGAGCTAACAAATTGAGACGTCATGATCTCAACGTACCGTCACGGTTAGTACTACACCGTTTTATGCCACAACGATGTACCTAGGATCAGCTCCCCAGGTGGTGACAGACTTGGGTACTAGATTTCATATAACAAAGTTTTATAATTATTAACTTGTGAGCTTTTGAAACAAACCAATTTTCCAATATTTCCATAGCAGATAGTTGATGCAGAGTATAAAATTAGGAATCATATGCCCGAATGTCGCACACCCCAAAATACCACATGCGGATCTCACCGCGAGGCGTGTGACGTACCAGGATCTAGCCACTAATCACAGTGAACTAATAGAAATTAATAGTAAACACAATATCATGTCCAACATGAAAAGTGCATTTCAATAATAAACGGTTCAACATTGTATACGTTCAGCGGAAGCAATTATAACTGTTTTAAATATTCGAAAACAAATTGTTTATAAAGCATAGCATAACATTAAACGTTTCAATAAGCAACGCGACCCATGACATCTCTAGTTCCTTCGACTGCAAGTTCCGACCCATAGATGCATCTAACGACCTGCAAGCATGCAGAAAAGTGTGTCAACATAAAGTTGGCGAGTTCACAGTTTTGTTTAACGAAAATCATATAAGTGTTTAGTTTAAAGACATGTCAGGAATAATAAACTCGGTACCGATTGACTATTCCGTTTGTTGTGCCCTCCTCAATGTCTATCAGCATTGATCAAAAGTGTTTAAGGTCATTAGTTCACGCCCGGCTCCCGGCACGGTTTGAGGTTTGTCAAGCCTAATAGCGCTATCAACTAATACATCGTTGCCTCCCAGGAAACTAGCTCGGTAGTAAGTAGGGACTTTCATGATAGAGTTTGAGTTTATTAACCAACATCGAATTTAAACTACAACATATAGAAAAAGTATTCCTCCCAGGAATAATAATAGTTTAAAAAGTATTCCTCCTGGGAATAGTAGTTTGTTTGTCCCCCCGGGACGCATGCTTGTGAAAGAGTAGTGAACTCACCTTAGTTTGTTCGGTATGTATTAACATGCTTCTACGCGTTAAATAAGTGCTAGGTCCGTTACATGCGACCTAATGTACAGTAAATGTAAGTACGTATGTATGTGTGTAGGGTTATGCAATACCCTAATCGTCCAAACAACATGTGTTTATTGATTACAAGTTTAGCATACAGTACACACAGTAGCACGTGATTAAGTTTCTCAAATTGGTGACAGGTAATGTGGCTTTGATAACCTCGGACTTGACATACAGAGTCAAAATATTTACACATAACTCGGATCCACTAACTAAACTTGGACCCATTACAATCATCATAACCTCGGAATACTCATAAAATGCATACAAATTCGGAGCTTGCAACCCTTAGGTTCTTTCAAAATACATTGGTATGTTGAGGTTGTATGGTAATTCGGAACATGTGACCTCATCTAGCTTCTGACATAACATCGAATCTTTCTAATAAATTCAAACAGATAATCCCTTAAAAGAAAACTAGTTTATTAACTCACCACATAATATCCGGATATATTATTTCATAAATAAGGTCTAACGCATTTACATAATAAAGTCAGCCCATATAATCATATATATATATTGGAACTGTTTGTTGATCTATAAACTCGGACCACTAGTGAGGGTGTTTGTTATACTCGGACACATAGGGTGATGTTAAGCTTGGACCTAATCAATCCTTTGAAAACTCGGACCTTCAATCCTACTAAACTCGGACATAACTGTCATAAACAAGAATCCGGTTCAGGCCCTTAAAGTCTTGGGCTAGGCCCAATCATAAATCCGGATAACCCTGCCCTCATACCCGGACCCCCCTTTAATCCCTCCTTAAGTTCAGACCACTATAGATAACATACCAAATCCTGATACTCCACTTTTACAAACCCTGATCTCTATAATTCTCCTCTCAAACTTGGACCCCCATAGAATTAACAACCCCTGCCCAACCATTGATGTAACTCAGCCCAGTAAAAAAAAAAAACAAACCCCGAATCCCTTTATTCCTTTACTAAAGTCGGACCCCCCATTGGAACCCTCCTAAATTCAGAGGTTTGATATTAAAACCGGACCATTTGTTTGTTAATAAAGCCGGATTCCTTTCCATTAATACGTTTATAAGTTCTGGCTTTATATCACAAAAACCCTGACCCATCTGTTTCTTTCCCAAAATCGGACATATATAACTTTGCAAACCCTGACACTTTATATACTTAGACAAGTATAAAAGTCCTGAACATCATGTACATGTTCGCTAATAAGTCCTGAACATCATGTTCATTCAATAATACACTCGGACAAGTATAAAAGTCCTAAACATCATGTTCGTTCAATAATAAACTCTGACTTTGTGACTCCACAAAGTCTGACCAAACCTAGTCGCACAGAAACACAAAACAAGCAATTCTCAATATAACAGTTACAGTTTGCAGTTCTTTGATCCAAAACCCTAATCCACAATGATCAACAACAGTTTGGCAATTCTTTCACATCAATGGCATCCCTAATGTCTAACAACAATGCACATTCATTCACAATCTCATTCATTCAATCAAAATGATCAACTAAACACATAAATATTGTTTTGAGAACTAGGGTTTGCATGAAATCAAATGAACAAGAATATCAATCAACGTATAATCATAATCATTACCTTAGATTCGATGTAGGGATTGTTCTTGAAGAATAGAAAGATCAGATTGCCCATGATTGTGTGTGAGAATGGTGTAGAAATGACTAGATAATGATTAGAGACTGCCGTACAGTAGGATTGTGAGGAATGATTAGGGTTGCAGGAGTTTTATTCTATTTTCAATATTAACTCTAAATACCCCTAACTATGTACCTTTCATACAAAGCACATAGAAACTTGTAATTTACAACTAAAGCATATGATTCACGTATTTGTCATGCATCACATAAGTTTTGTATAAACCGTCCGTTGATAATTACTATTCATCGTGTTAGTCACCAACGTTCGAGAGTTAACTTGTATGTGTGTTCCAATAATTCCCCGAATTACTAATGTAGACTCATTTAACTATCCATAGTTAAATGTTGTGCGTTCCGGTAATTTCCCGAATTACCAAAGTAGACTCATTTAACTAACCATAGTTTAATGTAGTGCTATGAATGTATGACTAAGTTAACTAGGGTTAGGTTAAAGTATTAACCTAAAATTGCTGTTTGTCACATCATCCCCAACTTGAAAGAAATTTCATCCTAAAATTTGGTAAGCAGTCATAGAGGAGTGAAAAGTTAAGTTAAGATGACTGTGGGTTTTCCTCAGGTACCACATCATGCCCAACTTGAAAGGGAATTTCGTCCCGAAATTCGCTAGCTGTATCAGTGTTAGGTTCAACAGTTTTGAATAAGTGAGGACACTTGAGCATCATCTGATTCTCGCGTTCCCACGTGAACTCCGGTCCACGCTTTGAGTTCAAACAAATTCTCATGGTAGGTATTCAACGGTGTTTATGGACCTTGACTTCTCGAACTTGTCATCAATCCTCAGTTAATGGAAAGGTATTACAAGTGTTTCATCAGATGAACACTTCTTTAAATTTGAAACATGAAAGACATTGTGTACGTTACCAAGTTCATCGGGCAACTCAAGTCGATAAGCCACTTTACCAATCCTTTCCAAAATCTTGAAATGCCCAACATTACGCGGGTTGAGCTTGCCTCGTCTCCCAAAATGAACCACACCCTTCCATGGTGAGACTTTCAATAAGACACGATCGCCCACGGCGAATTCCAAAGGCTTCCTACGCTTGTCGGCATAGCTTTTCTTGCGATCACGAGCTGCCGCTATACGATTTCTAATTTGAACAATCTTCTCAGAAGTTTCGAGTACGAGTGCTGGTCCTGTGATTTGGCTGTCACCAACTTCAACTTAACAAAGAGGAGATTGGCATTTCCGTTCGCACAACACCTCAAATGGAGCTGCCTGAATGCTAGAGTGGTAACTATTGTTGTAGGAAAACTCTAGCAAAGGCAAATGTCTTTCTCAGCCGTTTCCAAAATCGATCACACGTGCTTGCAACATGTCTTAAAGCGTCTGGATGGTTCGTTCGCTTTAACCATCCATTTAAAGATGATAAGCGGTAGTCATATCGAGATGTGAGCCAAAGGATTTGTGTATAGCTTGCCACAAATCGACGCAAAACGCGAATCGCGAACAGAGACGATGGAAGTCGGCACCCCGTGCCTAGAAATTACTTCCTTCAAGTAGATGCTAGCAAGTCGTGAAACTTGTTAGTTTTCTTGATCGCAAGGAAGTGTGCAGATTTGGTCAGATGGTCAATGATCACCTAAATGGTATCGTTTCCGTTTTGAGTTTTAGGTAAGCCGGTGATGAAATCCATGGAAATATGTTCCTATTTCCACATAGGCAGTTCTGGTTGCTGAAGCAAACCAGGCGGTTTTTGGTACTCTATCTTGACTTTCACGCAAGTTAAGCATTTGTTCACATACGTCGCTATGTTAGCTTTCATGTTCGGCCACCAGTACAAGATTTTCAGATCCTGATACATCTTATCAGAACCCGGATGAACAGAGTAATGAGTCTTGTGCACTTCATCCAACACAAGCTCTCTTAGGTTACCGTGCAAAGGGACCCATATTCGCTCCATAAAATAGTGAATACCGCCCGACTTGGTTACTAGTTGTTTCTCCATGTGCCGCATGGATTCAACTTGAAGGTTCTCGTCCTTCAATGCTTTGGTTTGAGCAGAGCAAATCTGGTCAGGAAGATTAGAATGAATAGTGAGCTGTAAGGCTCGAACTCATTTAGGTTTGGTTTCCTTCCGGCTAAGGGCGTTAGCTACCACATTAGCTTTTCCTGGATGATACTTGATTGCACAATCGTAATCATTCAAGAGTTCAACCCAACAACATTGTCGCATGTTCAACTCTTATGATAAAAAATGTTTTGAAGGCTCTTGTGATTGGTATAAATAGTGCATTTAGTACCATACAAGTAATGCCTCCAAATTTTGAGTGCAAATACCACGACTCCCAATTCCAAATCGTGAGTCATATAGTTCTTCTCGTGAACTTTCAACTGTCGAGAAGCATAGGCTATCACTTTCTCACGTTGCATCGAAACACAACTGAACCTTGAATAGAAGCTTCACAATACACCACGAAGTCGTCCGTACCATCGGGTAGGGACAATATCGGAGCACTGCAAAGTTTTTGTTTCAAAAGCTGAAAGGCATTCTCCTGATTCACTCCCCATGTATAAGTGACACCCTTCTGAGTTAAAGTGGTAAGAGGTTGAGCGATTTTCAAAAATCCTTCAATGAATCTGCAATAGTACCCCACGAGACCACACACCTCCGTAGGAGTCTTAGCTGCCGCCCAATTCTTGATAGAATCGATTTTTGCTGGATCAACATGTATTCCTGACTTGTTAACCACGTGACCAAGAAAGTGTACTTCTCGAATCCAGAAATCACACTTAGAGAATTTCGCGTAAAGTTGTTCCTTCCTCAGAAGCTCCAATATGAGACGCAAGTGTCATTCGTGTTCCTCATTGCTCTTAGAATAGATCAGAATGTCATCGATAAACACAATGACAAAATCATCAAGATACGGTTTGTACACTCGATTCATAAGATCCATGAAGACCGCTGGTGCATTGGTTAACTTGAATGCCATGACCAAAAACTCGTAATGGTCGTACCGCGTTCGGAAGGATGTTTTGGGAACATCCTTCTCTAGGACTCTCAACTGATGATAGCCCGATCTTAGATCAATTTTTGAGTAGAATCTTGACCTTTGCAACTGATCAAACAGGTCATCAATACGAGGAAGAGGATACCGGTTCTTGACTGTCACCTTATTGAGTTTGCAGTAATAGATAAACATGCGGAAAGACCCGTCTTTCTTCTTAACAAATAGGACTGGGGATCCCTACGGCGAAGAACTAGGTTGGATAAAACCTTTATCCAACAGTTCTTGGAGTTGATTAGACAATTCTTGCAACTCTCCCGGTGCAAGATGATAAGGAGCACGCGCAATCGGAGCTGCTCTTGGCGTAAGTTTGATATGGAATTCCACTTGTCGATGTGGAGGTAGTCCTGGAAGTTCCTCGGGAAAAACGTCAGAAAAGTCACAAACGGCTGGAATGTCTTCGATCTTCTTTTCCTCAGGTTGAGTATCGGCAACGAGAGCTACAATAGCTGGATAGCCCTTCCGTATGCACTTCTAGGCATTCATAGCCAAAATGATACCAACTGTAGCACCACTCCAGTGACCTTGAACAAATAGAGAAACTCCGCTAGGGATCGGAATGCGAACGATTTTCTCTTTACAGAGAATTTCAGCTCGGTGTTTGGACAACCAGTCCATACCGATGACTACGTCAAAGCTACCGAGAGTAACGGGAAGGAGGTCAATGTGAATCACTTGACCTAGAAAATCGAGTTAGTACACAACATGAACATGTGATGCTTCAATCGGCTTACCATCATCCAATTCCACGATGTGCTTAGTTTCGAGAGGTGTCAGGGTCGATCCTAACAGTCTATGGTCACAACGTTGTTGTAGTTCCTGGCGTCACCCACGCCAATAGTGAATGCTCTCCCGTGAGCACCCTTTCCACCGTTGTTGTTATGGTTGTTGTTGTAATTCCTGGTGTTGTTATTGTTTCCATTATTGCTAGTGTTTTAATTTAACTGCGGGAAATCCCTTTTGAAGTGACCCTCACTCCCACACTGAAAGCAGCCCTTTTCGAATACCCTGCTGCTGTTATGGCCATTTCCTCTATTGTTGTTGCTGTTGTTGCTTCGTGAACGAAGTTTTGCAATCTTTCGCCTTATGGCCCACTTTTTCACATTTCCGACAAGATCTAGTGCACTGCCCATGATGATGGTAGTTACACTTATTACACTTCGGTTGCTTGCCCGCGTATGAACCCTGATTCTGATTGGTGCCTTAGTTCTGATTTGTAGAAGAAGACTGGTTGAAGTTGCGGTTGTTGTTGTTATTGTCAGCCTTCTTCTGTTGATGGTTGGATTGGAGGCTTTATCTGAATCCTTCCACTTAGGCTTGTTGTCGGTAACTGGAGCGGTCATAGCACCATGCTCGGGTAATGTACCATGTTCAACTTCTTGATCAGTAATCTTGTGAGCTAAATGAATGATCCGCAGTAGGTCGTCGAGATCAGCAGAGATAATTGTACTCCTGATCTGAGGCGCTAATTCGTTGAGTACAAGTAGACAAGAAAGTGGAAAGAGTACAGACCAAACATTCGATGCTATGATAACTAACTCAGAAACATTCTACACTAACACAAAACGTTCCCAGTCAATCCCCAGACGTCCAGATAAGTGTTCAAGCAACTGACGTGTGCGAGTGTGTATATATTTTTAGTACATTTTTAGCTCTTTTTACTTGCCAATTCAAGTTTTAAATTTATAAAACACGATATTCTACTCTCACTCTACACACGTTAGGGTAAGTGCACCCATCGCGAACGTAGTATAGTGATGGCAAGATACCGAGGTCGTCCAAGGACACAAGAGCTTTTAATACCGGTTTATCGTCAACGTCTAATCGAACCAAACTTTGAGAAAATGTTTCTAAACTATAAAAAGATAAAATAAAAACAGAAAATAAAATAAAAGTAAAAACAGATAGACAAGAAAGAATCACTTGGTTCCGAATCATCTTTCATGTATCATTTTGATTATTTCCACACTTTGAGCATTTTAAGAGATTATCTTAGTTATAGTAGTAGGTCCCTTTTGTGAAGGCGACGTTACCCTCAACCTAGTGGTTTGAGTAAGCAAGGATACAATCCCACTAGGTCGGATTATTGAAAGATAATTAAGTAAGTTATTAATGGAAAAAGTGGTGGGCCCCCTTCCAGGCAGCGATCACCCATAACCCTTTGGTCTGAGTCAGCAGGGATATAGTCCTTGCGGGGTTGGTTTAAAGTTTTAATAGTAGTTTATAGATAAATGATTCAAGCGTTTGGCACCTCTCCCGTGGTGGGTAATGCCCGCTCCGACTCGTGAGGTGTTACTAAGCTTGAACTAGGTTCTCGCAAGATCAATACACTGAACGAGACCTAAAATTTACCCAACCACCCTTCTAGGCACTTAACGCGCTTTATATAGACCGTAAAGACACGAATATGTGAATCAACAACATATGAAGAATGATTAGATAAATTTGCCTTCAATATAAAAAACTAGTTATTAAAGTCATTAATACATATCCAATTAAAAAGTTGCCAAATTGGAAATCATAAAAGAAAATACATAAAAGATTTGTTTTCACCAAGTGATGTAAGAGTTTAGCCAAGCATGGCATTTGTTTGACAAAGACTCTTACTATCAATCTTGGATCCCGAGACTACTACACACTCTAAAAGATGGAAAATGGATGATGATGGTGTATGATGGTGTTGTAGTTGTGGTGGAGTAGTGGCAAGTGAGAGAGAAGTAGTTTGCCAAGAGATGGTTTGAAGTGGAACCAAGCATCCCTGTTTATAGCTGAAAACAGAACGTCCACCATGGCCCGTGCCCGCCTGGCACGGCCCCGTGGCCACCAGTCTCTCTCTTCTTCATTAACTGTAGTGTCAGACCTCGTACGAACATGGCCCCGTGTGTCAATGACACGACCCGTGGCCAATGTACTTGCTGTACTTATTCAGATTCTGGAAATCCTAGAGTTGACCATGCCCCGTGTTGCATTAGCACGACCAGTGTTGAGCTTTGAATTTGTATTTTGTTGTTGTCTTTTTCTACTGCAGTGAATTCCCACTGGGCACGGCCCGTGCTAGGTGGGCACGGCCCGTGCTAGTTGAGCACGGCCCCGTGCCAGAGCTTCTGATTTTGCTATTTCTTTGGTTTGGATGTGGTCGGGGGCTTGGCGAGTTGCGTCAATCCTTCTTTATTGTATTTTGTGTTGGTTTTGCTGTTATTTTGCTCATTTTGTGCATTTAAGCTCTTTTGACCCTGATAATTAAAAATGATAAAGAAACGGGCTTTTTCCAACATTAGTAATTAAAAAAGGATTGATTTTATGCCGTGTTTGATATAATTTATATGTTGTATTCTAAGCACATCAAATACCTCCACACTTGAATCTTTGCTTGTACTCAAGAAAAACTCTTTATCGTGGCCTACACACCCAAACGGAATGGGTAGAAAAGAAAGTTTTGGACTTATCTTTAGAGTGTCAGGAATCCAAGTTCTAATTTAGAGTAAACATCCGTTTTGCTCCCTGTGGGTTGGTCACTTTAACGGTTTTACCCCAAACCTTTAAAAACAACAATTTCCTCCAATAGTTTGCTATGGTTTTTTCATTTTGCTCCCTGTGGGGGAGCAAAATGGAAAACAGACAATTTAGATGGAGTTAGAGGCGGGGAGCAAAATGAAAAAACCATAGCAAACTATTGGAGGAAAATAGCTTATTTTTAAAGGTTTGGGGCAAAACCGTTAAAGTGATCAAACCATAGGGAGCAAAACGGAAGTTTACTCTCTAATTTATTTTGTTTTTATTTTATTTACATTCTTATTTGGTCATGGCTTATTTATAACACAATTTAAGAAAAAATATTTATTTTGAGCATAGCATGCCTTTATAAAATTCCTTTTTGGTTAGATACACGTTTTACACACCTTACAAGTAATCACTCAACACTCAGCCGAAAATGTATAAGTGAGAACGCTCGTACCCGATTTGGAAATTACTCCTTCTATAGGCTTGACAAGTAATCAAGCCTCCTCCTTTTTGACGTTTTAATCCTTGTAGGCATCGAGAGGACTTTCAAAGGGTGGGCTATGGCTCGGGTAGGTGTGTTTTATTTGAAAGTGGCTAAAATAGTAAAATGTCTGCTTTTTGAAAAAAAAATTTGTTTTCTTGTAACTTAGTTAAAACTACATATTTATAAGCAATACTATTTTTGCTTATTTGTTTCAAGTAGTTTTTTAGATATAAAAAAACTAAGTCATTTATTTTATAATTTTCAAAAGAGCAGCATTTACTAAAAATAAAGCGTGTAAAGATAAAATGGTTGGATTTTTGGGGTGATGGGTGGTTATTATTATTATTATTATTATTATTATTATTTTTTGCAAAATTTTTGCGTGTTTAAGAAACGAAAGGGTGGCTCAACATGGTTTGTCTAGAGGGAGTATATTTTTTTGGGAAAAGCAAGGAAAACTAAAGGTTTTGGATGAAAACGGGTTTAGTCCTAATGCCTTGGTCATTTACTTACTTGGATTAGCGTCGGTAAGGACTTGGAATGTATTGCTTTAGCAAGTTCTAGATTTGTAAGAACCAAATGGGCTATTCACACAAGAAACGAAAATTTGAGCGATTAGTATAGATGTGTCTTTATGCTCAATAAAGGCCCAAAAGTCACTTTTTGTGGGAAAAGGGTTGTAACAACCCGCACGTTCGTGCGTTGTTACTACTCGATTATACTTGTTACGCCTAGCACTAGAGATTCGGATCATAATGTAGCTATATCGCATATATCGCTATTTCGCAGTATATTTTCGCATATTACGCATACATTATCGCTATAACACATCGCATCACACACACTAACGCTCATGATGATGTTGAGTGAGGACCTATTCTACCCTCCTCGATAGCCGTGATGCGTCGCAGAAAACGCATGTTCGAAACGAAACCCGATTATTGTATCGCAACTTTGAAATATGAATATTTATACGACCCTATGTGATTAATTATAATAAATATACGAGTATGGATATGAAAATGTGTAACCAAACTATCGCGACGCTTAACGAACAAAACGAACATCGAAACGCCATTCGCCAGAGACCACCGATCGGATTACCACCCGATCGGACAGCCACCCGATCGGACAAGCCACCCGATCGGACAACCATCCGATCCGTTGCACTTCTTCCCCTTCACTCTACTTCACCTATAAATAGCACTTGTCACATCACTTGAACAGTGATATGACAGCTCTCACTCGACCAACACGTGTTTGGGGCTTTTCCTCTCGATTCCTCGCGATTCTTGTAAGTTTTCAACTCAAATCTTGTACTTCTTTGATCTACAGACACTTCTTCATCTCTTTCACCTTTGAATCTTAACTTTTAACCATGAAATCAATGGATTTGAGGTGTTCTAGGATGATGTCATCATGGAGTTCTTATGAAATTCAAATGTTGGCCCCATTCCACCAAGAATAACTCAGATCTGAAGGATTTCCACATGATTTCACTACGACTTCGCATAGATCTAGACACATTTAATGATAAAAGGATTGAAAGAAACTTTTTCAACTTTCCTTCAACTCTTTTACACTCAATGCACTCAAAACTGATGGAATGAGAGCTCGCACTAATCTTCTACTCATTCTAAGTGAAGTGTTGGTTCCAGATCTGATTCTGTCTAAAGAGATAACCGATTTCGGGTTAGGCATGAACAACCGTTATGGACAGTTAACTGATCGGATTAGGGAGATTCCTGTTCAATCGGATGACTTGGTTCATAATGGAGTTTCTGTTGTTTAGCACGTATCACATCGTCTCGATCAAAACCGCAAACTTTCAAAACAATCAAGTGTCACGACGATCAAGGCAGTTGGAACGGAATGTCGTCCGATCGGATTACCACCCGATCGGATTGCCACCTGATCGGACAGCCGTCCGATCGGCTTGCACTTGGTTCCACACTAAAACTGTTTAATTCAACATTGTCAAGTTCTGAACGTCGAACGGATTGCCGTCCGATCGGATTGCCATCCGATCGAACAACCATCCGATCATGTGATGTTCTGAACTTCAGCACTTAAACAATTCTTAACATGTTCAACATTTAGTCAGTCCTAAACGGATTGCCACCCGATCGTATTGCAATCCGATCGGGTGACAGACTGCTGTGAACTTATCCTCACCAAAGTGTCCTACTAACAGGATCGTCATCCGATCGAACGACCGCTCGATCGATCGACCTGAAAGGTAGAGATACTTCTCTGTTTTCAAAATGCTACAACAAAAACTTCAAAAGGGCAACCATCATACACAAACACATCTTCACCAAACAAGGTGACAATCTAAACGAATGGTCATCCGATTGGATGACCATCCGAACGGATTGCCACCCGATCGACTGGCCATCCGATCGGATTGCCGATTACCATTCGACACTTGGGTTCACTCGCCACTGTTTAACGCACTGTTCGACGCTTACACTATCAATCTGTAACCAGTCTAATCTCAGACGCGCTCCCATCAATCCAATCAAGTTGTGTTTGCTTGCCGAACACCGAATGTGAGTATACTTGAACCCTTTTTGCTTTTGCACTTTTGGGTGTAACATACGTTGCTATGAAATCGAATTACATCAAATACTTAAACTACTTATCACTTGCGAATGACTTACGTGCATAGTTATACGTGATGCTAGTTACATATGTGCTAGGACTTATACTCGCGACGTCCCACCATGACTAGTATAGTACTATTGCGCTCGACGGGGTCTAGTTTAGCAATCGCAATCGCAGCTCGAGGACTTAGCTGGTAGTATCAGTTTTGTGAGTATATATGTCGTGTATTACGTTTATGTATGTGGAAATTCGCAACTTTTATCTATTACACTATTACATATCAAACCTGTATACTCGCCAATACTTTTGTATTGACATTATTTTAACGTATGTTGCAGGTTTAGTCGCAGTCTACACCAAATCAAGCTAGGAAGTCTAGAAACACACCTAAAATCTAGGTTGTCGGATTTGAATTGTTTGAGAGAACAGGAAATTCGTGACAGCTTATGTGATTGTAATTGCTTATTAGTATGGGATAATGAACACATTAAATATTGCGCAATATAGTTGTTATGGATTCTCTTGAGCTATCTGATTCGCCTAGTGCCACGCCCCGATGATTCCGCCATCGGTTGGGGTGTGACAAGGGTTATAGTGCAAAAACTCATATATAAACAAACCAAATTTTTATAAAGATTTGTTAGGCCCATTTTTGTAATTTTCTTAATTGGTTCTTTTTATCATGACATTGTTAGGTGTAAATTAATAAAAACATCCTTTTTAGAACTTATTTTCCCATCTAATCCAAGATAAGTAAAAGAAAAAAAATAAAGATTTTGAAAAAGTTTGGGGTGTTTAGCGGTTTCAATGCGAGTTTTGTGTAAGGCTTGTTTTAGGATAAATGATTCAAGGGTTTAACCTCCCCCACACTTAAATTACACACTGGCCTCAATGTGTCCCTAAAAGGTTTGTTTTGGTTGAATGCGTAAAACGTGCGGAAATTTAGCAAAAATTTAAAATTACTAGACATGGGACACGGGGGCATGTTGGGTGAACACGGCCCATGGTCAAAATGCCAGTAACTGGGTTTACAGAAAACTTACAGAGAAGTGAGCACGAGGTCATGCCTGGTGAGCATGGCCCGTGTCACTTTCTAGAGAAAAACTTTTGACGTCAGTGGACTGGGCACGAGGGCATGTTGGGTGAACACGACCCCGTGCTGTTTGTCTGTTTCAGGCAAAAATGCAGGTTTTTAACATTTGGCTTCTGGTTTTCGGGCTTAAGGACCACTATGCTTAGTGTGTCTAAGCCTCCCATGGAACCTGCTTACTAAAATGCTACCACAACACTTCATAATACAACGAAACCACAATAAAACCTAAATTACAAACATTTAAGTTTTAAGCATCACACCACATCAACAAAACATAAAATAAAATGCAGAAAGTAAATTGTCTACGGAAAGTAAATTACCTGAACGGGACACAACCCGAGGAAATACCAAAGTGTTCAAAAGAGTGAGAGATTTAACCTGCACGACAACCACGTCGCCCGCTACCACAACCACCTAGTCAGAATCCATATCCAGTCCCTCATCCTCCTCCTCCTCCTCGCCTCGAACCACCATATGATCACGGATGTAAGTGATATCATTTTTCATGGTAAGGATGTTGCGTTCCATGTCACCAATCCGGGTGCTTGAGCTTTGGCCTAAGCTATAGGCGTTATTGGAGACTTGGAGGGTTGCCTGCATAATGTTATACAAATTAATGAGGTTAGGAAAATCAACCCCTCCTTAAGACGAGGACCCCGGGATGTCACACCCCAAACGATGGCGGAATCATCGGGGCGTGCCACTGAGCGAAACAGATTGTTCAAGAAAATCCATAACAACTATTTTGTGACAATATTTTTAACACGTTTAATATCCCATACTATCAAACAAATAATCCAAAAATAGTCATGACAGATATCAAAATCCCTCAAACAAAACTATTCCGACAACTCAGATTTTTTATTTGGTGGGTTTCTAGACTTCCTATCCATTTGCAGCAATCAAATCATCAACCTGTCACATACGTTAAAATAAAGTCAATATAATAATGTAAAGGTGAGTACACAAGTTTAGCATAAATATAGTATAAAAAGCGTTTACGCATAACCAGCATGTAACACGTAACAGGCGAATCAAGTAAGCTATCAACAATGATACAAGCTAACCACACGACTGCTAGTAGAGTAATGCGCGACACATGTCCACCACTATGAACACGTGAAGTAAATATGTGATCCCTAGCAACCCCTGAATAAACAGGTGCTGAGTCCAAACTACAGTACTATCATTGCTAGAGGCGGTCGTACATGTCATCACTGTGTAACATAGCAACAAGTATTCAACTAATCACGTATAACAGGCGAGTGCGGTCAGTGTTTATAAAGCGTTTAAGTGTTGTGTGTTTTTATAGAAAACGCATGTAACACCCAAAAGTGCGTTAAGCGACAAAGGGTTCACGTATACTCACAGCGTGTTTGTAGCTGCTAGACACGCACAGGAATGGATTGAAGGGAGCACTGGATCAGCCTGCGTACAGGGAAAGAATGTGTAAGTCTTCCAAAGTGCTAAAACGGTTGAAATCGAAGGGTTAGTGGGAAAACAGAGGCTTCGTACGAAGCTGTGCCTTCGTACGAAGTTTTGCCTTCGTACGAAGGTGAGTCTTCATATACGTGTTGCTTCCGTTGTCCAAAATCGAGTGTTCTTCACGTCTGTTTTCGGAAAATCGAGTGTTCATCCCTCCAACCTTAAGCTACTGATTCAACTTAGACCGCAGAGGTCTTGGATTGAGTCACGGGTGAGAATCAGGCTGTGATGTGTAAAACCAGTGCCTTCGTATGAAGCCATTGCCTTCGTACGAAGCCCAACTTCGTACAGAACAGTCCAATTCACAAACGTGGCTGTTCTTGACGTTCGGAGCAGTGTTTTAGCCTGAATCGGATGTATTTCCGAGTCCTATTCAAGCCGGTTTCGACACTATCTCGTCCCACTATCCAGTGAACGAAATACATGTCGTTTTAGGTCCGTTTTAGTGTAAAAATCAAGTTTAAAGGGTTCTTAAAGTGTTTTTACTTAGATCTAACACTTGGTGACTGTGAAATCAACAGATTTCTAACTTGGGAAGTCGTAGTTAGGCCCCATACACTTGGTTAAGTGTAGATCCGTGATAAAACAAGAAGATTCGATGAAAAAGATGAAGATTTTCCATGAAAAAGATGTAGTTCTTGTAAAAAGATGGAAAAAGATGAAGTTTAAGTGAAAAACAAGGGGTTTGGAAGAGATCGGAGATGAATCTTGTAAAAAACATAGTGAAAAACGTTGTGTAATCATGTAAAAATGTTAAATCTTACTTGAAAATGGTCGGACCCCTAACTTGACGACTTCGTACCCCAAGCGTGGTTGGTACTCGTCGGATCAAAATTTAATTTCGACATGTTGACGAGGGTCCACTAGAATTTGAAATTCAAATTACCATTAAGATGTGGATTTCACTCCTAACTTAATGGTGTAATCTCGTGCAAAAATAGAATTAAGCGGAATGAGAGTCGTTTACCAAATTGTGGGTTTCACGCCTATTTTGGTAAACTCGTCTCGTTTTTATAGTACGAGTGTTTTCGAGTTTTGTAAAATCTAGCAAAATGCCTTAGGAAGGCGTATGTTGAGGAATAATAAAACAAGCGTTAACACATAACAAAGCATGTTAAGAATAGCACATAAAGAATAAAACAATAAAGCAAGTATTAGCACATAATAGAACAAGTATTAACACATAAGTATAGCATGCCAAGTATTAACACATAACTGGTATATATGTCTAAAAGATCGAAAGTGAGTAAATAAGAACCAAATAGAGTAGAATGCAAGTAGTTTCGAGCAAAACATAAAAATAAAGCTCTTGAACTATAGACTAGGCAAAAGCATTCCTACTTTTCCTAATTCCCTATAGTTATGGCTCTGATACCAATCTGTCACACCCCAACCGATGGCGGAAACATCAGGATGAGATGCACAAATTGCTCAAAACTTCATAACACTATGTGATAATATGAATTTAAATTGAATATCCTAAATTGCTAGAATGTCATACAAGAATCAAATATGAACAACATTGTTTCAAACATACATCGGCAAAATAGATTAATCTAAGTGTGTTTCAAAGTACCCTAAATCTTGTTTCTTCACTTAGCATCATCTTGACTATCAACCTGCAACGTGTATTAAAATATGATCAACAAAAACTTGGCGAGTATACGATCAACAATATGCAAGTTACTAATATGCTGAAACGGTGTAACAATATGTTCAAACCCAAGAATCCAACGCGTTAATATAGCCTATCCCAATAGTTTAGCGAGAGGTTAATATGTTTGACTTAACAATACCCCAAGACTCATGGGCGGTGCGTTACCCCTATAGCTCTATAACTGTTAAGGTAGGCTTGTACAAAGTTAATGAGCATATCAACACAAAAAGTTTACATAGCATACGAGATTAACAAGCATCATATAGTTTCATGTTCAAACATGGATAGAGAGTGATTCAAATAGTTTCAAGTGTTTCGTGCATTTATATAGAATACATGTTGCACCCAAAAGTGTTTAAAAGTAAAAATGGGTTCGAGTACACTCACAAAATTGCACCTACTTTCCGATTATCCAACGTGACGAAGTTGTCGAGACTAGAAGAATGAATGAGTTTGATTTGAAGTTTAAGGGATGTTTACATCCGGGTTTAAGGATTTTAAAATGCATGAAAATAGACTTACAAGGAAAATAATCATCTAGTCACATAATACTTGTTTGAAACTATGAAACCCCAAGGGTTAGAATGCTTTCATGGGTCAAAATGCCCATTAGAATCATAACAAGTTATTAAAGTCCTAGATGATGTAACTTTAACCTTTGACGAATGACCACTAGTTCATCATCAAAGTTTGGTTACTTGAATATATATTATATAAGTTATATAGCTATCATAAGGTCATATAAGGCAAGCATGAGGTAGGAGGATAAATCCATCATTTAGAAACGTCTTTGTATCATATAATTCATGCATGAGGTAGGAAGAACAAGTCTTCCATTTAGGTACCTCTTGGGTGTTCACCACTACACTTATTGTTATAAACAATCAAGGAGGGTCATGAATATACAATGAGAATGAAATTAGTACTACTAATCTAAGGAAATCATCAAGTAATGTGTGGATTTTCAAGTAGGATAGCCCAAGCTAGTCCTATAATCACACAAACTACAAGCTTTAAGCTTGTACACTACTTGTGGGTTAAACCCTAACCAAAACAGAAAGTTTATGAGGTTTACACCTCTGATTTTACATGTCTCAACCTTGTCTTTAAGCCCAACTAACCATAGATGTGATTATAAGCATAAGGACATAGGTTTGAGATGAGATAACTCAAGTTTAAGCAAGATTAACAAAGCTTGAATCAAAACAGAAAGTTTCAGTCCACTTTGGAGCCTTTTTGGTGATGTTACAGACCTTGGTTTTCCATGGAAAACCTGTGGAAACGTTCCTAAGGTCGATCCAAGTGATTTGCAAAAAAGAATCAATGCAAAAGACTAAGAAATGAAGAAGTTATACTTGTTTTAGCAACTTGTGATGAATCTATCCAAGCTCTTGATTATCAGCTGATTGAGAGAATTTTGAGAGTGATTGAGGTGAGTTCTAAAGTAGAAAATGTGTGGAAAACACTTGGGATTTGTAGGGAAGAGTCTGGGTAATTGGTTGGTGCCATTTAATACAAGAAACACACTTAAAATCTCAAGAAAACACAACAAAATGGTCCAATATGTGAGCTGGTCACGACTGAACTCGGATTGGAGTGGCTCGCGGCCAGGGAAGCCTTAAGGAGGCCAGGTCGCGGCCCGTGAGAGCTCCGGGGCTGGGTTCAAGTTTGATTTTTGTTATAATAGCCCACTATACTTTCATGTTTGATGTTTTAAGCATATTTTAGGGTGTTTTAGGCACAAGGAATCATATTTCAAGGTGTGCTAAGTAATTTAATCATAAACCGAGTGTAAAACAAGTTTAAACAAGTATAACTACCGAGATTAAGTGTCGTTCTCGCATAATTTGAGCATACAAGTCAAGTGTTGGTAAGTTTATTATATGATTACAAGAATCATGAATATTGGATCAAGTATGATAAATCAAAAATCGCTTAAGTATAAATGAAATAGTAGCATAAAATTTGAGATAAAACGGGTGGCTTTCACCACGAATTAGGTCTTGGATTTATGATGATAAGATAATACATGATTACGAAAGACACGAGTTTCCAAAAATAGATTTACAAGACGCATCTTCTAAATTGGGAAAGTTACGAAAAGCGAAGCGTTACACCACTTGACTTGGACAGATGATGCTCTACTGTTTGAAACGAGCGGTGAGACCAACGTTATCACCTCCATCTTGCTTGATGTTCCAGAATTCATTCTCCAGCTTCTTGACTTCGTGGGGAGGACATAATTCCTTCATCATGAGCTCTTTCAGCTCGTCCCACTCGAGACCGTTAGCTGCGTCGTTTCCGCGCCTGTTGCGCTCAGCGGTCCACCAATTAAGTTCTTTTGACTGAAACACTCCAGTAGCGTTCACAGTGTGGAGGTTCTCTGGGCATCCGCTTTGACGGAAAGTAAACTCGATGGAGTCAAACCATTGGAACATCTTGCTGGGATCATCTTCTCCAGTGAATGTCATTGGATCGCAGGCTTTGAACTGTTTGAAGCTGAACTGAGCCTTTGGTGTGTCTTTTTTAGAGTCCACAGAAGAGTTCCTGCTTGCAGCGTGGATTTCGCTGACGATCTAAGGGATCACCTTGGCCATTTCCTTGGTCACAAGGGAGGCGATGCGTTTGTCAGCATTGCTCCGCTGAGCATTTCGGCGGGTGTGTGATCCCAATGATGACATATGCCAAGAGATTGGATGAGATTCGATCATATTTGGTTTTAGGTAAGAGTTTAGCGTCTTATACAACATATTTATTATTATTATTATTATTATTATTATTTTATTATTATTATTCACATAAGGCACATAATAACATAATCACATAGACATATAATCACATATTTGCACATAATTCACATAAGCACGTATGAGCATATAATTCACAAAAGCACATATTTTGCACGTATTCACCTGCCCTTAAATAGCGTAAAGCGCATTTGAGTGATGCGTAGATGAGCGTACATCAGCAAGTACTACAGCGCATGAGAGTATAACTGCGTAAGAGAGTTATGTGTTTTAGTTATTTCACGATTAGTTAGTGTTTTAGATTATGAGAGCTTTGAGAGTTGTGCGTGATAAGCGGAAAGCGAGAAATTGAAACCATAAATCGTAAATTTAAAACACATAAACACAATAAACTTGATGACGCATAAAATCGGCGTTTGCGGCTTAAAACAACATGGAGTGTCTTGGGTGTGAGACATCGACTATCCAAAGTGGTTCAACCATTCCCAACGAATTCGAGTACATGCTTTGGCCTAATAGACTGTGCTCTTACTGTAATACGGCGAACGACACTCATCCTTCCAGTTACTACGTGACTTGAGTCATTGGAACAGTCGAGACTTTGGTGAGATCTTTGAAAATCAATTTTAGAGAGTGGAACAGGTCATTAAGATGCAGGTTTCACCCCTAACTTAACAACTTCGCTCCTAATTGTTGTAACAACCACGAGATAGAAATGGAGATTTTCGTCGAGATATGGATATCACTCCTGACTCAACGAAAGTTTCTCGTGCTGAGGGTAATACGTAGAGTGAGTGATCTTATCGAGAGTTCTTAGTTTTCACACCTAATCTCGACACAATCACTCGTTGGTGTTGTACGAGTATCTTCAAACGTGTACATTGTGTTAGCCTTAGGAAAGGCAAAGTAAGTTTTTAACCTTAGGAAAGGTTGTCTCCATACGAAGTTGTAGTGTGTGGGTTCGTACGAAGATGTATGATGTAGGTTCGAATTAAATGCATAACATGTGGGTTCGTACGAAGCCCTAAGTGGGTTCGTACGAAGGGTCTGTTGGTACATAGAAAATAGACTATGTCTTTCCTATATGATTCGACCTAATTCCCTATAGTTATGACTCTGATACCAATCTGTCACACCCCAACCGATGGCGGAATTATCGGAGCATGGCACTGAGCGAAACAGATTGTTCAAGAGAATCCTTAACAACTATTTTGTGACAATATTTTTAACACGTTTAATATCCCATACTATCAAACAAATAATCCACAAGTAGTCATGACAGATATCAAAATCCCTCAAACAAAACTATTCCGACAACTCAGATTTTTTATTTGGTGGGTTTCTAGACTTCCTATCCATTTGCAGCAATCAAATCATCAACCTGTCACATACATTAAAATAAAGTCAATAAAATAATGTAAAGGTGAGTACACAAGTTTAGCATAAATATAGTATAAAAAGAGTTTACGCATAACCAGCATGTAACACGTAACAGGCGAATCAAGTAAGCTATCAACAATGATACAAGCTAACTACGCGACTGCGAGTAGAGTAATGCGCGACACATGTACTCCACTGTGACACGTGAAGTAAATATTTGATCCCTAGCAACTCCTAAATAAACAGGTGCTGAGTCTAAACTATAGTACTATCGTTGCTAGAGGCGGTCGTACAAGTCATCACTGTGTAACATAGCAACAAGTATTCAACTAATCACGTATAATAGGCGAGTGCGGTCAGCGTTTATAAAGCGTTTAAGTGTTGTATGTTTTTTATAGAGAACGTATGTAACACCCAAAAGTGCATTAAGCGAAAAAGGGTTCGAGTATACTCACAGTGCGTTTGTAGCTGCTAGACAAGCACGAGAATGGATTGAAGGGAGCACTAGATCAGCCTGCGCACGGGGACAGAATGCGTAAGTCTTCCAAAGTGTCGAAACGGTAGAAATCAAAGGGTTGGTAGGAAAACAGAGGCTTCGTACGAAGGTGGGTCTTCATACACGTGTTGCTTCCGTTGTCCAAAATCTAGTGTTCTTCACGTCTGTCTTCAGAAAATCAAGTGTTCATCCCTCCAACCTTAAGCTACTGATTAAACTTAGGCCGGAGAGGTCATGGATTGTGTCACGGGTGAGAATCGGGCTATGATGTGTAAAACCAGTGCCTGCGTACGAAGCCATGTGCCTTCGTACAAAGGTAGTGCCTTCGTACGAAGCCCAGCTTCGCACAGAACAGTCCACTTCAAAAACGTGGTTGTTCTTGACGTTCGAAGTTGTGTTTTAGCCTGAATCGAATGTATTTCCGAGTCCTATTCAAGCTGGTTTCGACACTATCTCATCCCACTATCCAGTGAACGAAATACATGTCGTTTTAGGTCTGTTTTAGTGTAAAAATCAAGTTTAAAAGGGTTTTTAAAGTGTCGTTACTTAGATCTAACACTTGGTGAGTGTGAAATCAACAGATTTCTAACTTGGGAAGCTGTAGCTAGGCCCCATACACTCGGTTAAGTGTAGATCCGTGATAAAACAATAAGATTCGATGAAAAAGATGTAGTTCTTGTAAAAAGATGGAAAAAGATGAAGTTTAAGTGAAAAACAAGGGGTTTGGAAGAGATCGGAGATGAATCTTGTGAAAAACGTAGTGGAAAACGTTGAGTAATCATGTAAAAAATTTAAATCTTACTTGAAAATGGTCGGACAACAATTCGGCAGAGTTTCGGATCAAAATCAGCAAGCGAGAATGAATGAGGAGGGGCTGGGTATTTATAGAGGAGAGCTGGCACTTCTGTTCGAACTGGCTGCCTTCGTTCGAAGGTGCCAGTTTGGTGGTGAAAGCCTTCATTTCGTGTGTAAGGTGCTCGTTTAATGCGTTTTGTTGCATTAGTGTAAGTATGTTAAGTATTTTAGCGTGACACTAAGTATCGGGTCGCGTTGCGTTTTAGTGTGATAAATCGAGTCATTCGAGTTTGCGTTAAGTTTGCGTTGTGAGTGTAATCCATCAATATACATAGCATATACAAGTAAAGCATGTAAGAACACACATCATAACATTACTACTACTAATAATGTTTGCGATTTAGCGTTTTTAAGCGTGATAAGTGAATACGGAGGCGAGCGATAACCAAATACAAACTCGGTAAATATAGTAGCATAATTCTCTGTAATTCTTGTTGCGTAAGCATTGGGCGTTTGCAACTATAAAGTGTTTAAACGTGCAGCGGTGCGGTGTGATGAAAATGTATTAGTATATCATTACCCTTTATTTATATCGAATCTTAGAGTCCGAGATGGTTAAAATCGAAGCATGAAGCAAATAGATAACAATCCGAAAAGTTGGGTTGTTACACAGGAATTGTCCGGGACGAGGTCAGTTTGGGATATCTTCGATTGCCAAGATCATGTCCGCGTCGTTTGGGTTCCAAGCACGACCACTTGCATCCTTGAAGCGCATAGTACCGTCGGGGCAGTCAATGAAAAGATTCATGCTTCGGCATACCGCGAGATCAACCTTTGTTGTTCTAACACCCTTGTTAAACGACGATGGAGTTCGCTGAATGTAATTCTTGAATAACTTGGCGATCCATCCTCCATAGAAGATCGGTGTTCAGGGGTCCGCGGTGGTGTTGGCAGCCATATTCCGTAGCAACATGTGGGCGACATCGATGGGTTGGTGAGTTATGAGACAATAAAGGCAAGTACGCTCTCGTAAGTTCACCACCCCACCACTGTTATCTTTTTGGCACAAAGAACCACTATGGACTCGATGAATGTAGCGGATGAGCGGGTCCCTGATTTTGGTGCTCTATGTGGAGCTTAGGTTGTAGTGGCCATCTCTGATCATTGCCCATGCAGCTTGGCAGAGGTTATCTGGTAATTCTCCAATGGCTTCAGTAAACTCCGGTTCTGCCGTATCCTCCTAGGTATATAGACCGATGTTGATACCGAATTGGGCGACCGACAAGCTATACCATTCTCCCCCATAACTAAACTGTATGACATCGGAATCAAACAGATTCGGCTCAGACCTCTTGAATGTGAGTGTGCTCAAGAACTCCATATTGTATTGATGTATGGACCGGATCCGAATTTCCAAGAATACCCGAAGAGGATCAATTACAAGTGCATCGTATCTCTCCCTATGCCCAACCGTCTAGAGTGTGTCGTAGAAAACCTGACTTGGAGGCTCCTCATGACATGCTTGCAAGGTTTCGTACCGTGTTTGGTACTCCAATTTAGAGGTTTTGAAACTGAGGAATTTGTGTGGTGCCATCCTGTAAGAAAGAACCAGTAAAACGGTTGATACGTTTGAGAAATATGCAAAAATATGATATCAGATGGTTGTTGGTGGTGTGTGTCGTAAGTTTCAAACGGACGAGTCTTTCGGCTTCGGGAGTGATTGTTGGTGGTGTGTCGTAAGTTTCAAACGGATTGGCATTCCAATCAAAGTTTGACTTTGGGAGCTCAAACCTTGGTTCTTCATAAGTGGTGTATGAAGAACTTGGTGTGGTGTATGAGGTTGATGGTTTAAAAAGGTAACAATGTTGCACCGAATGGGATTCTACGCAAATGGTACAATAAGGCTCCTCATAATCATCCTCAATATAATAGGTGTAGTCTTCTGAGTAGTAATCCATTGTTTTGGAAGATACCCAGAAGAATAACGAGCCTCGGGATCAGAAACATAATTAAAAATTTAACAGAGTGTTGACCACGGCCTAGTGCTGAACCGGCACGACCCTGTGGGCAGTTCTGTAGCTGGGCGTTTAAAAAGTTTTTAAGAAAGATTAGCAGCACGGGGGCGTGTCCCAGTAACACGACCCCGTGTTAAACCTGCTGTAAATAGAAAAAAATTTAAAAACGGGCGCGCAATTTTGATAAAATGTTAGAATTTGATTAGGTCGCTAATTTTAAGCTTTCTTAAAATCCTTGTGTCCCCGGCAACGGCGCCAAAAACTGACGTGTGCGGGTGTGTATATATTTTTAGTATATTTTTAGCTCTTTTTACTCGCAAATTCAAGTTTTAAATTTATAAAACATGATATTCTACTATCACTCTACACATGTTAGGGCATGTGCACCCATCGCGAACGTAGTATAGTGATGGCAAGATACCGAGGTCGTCCAATAACACAAGAGCTTTTAATACTAGCTTATCATTAACGTCTAATCGAACCAAACTTTGAGAAAAAGTTTTTAAAACTATAAAAAGATAAAAAAAAGAAAGAAAATAAAATAAAAGTAAAACAAGAAAGAATCACTTGGTTTCGACTCGTCTTTCATGTATCCTTTTGATGATTTCCGCACTTTGGGCATTTTAAGAGATTATCTTAGTTATAGTAGCAAGCCCCTCTTCTGAAGGAGACGTTACCCTCAACCTAGTGGTTTGAGTCAGCAAGGATACAATCCCACTAGGTCGGATTATGAAAGATAATTAAGTAAGTTATTAATGCAAAAAGTGGTGGGCCCCCTTCCAGGCAGCGATCTCCCTCAACCCTTTGGTCTGAGTCAGCAGGGATACAGTTCTCGCGGGGTTGGTTTAATGTTTTAATAGTAGTTTTTAGATAAGGGATTCAAGCCTTTAGAACCTCTCCCGTGGTGGGTAATGCCCGCTCTGACTCGTGAGGTGTTACTAAGCTTGAACCAGGTTTTTACAGGATCTATACACTGAACGAGACATAAAATTTAACCAACCACCCTTCTAACCCCCTTCCAGGCAATTAACGCGCTTTATATAGACCGTAAAGACACGAATATGTGAATCAATAACATATGAAGAATGGTTAGATAAATTTGCCTTTAATATAAAAAAAACTAGATATTAAAGTCATTAATTCATACCTAATTAAAAAGTTGCCAAAGATCGGAAAATCATAAAAGAAAATACATAAAAGATTTATCGTCACCAAGTGATGTAAGAGTTTAGCCAAGCATGGTCTTTGTTTGACAAAGACTCTTACTATCAATCTTGGATCTCGAGACTACTACACACTTTAAAAGATGGAAAATGGATGATGGTGGTGGATGATGGTGTTGTAGTGGTGGCAAGTGAGAGAGAAGTGGCTTGCCAAGGGATGGTTTGAAGTGGAACCAAGCATCCCTCTTTATAGCTGAAAACAGAACGTCCACCACGGCCCATGCCCGCCTGGCATGGTCCCGTGGCCATCAGTCTCTCTCTTCTTCATTAACTGCAGTGTCAGACCCCATACTAACACGGCCCGGTGTGTCAATGGCACGGCCCGTGGTCAATGTACTTGTTGTACTTCTTCAAATTTTGGAAATCCTAGAGTCGACCACGCCCCGTGTTGCTTAAGCACGGCCCCGTGTTGCTTTAGCACGGCCCCATGTTGAGCTTTGAATTTGTCTTTTGTTGTTGTCTTTTTCTACTACAGTGAATTCTCACTGGGCACGGTCTGTGCTAGGTGAGCACGGCCCCATGCCAGAGCTTCTGATTTTGCTATTTCTTTGGTTTAGATGTGGTCAGGGGCTTGGCGAGTTGCGGCAATCCTTCTTTATTGTATTTTGTGTTGGTTTTGCTGTTATTTTGCTCCTTTTGTGCATTTAAGCTCTTTTAACCCTGATAATTAAAAAGAAACAAAGAAACAGGCTTTTTCCAACATTAGTACTAAAAAAGGGTTGATTTTATGTCGTATTTGATATAATTTATTGATGTATTTTAAGCACATCACAACACTCAATATCATCAAGGTTCAGAAGGATTGAGAAAGGAGAGAAAAATCAAGATCAAGTAGAAGTCAATCATAGACATAGCTCCTATGGATTGTTTAAACCTCAATTATCCCGATTAATGGGCCAGAATCCCTTACACACGCTAGGTCTCACTGGGACTCACATACACCCCAAATTATTTTAACGTGTGCACGCGTAATGATAAGTTGATTTGCATGTTCACCCCCTCCTAACTTGTGTTAAAGATCCTCAAGTTCGAGTGTCAAAAGTGGGTGTTGTCAAAACGATAAAGATCACAAAAATCTAGAGATAGTATCATACTAACGATTTGCCATAGCATAAGATAGGTAACACATGTAATCGTGCTATAATGCGGTGCATGCAACTATATGCAATGTCATGTTTATGTGTATGCTAGATGTATAGTGTGTACGATAATAAAAGACGAACCTTGCAATCTAGAGCGTAGTGTCATGGTTGCTTTCGGAACTGATTTGATTATAGTCTGGTTTTATAAAAAAACTTTTTAAAACCTAGTTCACTATAACTAGTGGCTCTTATACCAAACTGTCACACCCCAAAATACCACATGCGGATCTCATCGTGAGGCGTGTGACGTATCAGGATCTAGTCACTAATCAGGGTGAACTAATAGTAATTAATAGTACACACAAGATCATGTCCAACATGAAAAGTCCATTTCAGTAATAAACAGTTCAACATTGTATTCGTTCAGCGGAAGCAATTGTAATTGTTTTAAACATTAAAAAACAAATTGTTTATAAAACATAGCATAACATTAAGTGTTTCAATAAGCAACGCGACCCATGACATCTCTAGCTCCTTCGACTGCAAGTTCCGACCCATAGTGTCACACCCCGTCCGTGTTAAAACAACAAACTGTGGCAGAAACGTTGGGGAGTGGAGCGACATAATTATTTTTTTCACAACCATGGTATATAAAGTTTTGTTTTATTTATTAATATTGATTACATTGTCTTAAAACAATGGAAAACATAACATAAATTAAACTAGTCTTGCATCTTTTATTGTCACTAAGGCCCGAGTCCGCCTAAGTGTATCCTGATCAACCCTATGCATCAGCTCCTGAAAACACATTTTAAAATAGGTACGTCAGCATAAAAATGCCTGTGAGATACATAGGTTTTGTTTATGCAGGATTCATGACTTGTAGTTAAAAGAAGTGTTTAACAAAAACTAGTCATGAACCTTATAAAAATGTTTTCTTTTACAAATCATATGAAAATCGATATGAAATTCAAATGATATTAAAGAAAAGTGTATGGTTAACTGAGTAACCAAGTAAAATGAGTTTGTATACAATATGTCGTTTGTAAACCAATGTCTTGTGAAAATCTGTCGTTTGCGTAAAATGTATCATGTCTTTGTTGAAATGATTTAGATAACGCTACGATATGTAATATCATAAAAGCACTTATATATAGGAAGTACCAGCGGCGTATCCACCATGCTTTTATCATATTACACACGCCTCGTTATTTAAATCACTTACCAATTAACCACCAAAATGTCTTGTTTAAACCAATGTCAAAATGTTTATGTGTAAACATAGTCTGATGTCAAATGTAAAACAGGTCTTGTATAATCAAAGGTTATGTATGGCAAGTAAAAAGTAACTACTCAAACCATATATATAATGTCTATGTGTAATCAAATGATATGTATGGTGAATAAAAGTATTACTTAATCCCATAGGTAAAATGTACAAAACAATGTATTTGATTAAATCATAGTTTAAGTCAAAAGTTATATTTTGCAAAAAGAATGCTTTACTGATACAAACATTTATGTGGTAATGTTAAACGCATACATTCAAGCCTTGAGACTGTAGAATAAACCTTTAAACAAATCAAAGGTTTATTAAAATGTTTTTGGATTCTGTCATTCCTTACGTCCAAACAAACCTAGGATTCCAGGAATGGGAGTTGTCAATTCCTATGGTACCACTACATACTACCGAGCGGCGTGATTAATGTTAATGAATGTATTTTAGTTTCGTTAAACAAACCAAATGTTATACCAAAATGTAAGCATGTTATGTAAAAAACCATGTACTAAGTATGCTAAGTAAACATACAAAGCAGAAATGTAATGTAAATCGATGTGTAATGTAAATCAATTGTGCCCATATGCAGAGTAAACATATGCAGCAGAAATGTAATGTATGAAATCAATGTGCTAGCATGCTCAGTCAACATACATAGCAAATAGCAATTGAAATCATGTACTATATGCGTAGTAATGAACATAGCAAGTATATGTCATGAAAACACGAAAAGCACGAAAGTAACAAGTAGGCACATGTGTTTCACCCCAAAATATTTGAAAACAGTAAAAAAGGGGACTATGTACTCACTTGATATTGCTTAGTAGTCTTGAGATAACAATCAAATAACGCTAGAAGGATCACGGAATCAATCGGCACCTAATATAGGTAACTACGTTAATACACCGGACCTAAATCGGAAGATCGGATAAAATGAGGTTTCGTAAACCAAATGAGTATTGGAACTCATGTGATATGGTTTAACAAAGCCTACATTCTAAATCAGAACCTAACCTAAGTGCTTATGACCCGTTGTGTCCTGTTTAGGTAGCTTACGCTACTTTAACGCGTCATTTGCTTAAAAGCGCAAACGAGTAGCCTAACTAGTCCTATGACAAGTATTATATGCCCTAACATGTTTAATAATCAGTTTATGTGACAAAATTTAAGTTACATATGCTTAAAATGAAATTATGCGCAAAAAGGGCATTTTGGTTATTTACCTAAGGCATATAAACTACCTATCATATAACTAATTAAACTAAGTGACCATAAGGTATAACCTTGGAAGGTTATTCCCTACATAACTATGGTCACAAAATATGTTTGGTCGGATCCTAAAGATCGACCAAACGGGTCAGGTTCGAAAGTCTAAGCGGTTGTTTAGACCGCTTATCTTACGACCCTAAATAAGCACTAAACTAAAAGTGACGAGTTAAACATGTTTTACTAATTTAGAAAACAAGTTTGATATCAAAACAAAGTGTTTTGATACCTGAAAATAGCTTTGTTGCAAAAATACGCATAAATACGTATTTTGACCGAAGCATTGACTCGTCACTACGCCTAATCAACATGGTAATCGGTAGGTATAGTCATAAGGGACTATAACCATCGTGATTACGCTCACGTTGCAAAGTTCAAACGAACTTTGTGTTGACCAAATATTGGTCAAAGCAGAAAGTCAAACTCTGTTTGACTTTTTTGCTTGAAATGCATAACCAAGCATGAAGGAGACTTACAAAGGGTCCAAGCTTGGAAGATTTGAACTCAAAATACTCAAGTATGAAGCTTCACAAGTGATAGCTTCAACTTAGAGCAGAATTGAGATCAAATGGGCAAGTTGGAAGTGAAGAATTGTTGGATATTTATAGGAAATCAAGGATTCTTAGGATCATTCCAAGTGTTTAGAGGATTGATCTTGACCCTACATTTGTTGCACATGGTTTAGAATACCAGGGGACCTCAAATACCAGCCCAAAGTATGTTAGAACCATGCCTAAAACCCAAGGAATCAGTTGCTGTTTGAGAAAACAAGTTTCTGCCCAGCTCCATCTCTTGCGGGCCGCGAAGACAGTGGTCTCAGGCTTCGCACCCCGCCAAGGATATCAGACAGAAAGTTTGACATTTTGGTAGAACAGGCCCCTGATGCTTAAAACTGGATTTTCGATGCGTTTAAGCTCTCTTAACCCAATTTCAAGGCTCAACTGTGACATCTGTGCCTCCACGGCCATCAAACAACTACCAAATCAATTAAATATTGTGTTTCATACTTGGGATTTGTATAAATATGTGTATCATTTGCACATATTAATTCTCGTTCGATTTCGAGCTCTAAATCGCTTTCTGGAAAGTTATATGCGAACTGATGCGTAAACGTAATCAGTTTAACGTGACAAACCCTCTGGAATAGTGACATGGGATTAACATACCTTAAATATCCTTTACATAACTTAGAAATAAGCTTTAGAAGGTTTGGTGTGTCGAAATCACGTTTATTCGATCGAAGGGACCATTTGCGTCAAACTACAAAAGTATGCCGATTCATACTGTAACGAACATTCCAGAACTTGATCATAAGTTAAACATGCCCTAAATATCCTTTACATAGCTTAGAAATAGGCTTTGAGGTGTTTGGTTCGCAAAAAAATAAACTTATTTGATCAACAGGGACTAAAAGCGTCAAAAAGCGTCAAAAAGTGCATAAGTTTGCATTTTCGCGCATATCTTACGTTCTGAATATATCTGAACATCCAAAAATTTATGTAATCATTAAAATATTTTATTTTAGTGATTGGCATGATAAAATTCCATTCGTCGCGTATTTTGGATCTTCTTTCGCGTCCGTTCGTGTTTCGTCGTAATTAACCGAATAACGTGACCGTACGATCAAACGAACCGACATCTGACATATTTTCAAGCTTGTTTCATGTCCCCTATGCTTAGGCATCATTTTAGAGCCTTGAAAATGGCATAACGGGCCTTAAACATGTCTGAAATGACCTTAAACACTTGCAGGGACCAAAGCTGTAAATAACAAAACTTAAATCTGAACTGCAGGCGGACGCGGGCCGTGTAGGATCGTTTGACCGACCAAATGATTCAATAAGAGGCAATACACAAGAGTTTGAGTGGCAGAAACAAACAAACTGCTTTGAATCAGTAAGAAATGAGTAGAAACAGAGTTATTTCACTTTAATACGGCCTTCTCATTCAAAATAAACTTGATTACACGGCAGGAATTCGACAGCACTTCGTGACACTATCTGGAATTCCGTATGAAAATGAGAAGACACCTCCCATATATATAGGGAGTCTAATTTCGTTTGAAATGGTAACATGCAATTTCAAACGAAATTACCATGAAATACCATAAAATTACATTCCGACCCTTATACAATCTATACATATGACCTAGACCGATAGACGTAGGCTATAGACATCGTGCACCAACAAACTCCCCCTTGGATATTGCCGGAGTCTTCAGTCTGGTCTTCAACAGCAACTTAAACTTTTCTTCCCTTTGCTTAGGCTTCTTCAGCAGTAGCTTCCTAAGCTTCTCGTTCTTTTCCACAGCTTTCTTTTGCTCAGCAGCTTGTCTCTGTGTAAATGTCTCACGAAGATATCTATCCTTTTCTTCACGAGCTTTTCATTCTTTCTCAATCTTTAACTTCTCTTTTTTTTTTCAATCTCTCTCCACTTTGTATTCCATTTGTTATCAGCATTAATCCCCTTTTGAAAGCAAATGGATACAACTTTCTGGAATTGCATCGCTTGTTCTCTATCTTCAGCTTTAAACCATATCTTGTTCACAAACAAACATTCTATGTCTTTCGCAGAGCAGTTCACTAGCCACAGAGGATCATACACAAAGATTTCTCTAACTACATTTTCAGTCCTGTAGGTAATTACAGCTTCTGTTGACAAACAGCTGTATACCCAACACACAAAACCTTTATGAAAATCCTACTCCATTTTTGGCACAGGAATATTCTTCAACACTTTAGGCTTTTTCACATGCAAGATCGTCTCCTCATTCCCAGTCTCTGGATTTATCCTCTTCACTTTCTTCGGATAATGAGGCTTCCAGTGCTTGAATTCATTTAAAGCTTCAAATTTAATCAGACCCCACATTGGTACGTCAAGTTTTCTAACAGGATAATCCAGCGATCTAACTTTCGACAATTCTTCTACATCCCACCATGGTAGGGACATAATATCATAAAGACGTTCAAAATATTATACACCATATTCTCTTCTGATAGCATAAGCATTAACTTGCGGTAGAAAGCCCCAACTGATAATATCCCCCAGTGACACTCCCCTGTCTCTGCTATAAAACTTCAGTGGCCTCTTGAACTTTCTTTCATTTGTCTGTCTAAACCACTTCTTTCTTTTTTCCTTCTGTGCGTCTTTCACAGTACCATCGAAATTCTTATCTTTCAAGATTTCTTCTACTTTCCTTCTCAGCTCATCTCTATTCTCTTGAGTGAAAAATTCGACAAGTGTAGGAAAATCAGACGTATCTACATTCACATCCTCTTCGTCACTGCAATCTTCAACTTCAACTTTATCATAGTTGTCTGCTTCATCAACATACTTGTACTCATACTCAGACTGTTGATTGACATCAAATGCATTCAACTCCTCTTCAAAATCAAACTTGAAATCTGGATCAGCAATACGCGTCATTTCTTTAATATCAGCCATTGTATACGTATGCCTGAACTCACCTTCCTCTACTTCAGGCTCTAGACACAGAATTAACTTTTCTACTTTGTCAACATTTTGATCATCCACGTGCTCCCCCTCACCTTCAGCACTCTCATGTTCTTCATTTGCATCATCATGCATATAATCATCAACATTCTGTTCATTTGACTTTTCAGACACTTTAATACCAGACGCACCCTGATCATCATCATCATTTCCATTATCACTGTGGCTACATGCAGAAAATACTTTATCATCTTCATCATCTTTTTCTGCATCATCATCCTCATCTTCATCAATATCTTTTTCATCATTAACCACATCAAGTAATACGTCTTCATCCAAAATAGCAGATACAACAGAAATAGGAACAGGGTTCTCAGCTGATAGCACAATTGCTCTCTCTTCAGAAACACCCTCAAGACCTTTGCCCTTATTCTTCAAATCTGCATCAATCTCTGCTTGTCTTTGAGCTCTAACTTCTTCAATCTTTATTTCATCAAATTGTTGCTCAACAGACTTACCAAGCATCTTTTCTAACACTTTGTTTATCATATAAATCTCATGTTCTTTTTGTGCCTTCAGAGCCTCAAGCTCTTTGTTCTTCAACTCAAAATACTTATTCTGTTCATCTTTGCGAGCCTTTTCTTCCAACAATTCTGCTATTTGAACTTTCATCACATCAATTTCAGCTTCATCAGCTTCTATCTTTTTCAGCAACGCAGAGTTTTCAGCTTCAACTGTTTTAACACGCTTCTCCAATTTCTTCTCACGATCAACCAATCGTTTATTCTCAACCAATACTTCTTCAACTTTATTTTCCAGATTCTTGACTTGCACATCAGTAGACAAATTGAAATCACAGATGTCTTCAAGTGGAATATTGTGAGGAATATTAGGAAAATATTTGTACCCAGAAGATCCAGGTGTGGTTTGAATACGTGGTTGTGAAGATGGTGGTGTTTGAAAGATTTGCTGTGAAGTAAGAATAGGTTGTTCATGTTGTGGTGTATGGTGTGGTGGAGATGAATGTGGTGGTGAGAGATGTAATGGTGAAACATGTGGTGGAGGTGATGGTGGTGGTGTGGATTGTTTTGGTGGTGATTTATGTGGAGAATGTGGTGGTGATAGTTCGGGTTGTGATTATGGTTGGCTAGGTTCTTGAATTGGTTTCTTGTTCAACAAAATCTTCAACGTCCTTGCTTTCTTTGGAGTTACCACAAGTTTTCTTGCAGTTGCTTTCTTTTTGCCTCCAGAAGTTGGTGGCGTTTAAATCTCTTCTTGTGAAGGAGTGTACACATCATCATCATATTTACCACTCCTTCTTCTCTTTTTCTGTTTCTCTTTCTCTACAGCAGACATGACTATCTTATAACGTTCAGTTTCATCAACTTCATCTTCAGAAGAACTTGTTGTGCTTTTATCAACATCATCACTTTCTACAACACCAGCAGCTTTCTCTGGTTCAACATTGAATTTAGTAAGAGATTTCAAAAGTTCTGCAGATTCAGGAGAAAAACGAACATCTCCTTCAACATTCACTTCGGTTTCAGCTTCAGCTTCATCTTCAGCTTCAGCTTATGCTTCTTCATCAGACTCATCAACAAGTAAAGTCTTAGGAGTTTTCTTTTGACGCTTTTTGAGTTGTGAAGACGAACCCTCTCCTGCTTGCACTTTAGGAGTTACTTTCCTACTCCTCTTCTTATTTTCCTTCAAAAACCATTCCCTATGCTTAGGCTTGAAATCTTCAAGAATCTCTAACTCATCCGCATAGCTTTTCTCTTTCCTCTCTTGCTCATTTCTCCAGTGTTGATGATTTTCTGGATCAGGATCTTGATAGTTCTTGTCTTTGATCAATCCGAAGAATTCTGCTGTCTTCTTTGGTTCAGGATGATTCGGATGATATCTAGCCAACTCTTTATCGATTCATTATCCATGTGGGATAAAATCATCAAATCATTGTTTTCATCCTTATCCAGATCAGGATAGGAATGATCCAACATCATATGTACAAAACGTGGATACAACCATGTCTTCCTGTTTGAAGTAACTTCATCAACCAAGTAATGAAACACAACATGTGAAAAGTTATATTCTTTGTTCAACACAAGAGCAACCACCATGTTCATCTGATAGTCTCTAATGGCATCATATCCTCCCTTTTGGTGACTGAGAGCCATCAACACAGAATGAATCAGAAATTTGTACGGCTTTGAAAATTTAGACTTCAAGTAATTAGCACTATTCAAAGCATCAGTGTATCCCATTCTTAACATACACCCTTTCACCATCCTTTCTGGAAACTTTGTAGGAGAATTTTCATCATCAGGAAAATCCAGAACTTCACGAACAAGAGCTTCAGATATAATAACTGGTTTGATATTCCCTTTGTGTTCAACTACAGAGTTTATTACCTTGCTTGCTTGATCATACGTTGCTTTCTCCCAAAATCTTTTAATATGAGATTCGAACACCAAGTGTTGATTCGTCAACGCTTTCTGAATTGGCAATCTTCGCATAAACTCCAGTATACTTCTAAATTCCGACAACTTTGGATTCTTCTGCTCATCAAGATCACAACACGTGTTGTGTAGTGCATTGAACAACACCTTCGAAGGCTGAAAAATCACAACATACAAGCAAATTAGAATTAGACACTTAGAATACTTTTCAACAATAAGGCATCATTCAAACGTAATCATATACACATATCACATTTCAAACGGAATCTCATTTAAACGAAATCACAGAATGATTTCAAACGGAATCATACTCAAACGGAATCTACTATTTCGTTTGAAAATCACATTCTCACAAACACTCATTTCAAGCGGAATTAAACACTCTTATTCCGTTTAAACTTGACAAAAATCTCCAAAAATTTTTCAATATCAGATGTTCAAATTGATCACTTGGGTTTGTTCTATGTTCGATTCCGAGCAAGTGTGTATCCTTTTTTATACATTTTCAACAACAGATTTGCCCTAGATCTAAGTCAGAAGATCCGTTCATTGTCATTCACAGATCTGCAACAATCAAACATCATACGACTGATCTACAACAAATTCCAACAACACCCATGTGATTTAATTTCATTTTACATCATTATCAAACCCTAAATCTATGTTTTCTACCCTGTTTGACGCCGACATAAGAAAACATATAAGAACTGGGTAAAATCAGTACAATCACTCACCTTCACCATGTTAATAGTTGAACCGGCCAACTAAAAACCCTAGATCTAAGTACAAACGAACAGAATAACGACTAGAATTGAAGATTTTGAGGGTATCGTTTGAAATCGCCCTGATGTGCTCTTGAAACAGAATAAAGACACAAATGAGCTTCAAACGGAATATCTTGGGCTATTTATAGACCACATAATCCCGTTTGAAAGTGGCACAAGGAGATTCAATCGGAATCACCACTTCAAACGAGATGATGCTTCAAACGGAATCACCCTCTTTCAAGAGAAATTACTTTTTAAAATTTTTAACTTTTTGATTTTTTCAGTTTTTACCGACAGACCCAGTTAACCAAGTCTAAGTTAATGACCCTGGTGAACTGTTTAACCTGGCTGACCAAATTATGAAGTTAATGACCCTGGCTGACCAAATTATGAAGTTGCTGATATTTTGAAACTGAATTAAAGTTCAAGTTAATGAACTTTTGAACTTTTAAGCAATTACCGATCACTTTTTCACAATCTTCTGCTTACGCAACCCTCAAGATCCAGACTTGTTCAGCACACAAGACTTTGATCATCTGATCCTCAACGTCTGTTGTCGAAAATAAGATGAAACATAAAATCTTTTTGGATTTTGAATATGATAAGCAATAAAATGTACACACAATATTTTTGCGAGTGTGTTAGGGGATCATATCAGCTGCCGACGAGATACAAGTACCGTTAAGCTTTGATTACATTTTAAGCATTAAACAATTTGCAATGATTGTCGATATACTGGTCCACTTTAAATTTTCACATAATTTTCAATCTGTTCAGGATACGGATTTAATGTTTTAAGGCTTAACTTTTATATGTGTACCACCTCAGAATATACTCCCGTATCCAGATCCCAATATTCAGTCTTACAGGTGAGTATACCTAGATGATATCTGTAAAGGGTTAGATGCGAGACCGTGAGAGCTCAAGTCAGAACTTCCGTTCAGCAGAGAGATGACGGTTCGACTTTTGGTGGGTCCCCTTTAGAGGATCTTTTCTACAACAGCAATGATTATCAATTTTATTGTTTCATCATTTTTGCTGAGGGCGGCGCTATATTTTAAGCAAGCAGTAAAGTATTCTCCGGGGACTAGGCCATTGCTTCCGCATTATCAGAAGTCCCAAGATAATACCCCAGATATCACTGAGTATAAATACCTAGTATCGCAGAAAGAGGGACCTTTCAAACAAGATTTTGGGGGTTACCCATATATCCGAGAGATGTTCCCCACATAAAAGCAAGAAATTTTATGTTTATATCCCGAACAAACCTACTAAATGTGTAAAAACCTATCGACATATCATCTGCAAGACTGTTTAACATATTTTTACGTTACATTTCTTTAGCGTACTGCACTGTCTAGCTGATGTACTATCATTTCCCCTTTTTACACAAACTCATTTTTACTTTTTCAAATGTTTTTGGATTTTGACATTTTATCATGTTTTTGTATTTTTCTGCAAACTTTCTCCCCCTAAAAACAAAAACATATTTTTGTGTTTTTGGTTTTTATCAAAAGCAGAAAATAAACTGTACAAAAACTTGACAACTTTGACGTGGATCACATCAGATCGCCGTCCTCCTCGGCTTCACACTCGATTACCCTCCCAGAAAACAGATTTTTCATCCCGTTCAATTTCAAAAGATAATTAAATCTTTTTCTATCAAAAGGTTTAGTGTAGAAATCAGCCTTCTGTTCATCAGTGTGTATATGTTATATTCGGATTAACTTCTTTTCATAGCAATCACGGATGAAGTGATGCCGAATTTCAATATGTTTAGTTTTCGAGTGGTGAACCGGGTTTTTTGTTCTGTTAATAGCCGCTTCATTGTCCACATAAATCGGAGTATTCAAGAACTGCAAACCAAAGTCTCGCATCTGCTGTTGGATCCAAAGGATCTGTGAGCAACAGCTTGAGGCCGAAACGTATTCTGCCTCGCACGTAGAGAGCGCTACTAAGGTTTGTTTCTTGCACTGCCAGGTGACCAATCGAGTTCCAAAGAACTGACACCCAGCAGTGGTGGACTTAGCATTCTGCTTGCAACTACCAAAATCTGAATCAGCAAAACCTGAGAGAGAGAAATCGCCAGACTTAGGATACCACAAGCCGATGCTTGGGCAGCCTTTCAAATACCGTAAGATGCGTTTAACTATCGTCAAGTGTGACTGGCACGGGCTAGACTGATATCGTGCACATAAGCAAGTCGGATACATGATATCCGGGCGGGAAGCAGTAAGATACATCAAAGATCCAATCATTGACCGATACAGCGTCTCATCCACTTTCTCTCCACACTCGTCTGGGCAAATCCCGTGATTCTGAGCTAAGGGGGTTGATGCTGGACTGTATTGAGCCATGTTGAACTTCTCTAGAACATCGTTCACGTACTTTGTTTGGTGAATGAAGATTCCTTCGGGCATTTGCTCCACCTGTAGCCCTAGGAAGAACTTCATCTCCCCCATCGAACTCATCTCAAATTTCTTTTTCATCACATTCTCAAAATCTTTACACAACTCGTCATTTATTGAACCAAAGATGATATCATCGACGTAGATCTGCACGATTAAGAGATGACCTGCAACTTCCTTGATAAACAACGTACTATCAACTGTCCCTCTGCTAAACCCGTTGGTCAGCAAATGTTGGGAAAGCGTCTCATACCAGGCTCTCGGGGCCTGGTGTAATCCGTAGAGCGCTTTATCCAGAAGATAGACTTTGTTTTTGTGTTGTGGATCAGTGAAACCCGGCGGTTGTCCCACATACACTTCTTCTTTGATTGTCCCATAAAGGAATGCAGACTTGACATCCAGCTGGTATACTTTGAATCCTTTCCACGATGCAAATGCTAGGAAGATTCTTATTGCCTCGAGCCTAGCTACCGGGGCATACACTTCTGTAAAATCGATCCCCTCCTGCTGGCTGAAACCCTGTACTACCAGTCGTGATTTATTCCTCACAATCACGCCTCTATCATATCTTTTGCATTTAAAGACCCATTTTGTTTTTATCAGCTTCTGGTTTTCAGGAAGATCTACTAATCTCCAAACACCCAGTTTCTCGAACTGCTACATCTCTTTCTGCATAGCGTTCACCCAGCTGTCTTCAGTCAAAACTTCCTTATATGTTCTGGGTTCGATCTGCGAGATAAAACATTTAAGTGAGAATTCTTCCTGCAAAGGAGCGACATAAGTATAAAAACATGTCAGAGATTTGTTGATCTGGTGGCGTGTTTTCACTCCACTGTAAAGATCTCCAATTATTTGCTCCGAAGGATGATAAGAGAGAGTTCTTGGCATGACTTCGTCAGGCACGCTCGCTTCCGATTGCAAATTCGAAATATCTAGATCACCGGTGTGATCCTCAGCTTCAGTCGTAGCAACATTTGGTTCCTCATCAAAAGTCAGACTGGATTCCGATTCTGAGTCATCGGATTGATCAAATGATGGAGCTGGTTCCTTGGGTGGTTCGTGAGCTGTTCCACTGGGACCGGCCTCGTGATCGTTTGTACCAGTTGTAGGAATGTTTGTACCCACATCAGGTTGAGAAACCACCAACGGTCTAGGTATCTGATCTTGTACCATGGATTGCTGCTGTTGGTATAAGTAAGCAAGTTCCTCTTCACTCGACTCTGTCGGCAGTTGGAAAGACTCCCAGAGTTTGTCGTAATCGAAAAGCAATCTTTGTCCGGGAAGTTGCGGTGGAGCAATATGCTTCTGACAGTCTACATGCTGAACTTCAATTACCTTCTTCAGACATGGAACACACGCTCTTTTTAGCGGACTCACATATCCAACAAACAAACTCTCATTACTCTTCGCGCCAAACTTTCCATCTTGATCAATGAAAGTACACGGTGATCCAAACGGCTCTAGAAACTTCAGATTTGGCTTATATCTATGAAGAAGTTCAAAGCAGGTCTTTTTGTATTTCTTCACAGTAAGAACGCGATTCAATGTATAGCATCCCGCTGCCACAGCTTCACTCCAGAAAAATATTGGTAACTTAGAATCGGCCAGCATTGTTCGAGCTGTTTCAATAATGGTACGGTTCTTTCGTTCAGCTACACCATTTTGCTGTGGAGTGTATGGTGCACTGAATTCATGAAGAATTCCCTTCTCGTTACAAAACTCGAGCTTGCGATTGTTTTTAAACTCCGTTCCATTGTCACTTCTTATTCTCCGGATTGACAATTTGTAGACCGTTTCCATCTTCTTGAAAAGAATCATCAAAGACTCAAACGTTTGATCTTTCCTCTCCATGCACACCACCCAAGAAAATCTAGTGAAGTCATCAGTGACTACTAGACAGTATAAGTCTCCGCTGATGCTTTCCACATTGACTGGTCCAAAGAGATCCATATGGAGTCTCTCGAGAGGCATTCTGATTGAATTCAGCAACTTCTGTGGGTGTGACTTCTTTGTCTGCTTTCCCTTCTTGCATGCTACACAATCATCATTCAAATAAAAGTTCTTCAAATTTACACCTTCAACTAAATCATTATGTACAAGAAAGTTTATTTTTCTAACATGAATGTGGCCCATCTTTCGATGCCACATTATCGACTCTTTTTCTGTTGCTTTGGTTTTTGACACAAAACACTGTTTTTGATGATCTGTTGTTGTTGCGACACTCATATCAAGAATATACAAGTCATTTTCTCATGGTGCTCGCAACAACACCATTTCCTCAGGGATTTTGAAACCAGGTTTTAAGACTAAGCATTCATTTTTAGTGAAATGTACTGTAAATGACTTGTCACAAATCTGTGAGATACTCAGCAAATTGTTTTCAAGTTCAATTATATAGTTCACTTTATCAAACGAAATGACTCCATTCGTTAGAGTCCCTTGACCAACAATCCTTCCTCCCTGATTCCCAGCGAATCCCATATATCCTCCTTTGATAGACTTGACGTCATAAAGCAATGCTAGCATTCCGGTCATGTGTCTTGAAGCTCCACTGTCCATTATCCACTTTGAAATATACGACCTCGGAAGCCCCTGCAAACATCACAGACAATTTATTCAAATAATGAGGCCCATGATTTCTTAACACTCGGAATACTTGCAAACACAAACACAAAATCACAATCTACTTCTACTTTCGGAATACTGAACACGACATTTGGGACCACAGGTTTGAATTTTGATTTTAAAACTTCCTTCTTAATCGGTGGAAATTCCTCAAGTAACTTGCCAAGTTCAAATCCAAGTTTCTTAACATCGTCATCAAAAACTTTTGATTCATCTTTCAAAACATTTTCCATCTTCTTTCCTTCAACTGATTGTTTTGGTTTTGCCACCCATGATTGGTTTTCAAAAACTTTCATCTTTGGATAAATTTTTGAAGTCTTTTGGGTTTTCGAAGATTCACCAATCTCAAAAGTTGATTTCGGCTTTTCTTTGGACTTCAAAGATTCACCTCTTTTCAAGATTCGAATGGGGGAAACCATGGGTTTTTTACCCTTAACATCAGTTGGAGTTTTGGGTTTTGGTGTTTGCAAAACAGGTTTCTTGAAAACGGGTTTTTCAATCTTTTTGGTGCATTGTTTCGCCATATGACCAATTTCATTGCAGCGGTAACAAACTGTTTTTTCATACTCAACAAAAGTAGATTTGTAGGTCTCTTCTTTCAGCTTTTTCGCTGCATTGAAATCGTCAATAGCCTTTTGAGTGAAAATATACGCCTTTTCATCAACAAAGTTCATTCCTGCCACAAAAACATCATTCATCTTTTCCTTTGGCTTTACATTCTTAGCCATTCTCTTTTCAAACCCAATACCTTTGTTTTTAAAATTCTTTCCATTTTTCTTGTTAGACCCATTGTTACTTACCCAATCTTTCTTCCCAGGGTTGTTTTGTTTCACAAAAGACTTTTTAGGTTTTGAAAAGAACTCATTGTTGTTTACCTCAGAAATGTCAATCTCAACCAATTTAAACACCTTTTCAACATTTTTCATGTTCGCGTTCTGGATTGGATACTCAAAATCAGAATAGAGTTTGTCAGTTCCAACCATTGTGTAAACCACCATGATCGGATCATCATTCACAACCTTTTCTGATTTTGGTATAAACTTGTCCAAAACATTACCATCATCTTCCACATCAGAATTGGAACTTTCCAAATGAGTTTTCACGGTTTCAAAATCTGAGTTATCACTCTCTTCGTCTAACACTTGGTCAACAACGGTCTTGATTACCTGTGACTCATTGTCAGTGTCGGACGGAGAGAATGTAACATCAATACTATCAGGCAACTCATTCTCAATTGTTCTCAATTTGAGGTTTAAAGCAGCTTCCACCCCATCTGGATACTTTTGAGTGTAATGACTCCACATTGGGGGTGGAACACTGTTAAAGACAGGTGTTGCATCTGGTTGTTGCAGGATAATTTGTTCAATCACATATGACGATGCAACATAACTCATCAACTTCTTATCAATTCTTTCATTCTCAATTTTTGTTAACTCCAATTCCTTTTTCAATGAAGCAATTGTGTCCAAATGAAAGTTGATTTCCTTTTGTTTATCAATAACTGTTGATTTTAACAATTTTGTGGCTTTATCATTTTCAAGACTCTCATTTTGAATCATTTTAATAGATTTAGCCAACTTGTCATATGTTTCTTTTACTTCACTCAGATCAAATTTAAGTTCATCAGTATATTGTTTCAATTCTTGAAACTCTGTGTCCTTTTCAAGACACTCCATGCAGGGTTTTAAACAGTTTTCGCATGAAGTTTCAGATATTGACTCAATATTTTCAACAACCTTTTCCTCTTGATCAATTTTAACATCCTGTTTACCGACATCATCAGATTCTGACTCAGACACTCCTTTTGATTTGATCTCCTCACTTTCCGATTTCCCATCAGACTCCTTTTGACCTAACTCTGCTTTGACCGACACTTTTTCAACTGACTCAGTATCAACAGACTCTGGTTTTACAGATTCTGTGTCTACCTCTTTCAGTTTTGCCATCAAGGCTTTGTCAACAATCTCTTTCAGTGTTTCTTCAGTCATTTCTTTTGAGACATCAATTATCTCTTCAACCGGATCTTTTTCCATCTCATATTGTGGGCAAAATCCGGTTGTTGGCTCACTGAAGAAACCTGCAAAAGAATCAAACACATTAGGAGGTATAATTGATTTTAAAGAACTAGCTAAATCCTCCTGTTGGGATTGATAGTAGTAGACTTCTGCAGCAACTTCTTCGAGATCAACCACATTTTCTTCAGACACATCTTCACTAACAACCTCTGTCTCAACAACACTCTCAGTCACCTCCACAATTTCAGCCATCATTGCTCTACCCTCACTGCCCAGGATATACTTGTCCCAACTGAACCCTTTAGCTACCTTCTCATCATCTTGGTTGACAATAAGAGCTTTTTCCGGCTTGTTTTCGTCATGAGACTTAGATTGATTTAAAACTGATCGTTTGTTTGTTTGTTTGTTTGCAGGAGATCCGAGGTGATTTGTCAAGCATCGGATACTCGCCCGAGCAAATCTCCACCCGATCAGTTGTCACTGGATTTTTGTCACTCAATTCTCATTTGACCGACACTTTATTAGATATCTATGTTATTAATGATGCACATGGGCCGACAACAAAAGCACATGGGCCAACCGAATATACAATTTAATCTAATTGGACCTTCCACTTGATTGTGGCCGACAATCTTTAATTCTCAAACAATTCTCATTGGGCCTTCAATATGAATGTTTTACTAAATTGAATATGACCAATTTCCAAGATCACTGATTGTATCTTTCAATGGAAATCACGTGAATTCTGATTTTCGATAGAACCAACACTCACTTGATCAGAATGCAACAATAAATTTCACATGCAAACTGACACAAAACACGTGATTTCTTTTCCCAACTTACTGACAACCTCGTTTAATGTTTCACACGAATCACTTTCACATGTTCACACGAAATAAACTGCACACACACGAAATAAGCTGCCTTCAAACGGAATTATAGATGATTTTCAAGCGGAATCACTTATTTCGATTGAAACGACTTCAACTTTTCAAGCGGAATCAGTTGTTTTCAAGCGAAATCAGATGTCTCGTTCAAGCAGAATCAGGTTTTTAGTCCATTTTTACCACTTTTACTTTGAATTTTGATCTGATTCTCTCAAGGGTTTGTTAAAACAGTGTTTTACACACAATATCTGAAAATCAGTCCATTTTGTCCGTTAAAATTGTCACACCATGGCTTTGCGGAAGCGTGGGTTTATTTGGTGTGACTTCTTAATACCATAGCTTAATCACAACAAGCTATATGAAAGTAAAACCATGATGATCATCCATTACTTCAAGTTTTAAAAGTAAAATACGACAACATTGTTTTAAAGTTGACACATGCAACGAGTTTACAACACAACAAAATAAAAACCTTGTTCATAAGTCACAACCACAATCATGAAATAAACATAGTTTAAGACTTGTGACTCGTCCAGGTAAAAGTCACAATCCCTAAACTTGGATGACACCATTCTTCTACGCAGCGTAACGACAGTGCATACTTTGCCAGATCCCTAATTCCCTGAAATACATGTAAGTTGAAAAATCAACATAAAGTTGAGCGAGTTCATGTGAAAGTGAGTATGTAAAACCTTTGAAAGTATGAAATCCCTGGTATGTAGCAAATAAGGAAATAAAGAGATCACTAATGGTTTGCAAGGCCATTGATATGTGTGAAGTGCAGTAGGAAGACTCAAACCTAGCAGATTTTTGCGTCGGGCTCAAAGTCACCCCGAGGTCCGTACTGTTGGGCCTGGAGTTGGGCTCGCTACACCCAGATAGATCTACCGCTAATGACCCTCGGTCCTACAATGAGGATTAATGGCCTCCAGTTCCCGCCTACCCACTCACATAATCTAACCATACCATGTAAAAAGTATTCGTAATCATAGTAACATGTATTTCACCCCTGAAGTATAAAACTGAAAACAATTAAGAGAAAAGGGGGACATGAACTCACAAAAGCGCGTCTCGAAATAGTCCGTCCCAAAATAACCTGCTGCATGACGACCTACACGTACTAACTTCTATTAGACGGACAGCCGTGCCTTGGCTTATGGTTTAACGTTTTTGGGAAATAGTTAGACAACTATTTCGTATTTACGCTTCTTAATTATTTAATAATTATTTTCCTTCCCAAGGATGGGGGTATTAATACATGTGCGTTTTTATATCTTCGAAATATATTATTAAGTCTCACTTAATAAAATATATTTTAATTCGTTTGTCTAAAATATTCTATCTCCAAAATATACATATTTTTCCCAAAAATATTATATTTTATTCCATACGATTTCCAAAATAATACTTTGTCAAAATACACATTTAAGAGTATTTTCCAAAAAATACGTAAGTTACATTTTACAGTTCGCGTGGTAATAATAATACCGGTGTAACTTAGATATTTGTTTGTGAAGGCGTTGGTAATATTTTGGAGTCGTTACTTTTTAGTGTATACGAGTTATATTATTTTTACCCTAAAAATAATATATGTGTAGTTCACAAAGTAATCATAAAATCACACAAGCGTTTTACTATGAAATATATATTCTAAATATATATTTAACAAGTTTTATTTATGAAAACCCACCTCCGAATACTTGGTTATATTGTAATAAAAATCATGGCGAATTTTATTTGGAAAATAAGTCAAAATATATTTATAAACACTTGTCATCAAAATATTCTAAGTGTTATATTCTGGAGAAATTTCGCCAGAGTTTCCTCTGTAACTGGAGGTGTCCACGCTTACAAGCGTATCATTTTCTTTTCAAAAATCATTCAAATCAACCAACAATTTACTAAACAATGTTACACTAGTCAAGTGCCAAAAACAATGCATTTTTCATGACAACATAAACTTGGCGTTTCATAAAAACGCGTAGTAATTTAGTGGTGTGTTTAGTGGGTTTAGTCACCCTTCAAAGTGTGCTTATTTTTGTAAAACTATCGTTCCCGGGATTTTTAGATGTTCACAACTTGTGAACTTATTTTACAAAAATATCCATTTACAACTTTTTCATGTCTTACAAGTTTACATATACTTATTTCCTCTAAAAATAGTGTAAAAATCATGACTTTTCAAAAATCCGTCTTTTAACTTGGTTTGTCTAGAAAAATCATTTGTAAATGTCGGGTCCATAAGACCATCTACTCACATAGTTTATTTGTCTTTCAAGAACTCATTTTGTTACCAAGTTTATGTGAAACATGGAGGTGATTCTTTTATGTAAAACATTTATCACCTCCGAACTTGTTAACATAAGTTTTTAATCTTATTTTAACAAGTTTAACTATGATGATAAACACCCTATTACTAGTAATCCTCAAATAAATAATAACAACACCAAACAACTTTATTTTAACAAGAGTTTATCTTATTTCATCTTTATATTAGCTTTTATGTTCAAGTTGTGTTCATGATCTTTTTAGTGTTCTTGTGGTTACATGACAACATAGCTATTAACCACCATGAATATAAAATAAAAGATGATCAAAGAGACTTACTACTAGCTTTGAAGCTAGGGAAGAAACACGAGAGAAAACGGGTGGATAAAGGCAAACTAGAGAGGTCCTTGACGATCCGTGAGCTCCACACCCTCTAAACCACCTTGTATCACCTTGAATGAAGCTTGGATTGTATATATAGAAAAAAGGAAATGGTTGGTGGTGTGATTGATGTTCGGCCGTAGCTTTCTTTTATGGGGGAAAAGAGAGTTGTAGTGGTGAGATGCTTAGGATAATGAGTATACTTATAATTCAAACTCTAATACCCAATGGTTAATATGCTTCACATAGTACAAACAAATATCACTAACACCAAGAAGAGATTGCATGGGAACTAAGGAAAATTTTCAAAGAAAAAGTCTTGTGGTTGAGATAAAAAAATCGTATGGTGGGGGGGGGGGGGCACATAAGGATCGATTTCATGCAATGGGGGGGGGGGGAGGGGTTAAATTGTAAAGTTATTTGGTAACTAGGTCCTTAGATGAAGGTGCTAAGTGTAAATGTTTAAGGTGGTGTAAGTACTAGGATCTTTTACACAATCCCAAGGATAATTTGCATGGGACTTGATGGATTCTTTTTGGTTGCATCCTGGGAATTCGTAAGTTGAGAAGAGGGAAAGCATGTGTGCCGCCATTTTCATGGGGGGGGGGGGTAAGTGTATTATTTGGGGGTAAATAAGTTAAATAGTGGGGGTTTAATGTTATGTCTAGTGTTCAGTGCGTACCGGGTATTATGTAAGGTGTTATAGTGCTCGGGGACCATAACTAGCCCAGAAAAAAAATAAAACAATGTGTTTGACAATATATTTATGTTCCGGGTAAAGTCCGACTGTTCGGTTGGATATCAATCCGTTAAAGTGCTAAATAAGCATTTAAAGTGTCTTTAATATTATTTTTAGTGACACAGAAATTTCCCGACACTTTGGAAAGTGTCTAGTGTTATTTTCCCATGTTTTTGCACTTCACTAGTTATGTTAAATGCTGAATTTTGTAATAAAGTGCAGAATTTTGTGCTTAGAGCATGTTTTAGGCACATCCGGTCACTATAACTATCACCTAGTGACGCAGTTTTACAATCCTCACCTCCCTACACTCCCTATCAGTGTAGTAATCTATTCCTGGCTCATACTGGCCTCAGAGACAATATCTGTCTAGTGCTAGCAATGTCATCATGTTTCCTGGGTTATCCGTATAGTGTGCTCACTGTGCTTTTTGTGCATCAAGGTTGTCACTGATGTTTGTGTGTAAATAATAGAGTGACAGTAATAAAGTATGATGCATGAGTATGTATGTATCAGAAATCAAGAAGCAGTTTAACCACAGTTGTAAGCACGCACAGTAATTAAGCATTAATCAAATATTAATTAACTCGTACGGATACCTGGTTTGGTGAGGGTTGTCAAAAAAATGTCCAAAAATCCAAGAATGTATAGAAAAAGGCACTGATTCAAGTGTATTGGCTCATAACTGGCTCTGATACCAATTGTAGGATCATTTTGACGATCAAATGAGTCAATCAGAGGCAATACACAACTGTTTGAGAGGCGGAATCAAACAAACAACTTAGAATCAGTAAAGAAATTAGTAGAAAACAGATTGTTGTACTTTAAACTACACTTCTCATTCATATATGACTTGAAAATCCGTCAGAGTAACGTTACACCTCAGCTAATTCCGTATGAAATGAGAAGACATGACTACCTATATATAGCCCACCTAATTTCGTTTGAAACATGACCTTGACTTTCAAACGAAATTACATAAAGTAATTCCAAACGGAATTAGGTGATATCATTTCAAACGAAATTATATTAAAACATATTTCCTGTGAATTGAACTTCATATTTCGTGTGATGTTGCAATGATGATGTCACTTGTATGATGTCATCATCAAGAATGATGACATCATTCTTGTTCAGATCTGCAACGAATCCAAGACTCGATATAAGACAAAGTCAACAGATATATATGCACTAACAGGCCGCGTAAGCCAGCCCTGGCTCGTACGCGGGGCATGACAGACCACCAGGTCTGTAGAAAGTTGTTTCCAGCCATTTCCAGTTGTTCCCTTGCTTTGCAAATGGTTTTTATCAGTCTATGGGCCTGTTTTGGGGCACCCATGGTATTACAAAACAGGGGGTACACATGTAAGGCTCGGATTAAAGCTTGTTTACCGAGGAACGATCCTAACGGTGGCCTGAAAACTATAAATACCCCCATGTTTTTCATTTGCAAACTCACCTTGATCTGATTATTTCTCTAAGTTGAAGTTTCTACACTTCATACCTGAGAATTTTTAGATCAAATCTTCATCGCTTGGACCTCTTGTGACGTTTGATTTCGTGATCCCTCTAGCTTTGTTTGGTTGTTATGCAAGACTTCTAAGCATCCTCAAGTGAGTACATAGTCCCCTCTTTTACTATTTTAAAATGTTTTTGGGTGAAACATGTGTGCCTATTTGTTATTTTAATGATTTCAACTTTATGATTATACATGATAGTACTTATCTTTTGACAAATTGAATGATTATCAATAGTTTAAACATTAATTTTTCAAAGATTATAAAATTAATTGTTGGATTATACTTATTTTATACATTCACCAAGCCGATTGGTAGTATGATATAGTGCTATAGGACTAGACACCCCGTTCCTGTTGTATGGAATGTCAGAAACCATTTTTTTACCAAATAGAAATTGCCTTTGTGGTATTTCTATAGTCTCTAAGGTGTAGTTTGATGCACTAAGGTTTGAATGAATACTAAATCACATTTTCTTTTGTATATTTTGATATACCACCAAAGTATAGTTTGATATGCTCCTATATGTGATATTATTTACCAAAGTATAATTTGATATACTATGTGCAAATCCAACATAATATACTACTGGCCCTATTATTTACTAAAGCATAGTTGATATGTTATTTTCAAAACTAAAACATAGTTGATATGTTATTTTCAAACCAAAACATAGTTGATATGTTATTTTCAAAACCAAAGCATAGTTTGATATGTTATTTACAAAACCAAAGTATAAATTGATTATACATGAACATTTTTACATTGGTGGTTTGTTTGGGTAAGTGATTTAAATAACGACGCGTGTGTAATATGATAAAAGCATGGTGGATACACCGCTGGTACTTCCTATATATAAGTGCTTTTATGATATTACATATCGTAGCGTTATTTAAACCATTTCAATTTTGACATATTACATTTTACACAATTATCATATCTTTACAAAACATTGTTTTACAAACAGTATATTTTATACAAACTCATTTTTACTTGATTATTTATTTAATCATGCATTATTCTTTCATATCATCTGTTTTCTTATCAATTTTCATATAATTTCTAAAAGAAAATATTTTAAGGTTCATGACTATTTTTGTTAAACATTTTTCTTTAAAACTTACAAGTCATGAATCCTATTTAAATAAAACCTATGTAACTCACAGGCATTTTTATGCTGACGTACCTATTTTCACACGTGTTTCAGGTGCTGTTATTAAATGATCATGATGCAAACATAGGATTGGACGAGGGCCTTAGTGACAACAAAAGATGCAAGACAAGTTAATTAAGTTGCGTTTCTTTGTTTATAAGACATTGTAACCTCTTTCAATTTAATAAAACAAAACTTCAATTTCTATGTGTTATGAAACAATGATTCTGTTACGACACTACCCGACGTTTCCGCCGCGGTTTGTTGTTTTACGAGGTCGGGGTGTGACATAAATAATGAATTTAAAGTATAGGGACATGAAATATGCTTGAAAATATCATGGATGTCGGTTTGTTTGGTCGTACGATCACGTTGTTCGGTTAATTACGACGAAACGCAAATGGACGCGAAAAACGATCCAAATTACGTGATGAATGGTATTTTAGCACTCTAATCACTAAAATAAATATTTTAATGATTACAAAAATTTTTGGATTTCCGGATATGTTCAGAACGCAAGATATGCGCGTAAATGCAAACTTGTGCACTTTTTGACGCTTTTAGTCCGTGTTGATCAAATAAGTTTATTTTTGCACACCGAACCCCTCAAAGCTTATTTCTAGGCTATGTAAAGGATATTTAAGGTATGTTTAGATTATGATCAAGTTACGGAATGTTTGTTACTATACGAATCGGCAGACTTTCGCAGTTTGACGCAAATAGTCCCTGTAACCAAATAAACTTGTTTTTGCCATACCGAACCCTTCAAAACTTATTTCTAAGTTATGTAAAGGTTATTTAAGGTATGTTAAGCGTATTTTGATGTTCCGGAGTGTTTGTCACATTAAACTGATTACGTTTACGCATCAGTTTGCGTATAACTTTCCAGAAAGCTATATAGAGTTTGAAATTGAACAAAATCAAAACGTGCAAAATGTCAAACATAAAAAAACAAATATTGGGATCAAACCACATTATTTTATTGATAATATAACTGTTTAGAGTTTATACAATGATTACAAGCACATATGTCACAGTCTCCCCTACTTTAGGAAATTTCGTCCCGAAATTTATTGAGAGGAAACTTGTGAGAATAGATGTGGATATTTCGCCTTTATTTGATCTTCACATTCCCAAGTAAATTATGGACCACGTTTAGATTCCTAGCGAACTTTAACAATAGGTATGCGCTTGCGTTTGAGCCACTTGACTTCACATTCCATGATTTCCACAGGTTTCTCAACGAAATGCATCGTGTTATCAACATGAATTTCCTCAGGTGGTATGTGGAGGTTCTCATCAGCCAAACACTTTTTGAAATTGGACACGTGGAAGGATGGATGAACATTTCCGAGTTCAGGAGGTAGCTCTAATCTATAGGCCACTTTTCTGATTCTTTCGACGATCTTGAATGGTCCAACATATCTAGGTGAAAGTTTTCCTGTCTTTCCAAATCTAATCACACCTTTCCAAGGTGAAACCTTAAGTAAGACGTGATCACCAACTTGAAATTCCAAAGGCTTGCGTCGTCTATCCGCATAACTCTTTTGACGGCTTCTAGCTGTCTGAAGGTTGTCGTGAATTTTCTTGACTTTATCTGTAGTCTCTAGAATGAGCTCAGGTCCAGTAAGCTGAGCTTCACCGATCTCATTCCAGCAGACTGGTGAATGACATTTTCGACCGTAAAGAGCCTCGAAAGGAGCCATGTTGATGCTGAAGTGATAACTATTGTTGTAGGATAATTCAATCAACGGAAGATACGAATCCCAACTACCACCAAAATTGATCACACAAGCTCTAAGCATATCCTCCAGTGTCTGGATTGTTCTTTCAGATTGACCATCCGTTTGCGGATGATTAGCTGTGCTCAAATTAAGTTGGGTTCCCATAGCAGACTGCATGGTTCTCCAAAAGCGAGACGAGAATCGAGCATCTCTGTCAGAAATAATGTTCAAAGGAAAACCATGTCTGGATACAATTTCATCCACATAGATTTTAGCAAGTTTGTCAGCAGATAGATCCTCATGGATTGGCAAGAAATGTGCTGACTTTGTTAGACGATCAACAACTACCCAAATAGCATCATTACCATTTTTAGTGCATGGCAGTTTGGTAATAAGATCCATAGCAATGTTTTCCCATTTCCAAACTGGAATCTCTGGTTGCTCCAATAATCCAGAGGGATGTTGATGTTCAGCCTTTACCTTAAGACAAGTAAGGCATTTAGATACGTACAAGGCAATGTCTTTCTTCATAATCGGCCACCAATACTAGGTTCGAAGATCCTTATACATTTTGTCTGCACCAGGATGAATTGAATAATGAGACTTATGAGCTTCATCCATTAACAAGGTGCGAAGATTATCTTGACTTGGGACTCACAAACGGTCCATGAAATAATACAATCCATTGTTCCTCAATTCAAGATCAGGCTTGATATGATATGGTAATTCCTTACCCATCAAATCTTGTGAAACACAAGTATGTTAAGCCTGAGAAATGCGGGTTTGAATATCAGATTGAACCTGGACACAGTGAAGCTTGACTCGTTCTTTACGACTCAATGCGTCAGCCACGACATTCGCCTTACCAAGATGGTAGCGAATTTCGCAATCGTAGTCGTTTAGAAGTTCAACCCATCGTTGTTGCCTCATGTTGAGCTCTTTCTGATTGAAGATATGCTGGAGACTCTTGTGGTAAGTGAAAACAACACATTTTGTACCGTACAGGTAGTGTCTCCAGATTTTGAGAGCAAACACTACTGCACCTAACTCAAGATCATGAGTCATGTAGTTCTCTTGTGAACCTTCAAATGTCTCGATGCGTAGGCTATGACTTTGTTTCTTTGCATGAGAACACAGCCAAGGCCTAAGTTAGATGCATCACAACATACGACAAAATCATCGTTGCCTTCAGGTAATGATAGAATAGGTGCATCACAAAGTTTATGTTTCAAGGTCTGAAAAGCTTCTTCCTGTTTGGATCCCCATTCAAATGGTTTATTCTTCTGAGTTAAAGCTGTGAGAGGAACCGCAATCTTGGAGAAAATTTCAATAAAACGGCAGTAGTAACCTGCAGGACCAAGAAATGAACGAACTTTGGTAGGAGTAGTAGGTGTATCCCAATCCTTAATCGCACTGATCTTGGATGGATCTACATGAATACCTTGTTTGTTAACGATGTGACCCAAAAATTGAACTTCCTGAAGCCAAAATTTGCACTTGGAGAACTTGGCAAAAAGTTGTTCTTTCTTTAGGAGTTCCATAGTAAGACGGAGATGTTGTTCATGATCGGCTCATGTCTTGGAATAAATCAAGATGTCATCAATGAAAACAATGATGAACTTATCTAAATAAGGCTTACAAACCCTATTCATCAACTCCCTGAAAACAGCAGGAGCGTTTGTTAATTCGAAGGGCATAACAGTGAACTCGTAATGCCCATATCTTATACGGAATGCAGTCTTGGGAATATCTTCCTTGAGCACTCGAAGCTGATGATACCCAGAATGTAGATCAATCTTTGAAAAACAAGTAGCACCCTGTAACTGATCAAAGAGATCATCAATGCGAGGTAGGGGATATCGATTCTTGATGGTAAGCTTGTTGAGCTCACGATAATCAATACACATTCTGAAGGATCCATCCTTCTTCTTTTCAAAAAGAACGGGGGCATCCCAAGGTGAAAAGCTCGGATGAGTAAATCCTTTGTCAGAAAGCTCCTGAAGCTGTTTAGACAATTCCTGCATCTCAGAGGGTGCAAGACGATAAGGAGATTTAGTAATAGGATTAGCACCATGTACAAGATCAATACGGAACTCAACTTGGCGTGCTGGAGTAAACCAGGTAATTCTTTAGGAAATACTTCAGGATAATCTCGAACAACAAGGATGTCTTGAATAGACTTACCTTTACCTTTCTCCTCTACGACATGTGCCAAGAAGGGAACATAGTTCTTACGTAGGTACTTTTCAGCTTGAATACACGACATGAGTTTAAGACCACTAGCAGGTTTCTCACCATGCACCTCTAAGATCTCACCAGTCGAAAGCGGAATACGGACAATCTTCTCAAAACAAATCACCTATGCATGGTATTTGGCTAACCAATCCATTCATACTATAACATCAAAGCTTCCAAGTTGCATTGGTGTGAGGTCGATAGGAAAAAAGATGATTATTAAGGTTCAACTGACAATTTCGAAGAACAGAATTAAGTACAATGGGATCACCACTAGCAACTTCTACTGTCAAAGGCTTTCCTAGTTTTGTTCTAGTCATGCAAAGAAATGGTTCAAAAGATAATGACACAAAACTCTTATCGGCACCCGAATAAAAAAGAACAGATGCAGGCTGATTGTTAACAAAGAACGTACCGTTTACCACCTCGTTGTCTACACGTGCCTCGTTTGCATTCATGTTAAAGACTCGACCACGAGCCTGCGCCTGATTCATATTAGCCAATCTTGGACACTGATTTCGATAGTGGGTCAGATCCCCACAATTATAGCATGAACCAGGAGGATAGTGAGGTCGTGCAGCCTGTGCTTGTTGTTGAGCAGGTCGTTGTGCAGGTTGCTGAGCAGGGTTTTGGGCTGCCTGATTGTGGTTAGGAGGAAGACGACATGTGTTGGCAAGATGACCAGATCTCCCACAGTTGGTACAATAACGACACTGAACATGCGGTTGATGGTGGTTGTTACATCTGTTGCATAGAGGTGCATTGCCAATGTACTGTTTCTTGGCAGGTGGTCGCGCAGGCTGATTTGGAGCTGCTTGGTTTGCCTGCGCTGTAATAACAAAGTTCTTGGAAGCCTTGCGCTTCCTAGACCTCCTTGAAGACTCAGATTTCTTACCCTTCTTACTCTCACTCTTGTCAGACGACTGTTTTTTATTCTTGTCACCCTTCCTATGAAGTTTGCCCTTTCTAATTTGCGACTCGGTCAAGGTCGCAGCTAACTTGATGGCCTGGCGAACTGTGGTAGGGTTGCAACCAGTGACGATATCTTGCACGGGGTCTTGTAAACCATCGACATACCTCTTGATAGCTTTATCAAGTGGGGTGACCATTGTGGGACAAAGTAAGCTCAGTTCCTCATATCTGTCGGTATAAGCCCGATGTTAACCACTGTCCTGTTTCAGGTCATCAAATTCCCTTTCTAACACCCTTTGTTCATGACGAGGACAGAATTCCCTCATTATAAGAGCCCTAAGCTCTTCCTAGGTTTGACCCAAAGCAATCTCAGCACCTCGATCTCTCATTAACCCATTCCACCAAGTAAGAGCCCTCTTTTGAAACACGCCAGAAGCAAACTCAACCTTACGATTATCAGGACACTAAACATGGCGAAAAGTACTCTCGATGCTCTCAAACCACTGTAGGAGCCCAGTTGCTCCCTCAGAACCACTAAACTTGATTGGTTTAGCCGAATTAAAACTTTTAAAGTTGCATGGAGCATTATAGTTGTTATTGTTGGCTTGGTTGATTTGAGCGATGAGATTTGGGAGTGCAGCAGCCATTTGCTGCACAATGATAGCCGCTAGTTCGGCGTTAGGTGGCTGAGCGTCACGTTGTGGAGGCATTCTAAAAGAGGAAAACATGAGAGAAAACGAGTGAGATGATATGATGAAAAATGAGATGTTACAAATATTGACAAAAAGCAAGGGTGGTGGTCATTCGTTTGTTACCACAAAGTAAACAAATGACACACAAGTGACTAATCAAAGTAAATAGGTCACAATAATGTATCACGAAGACATGCTTTAGTCTATAAGTGGACACTCACCCCAAGAGTTCCCAGGTAAGAGTGACTGGTCCGATTATGTGGATTTGTACGAACACTCTAGCCTAGACAGAAAACTCGAGGTACAGGCATCCACCCTTCCAGATTGCACGCGTTCACATTATTTAGACCCAAATTTTGACAAGATTTTGAAAACTTGGAGGGTTCAAAACCTTATAACAAATCATCTAAAAATAGATGATTGATTTTCAAAATCGTTTTGGAAATTTGTTTTCTTGTTTTGGTAATCACCTAAAGATAGGTGACGTATATGTTTTAAGATCTACACACAAGACAACTTGTGTTAGGGTCCTTGAAAAGTTATAGTCTAGGTCAAAGCATCACTAATAACCTAATTCCCTATAACCATTGGCTCTGATACCAACTCTTCTGTCACACCCCGACCGCGTTAAAACAATAAACCGCGGCAGAAACGTCGGGGAGTGGAGCGACAAAATTATTTTTTTCACAACCATGGTATTTAAAGTTTCATTTTATTTATTAATATTGATTACATTGTCTTAAAACAAGGGAAAACATAACATAAATTAAACTAGTCTTGCATCTTTTATTGTCACTAAGGCCCGAGTCCGCCTAAGTGTATCCTGATCAACCCTATGCATCAGCTCCTGAAAACACATGTGAAAATAGGTACGTCAGCATAAAAATGCCTGTGAGATACATATGTTTTGTTTATGTAGGATTCATGACTTTTAGTTAAAAGAAGTTTTTAACAAAAAATAGTCATGAACCTTATAAAAATGTTTTCTTTTACAACTCATAAGAAAATCGATATGAAATTCAAATGATATTAAAGAAAAGTGTATGGTTAACTGAGTAACCAAGTAAAATGAGTTTGTATACAATATGTTGTTTGTGAACCAATGTCTTGTGAAAATCTATCGTTTGCGTAAAATGTATCATGTCTTTGTTGAAATGATTTAGATAACGCTACGATATGTAATATCATAAAAGCACTTATATATAGGAAGTACCAGCGGCGTATCCACCATGCTTTTATCATATTACACACGCCTCATTATTTAAATCACTTACCAATTAACCACCAAAATGTCTTGTTTAAACCAATGTCAAAATGTTTATGTGTAAACATAGTCTAATGTCAAATGTAAAACAGGTCTTGTATAATCAAAGGTTATGTATGGCAAGTAAAAAGTAACTACTCAAACCATATATATAATGTCTATGTGTAATCAAATGATATGTATGGTGAATAAAAGTATTACTTAATCCCATAGGTAAAATGTACAAACCAATGTATTTGATTAAATCATAGTTTAAGTCAAAAGTTATGTATTGCAAAAACAATGCTTTACTGTTACAAACATTTATGTGGTAATGTTAAACGCATACATTCAAGCCTTGAGACTGTAGAATACACCTTTAAACAAATCAAAGGTTTATTAAAATGTTTTCGGATTCTGTCATTCCTTACGTCCAAACAAACCTAGGATTCCAGGAATGGGAGTTGTCAATTCCTATGGTACCACTACATACTACCGAGCGGCGTGATCAATGTTAATGAACGTATTTTAGTTTCGTTAAACAAACCAAATGTTATACCAAAATGTAAGCATGTTATGTTAAAAACCATGTACTAAGTATGCTAAGTAAACATACAAAGCAGAAATGTAATGTAAATCGATGTGTAATGTAAATCAATTGTGCCCATATGCTGAGTAAACATATGCAGCAGAAATGTAATGTATGAAATCAATGTGCTACCATGCTTAGTCAACATACATAGCAAATGGCAATTGAAATCATGTACTATATGCGTGCTAATAAACATAGCAAGTATATGTCTTGAAAGCACGGAAAGCACGAAAGTAACAAGTAGGCACATGTGTTTCACCCCAAAATATTTGAAAACAGTAAAAGAGGGGACTATGTACTCACTTGATATTGCTTAGTAGTCTTGAGATAATAATCAAATAACGCTAGAAGGATCACGGAATCAATCGACACCTAATATAGGTAACTACTTTAATACACCGGACCTAAATCGGAAGATCAGATAAAATGAGGTTTCGTAAACCAAATGAGTATTGGAACTCATGTGATATGGTTTAACAAAGCCTACATTCTAAATTGGAACCTAACCTAAGTGCTTATGACCCGTTGTGACCCGTTTAGGTAGCTTACGCTACTTTAACGCGTCATTTGCGCAAAAGCGCAAACGAGTAGCCTAACTAGTCCTATGACAAGTATTATATGCCCTAACATGTTTAATAATCAGTTTATGTGACAAAATTTAAGTTATATATTGTTTTGGTCAAAAATCAGACTAGGATAATGTAACCAAATCTTCTTTTGTGAGGTATGATGCTTGAATCAATGAACAAGTGTATGAACAACTCGTAAATGAAATGAACAAGTGACACAAGGATTTATATGAGGAAAAAGCCCTTGATCAATGTATGATCTCCGGCATAAAAAACCTCGGGTGATGGAAACTACCGATCACCAACTATAATTAAACAAATGATCGATACAACTCGGGATGATAACAAGCTTGTTACAAGGATCACTAGTGTGCAAAATGTATGAAATCGCCAATAAGTTGCAGAGAGCTTGCGAGAGTGTGTGTGTGTTTGCTAATTGTTCTAACTGTCAAGACTTGTTATCCCCTTTAAAAATAGAAATAAACTAAATAACTAACATCCCGCAAATGGTGCTAGCTACCCACGACTTCTATAACGGTCATTAAGCTATGCATTTATAGAATATTGAGAGCATATTCCCCAAGAATATCGGCAAGACCAAGTCCCACTCGTTCCTTCCTGCAAAACAAGCTTAAATGTAATGGAAACAACCGTTAGTGTTAAGATAACAATGAGGATCCTGGATCCTTAATCCTGCAATGTCTTCTGAGGAACCTTAATTCAAACAGAATTGAGGATCCGTGATCCTGGCTGCACTTGTGGATCCGTGATCCTTTGTTTTAGAAAATCTATCCCTAACAATTGCCCCCAAAATATGAGGAATAAAATACAACTTAATGAGTCATAATTTTTGATCTTATCTGCAACGAACTAAATAACGTAAATATAGCCGTTAGAGCAGGACTAGCCGTTACACATTATGCGTCAGCGAAGTGACAACTTGCAGAATCATCATTATATATAGGTTAGAGATAAGGATCGATTTTCATTTAAATTCGAGCGATACTTCCCTTTAAATCCTCATTCAAAGATCGGAACAGGTATCTCTCTTCTCCTTCTCTCTTCATCTGCTTATTCTGATCTTTATTTTTCTGAACACCCATGATGAAGATGGTTCTTAGATCCTCACCGGCTAAGGACCCAAAGAAGGATAGTCCCTTGAAAAGCCAAGTCATTATACAAAATCCTTCAAAGGAACTCTGCTGCTTCACCGACCCGGAGATTGACCGGATTCGCCATTGTTTTCTGGCGGATACCGTCTTCAAATCCTTCGACCCTTCTGCGAAGAGTGATTCTGTATCGTACACTTGGGTTGCTTTTCCGGTCACCCCATTCTTGATAGGGTTCTCCTATCCTTTCCCTGCCTTCACTTAATCTTTCTTTTCACTCACCGGCATGTGCAATATTCAGGACATGCCGATGATGTGGAGAGTATTGTACACCATAGAGAATATCATCAAGCAAGAGGGTATAGAGATAGGAATGTCTGAGTTGGCCTAGTTATATAACCTTGTCAGCCATGGTTCACACCGCTTCTTATTCAAACACAAACCTGGTGATCCCCACCCAATCCTCAAGATCACAAAAAATGATACCAACTGGAAAAAGTGTTTCTTCTTTGTTAGGAGGGACTCTATCCCGGACGGGAAAGATCTCCCCAAAAAGTGGACCACCCATGGTAGGACATAGGATCCTTATAGAAGGATCATAGGATAACTCTATTTCTGTTGAGGATAACTGATCCTTTTCTGTCTTTTTATGCAGCTATCTCGGTTTCTCATCTCATTCAGTCACCTGCAACAAAAGAAAGGATCGCTGCCTTTTGGAGCCTTGATCCAGCTGTTAGAACGTTCCAGCCCAAAATGAAGGATTCACAAGAAGTATCCTCTGGTTCAGTCACCATGTCAAGTAAGTATTCTCATTTATGCATAATTAAATATTTAAATAGATATAGAATAAGGATACCTATCTGTTATTTGTCCTTTGTAGGTGCCGGAAAGTCTTCAAAGTTAGCCTCCCGCTTCAGCGTCAGTGATCTTGACGCATTTGCCATCTCCCGGTCCGGCAAAAAACAATCTGCTACTAGTCCTAGCCTCCCAGCTCCTAAGGCCGTCAGCACCAAGGGCAAGGGTGGAAAGAAGAGGAAAACTGCTGACACTCTTGAAGGCCTGCCTCTCCTCCAGCATCAGTTTGAGGAATACGTCTCTGAGGTAAGGATCCTTGATCCTTAAATCTGTTCTACCCATATTGAGGATAATGGATCCTGATGCGTGTCATTCCTTTACAGAAATTTGCTAAGATCCAAATGCTTATGGATTCTTATGTTGAAGAGGCTGAGCAGAAGGAGCTGGACTTCCAAAAGCTGTTCCTGGCTAAGGATCAGACCATCTCTACCCTCGAGAAGGAGCTCAACTTGACAAAAAAGCAGTTGGTCATGGCCCACATCACTGCTGATCAGGAGAAGGCTGAAGTGATGGAGGGTGCTAAGCTTTCTGCCACAATAGCCATGCTCAAGATCAAATTGCAGATGGCGAAGGAAGTTGAAGATCCTAGCTTTGACAGGACTGCTTGGGACCAGGAAGGTTGGAAGGCTAAGCTGGCTGAGCTGGATGATGAAGAGGAGCCTGGAGAGGTCCTGGCAATCGAGGCTAGTGGCAGCAGGTTGAAGGATCAGGCTAAGGATGCAGAGGCTGGGGGTGATGGTGATGCAGCGGAGGTGTGAGCTGCAAAAATGGGCGATGATGGAAATTTCTAGACATGGTCGGAGCCCATTTTTTATGGTTTGTTAGTTGTTTTTTGTTTGATGGTGTTTTGATGATAAACAATGCTGGTCTGTAACAACTTAGACAATAGTTTTTAGGATTGAGGATCATAGATCCTTAGAACAATAGGTAGGATAACAAATGGTGGAGGGATCCTCTGTTTGGGGGATGAAGCCATTGTGATCCTGCCGTCTTTCTATTCCTGCACTTATTTAGAACTTATTATCATGGAAACCCTTTACCTACCCCAGCGGACGGGCCACGGATTGCTGGTAGATGCTTGGGGTAGGTAATTTTGACAACCTTTAGAGGGTTAACCTTTTGCTAAATAAATAAAAGTTTAATCTTTTGGCTTAACATGTGTTGTTATTTTTGTGAATACTTTATCTTTCAATTGTTATGATACACTTTGTTTGAATTCATAAGTTAAGAACAAAAGTTTAATGGATTATGTCAAAAAGTTTAGGATATGATCAAGGATCAAATATCCTATAATCGAAACATTCAAAAAAGTGATATAACTTAAGGATCATGTATCCTGTTGTCAAAGAATAAGGGTCACTTAGATAAACAAAGAATAAAATTAAGGTGATTAAGGATCATACCTGAGAATCCAAGTTAGGATCCTAAATCTTCAATATAAAATCAGGATAACCAAAAGGCAAACCTTAATAAAAGGTTAGGATCAAGGATCCTTAGTTGTTTAACTTCAAAAACCTGAAATGGAACATAACTTAGGACTAAGCCAATATAATAGAAGAGTTAGCAACTGGGGACAAGCCCAATAAACTGGGGACAAGCCCAAAAAAAACTGGGGACAAGCCCAAAAAATTGGGGACAAGCCCAAAGGATCTTGTGTAAACTGGAGTATGGGCCTCACTGACGACTATCCAAACTTAGTGACATGAAAATGTCAAAACCTTAGCTAACTTAAAAACGTTAGAAACCTTAGGAATGGATGTATGGTACGTGTACCATTATACGTAGGATCCTAAATGCAGCCAGTACAATGAAATTGTCAGCCCCTAAAGCGAGTACTGGTCCCATTGCCTTGAACTGCACCAGGATCATCGTGCGCTACTGGCGAAACTGGGGATAGGCCCAAAAAACTAGGGACAAGCCCAAATACTGGGGACAAGCCCTTAAAGCTTAGGAGACTTCTGTGGATACTCGATCCTTTGTTAAGGATACATCAACCTTCTGCAAAACTCAGAACTAAGTGAAAAAAGGATAAAGGATCCAGGATCCTTCTCCTTGTATATAAGTTAATTAAAGAATTAAATATATTGAAAATAAATCATTACCAGAGTGAGGATCATCTATCCTCTAAGGATCCTTCATGAACATTGGACATGAAAATAGCTAAGGATCCTGGATCCCTGTTACATGAAGTATCTCTTCAGGTGGATAGCATTCCAAGCTCTTGGTAGCAAATCACCTTCCATTGTTAACAATCTATATGCCCCTTTTCTTGCTTCAGCTTCAATAAGATAGGGACCTTCCCATTTTGGTGCTAACTTGCCATCAGCAGGATTTGTGGTGTTTTGGAATACTTTCCTCAACACCATATCACCAACTTGAAACTTTTTGATCCTGACATTTTTGTTATAAGCTCCAGCCATCCTTTGTTGATAACTAGCCATTCTTATCCTTGCCAAATCCTTGATTTCTTCTATGGTATCCAAATCTTGAATCAAGTTTTCAGCATTTCCTTCAGGATCACGGATGCTTGTTCTTGCAATAGGAACCACCATCTCAGTAAGGATCACTAATTCTGCTCCAAACACTAAAGAAAATGGAGTTTGGCCAGTAGCATTCTTGGGAGTTGTCCTATCAGCCCAAAGTACATATAGTAGTTCTTCTGCCCACTTTCCTTTCTTGGATCCAAGCTTCTTCTTCAAATTGTTGATGATGATCTTGTTGTATGATTCTGCTTGACCAATAGCTTGTGGGTGGACTGGTGTTGATGTTATCATCTTAATCCCCCACTTGTCACAAAAGTTAATAGTTCTACTCCCAATAAATTAGGATCCATTATCACAAACAATTTCAGAAGGGATACCAAATCTGGTAATAGTATTTCTTTTAATAAAGGATATCACTTCTTTTTCTCTGACTTGAAGAAAGGCTTCAGCCTCTATCCACTTGGAGAAGTAATCAGTCATGGCAAGCATGAACACTTTTCCTCCTGGTTCTTTGGGAAGTTTGCCAACTATATCCATTCCCCATCTCATGAATGGCCAAGAAGAGAATATAGGATGCAGGAGCTCTGCTGGCTGATGAAGGATATTGCTATGTCTCTGACAAGCATCATACTTCTTGACATAATCCACAACATCCTTCTTCATAGTAGGCCAATAGTATCCTGTGCTAAGGATCCTTGTGAACAATGCCCTGCCCCCCAGTGTGGTTTCCACAATCTCCTTCATGGAAATCCTTTAGGACTTCTTGAATTTCAGGATCCTCTATGCACCTTAGATATGGACCTGCAAGAGATCGTTTATATAACATGTTATTTAATATTGTAAATTGAGATACCTTGATTTTGAAAGCCCCGGGGTTTTCTCCTGTAGGAATCTCTCCATGTTGTATATATCTCATGATTGGAAGGATCCATGATCCTGAATGAGACTGTGCACTATCACTAGGAACCACTGCAGAATCCTCTTCTATCTCCATAGCTATGTGATCCTCAATAGCAGGCGCCAAAATATGGATGATAGGGATCTTGATATCCTCTGGAATTTTCAATGATGATCCAAGATTGACCAATGCATCAGCTTCTGCATTCTCTTCCCTAGGTACCTGTGTCAAACTAAAAGAAACAAAAGAGAGTGCCAATTCCTTGACTATCTATAGGTATTTGATTAGTCGTTCACCTTTAACAGCATAAGATCCATTAAAGTGATTAGTAATTAACAATGAATCTACATGTACCTCAAGATACCTGATCCTCATATGCTTGGCAATTTGCAAACCAGCTATCAAGGCCTCATATTCAGCCTCATTATTAGTAGTTTGAAACTCACAAGCTATTGAGTGGGGTATTATGTCCTCCTGTGGCAATTTTAGTAGTATTCCAAGTCCTGTTCCTTTGACATTAGATGCTCCATCAGTGAAGAGTATCCAAGGATCCTTAGTCTCTTCAAGCTGCTGAACTTCTAACTCAGCTTCTTGATCCGTGTGAAGTGTCGTTAGTTTTTAATGTATTTATTAAGACTTTTTTAACACTTTTTAGCCAAGTTTTAAATTTATAAAACACGATATTTACAAACACTAAACACACATATGGGCAAGTGGACCCAACGTGAGCGTAGTATAGTGTTGGTAAGATACTGAGGTCGTCCAAGGACACAAGAGCTTTTAGTACCGGTTTATCCTCAACGTCTAATCAAATCAAAAGTTTAAAAAAAGGTTTTAAACTAAGAAAATAAAACCTAACTAAAATGCTGAAAAATAAAAAAATAAAAAAAAGAAAAACAGATAGACAAGATGAATCACTTGGCTCCGACTCGTGTTTAGTGTAACCTTTGATTATTTCCGCACTTTTGCACTATTTAAGAGATTATCTTAGTTATTGTAGTAGGCCCCTCTTTTGGAGGTGACGTTACCCTCAACCCAGTAGTTTGAGTCAGCAAGGATACAATCCTAAAGGGTCGGATTATTGAAAGATAATTAATTAAGTTATTAATGCATAATGTGGCAGGCCCCTCTTTTGAAGGCGACGTTACCCTCGGCTAAGTAGTCTGAGTCAGCAGGGATACAGTCCTAAGTAGCCGGGTTAAAGTTTTAATAGTAGTTTAACTTTTGAGGGGGTCAAAGAGTTTGGACCCCCGCCATCCAATACCGTTAAGTATTGAAGGAGGTCCTACTAAATTTGACCCAAGTCCTTTGCAGGATCTATACACTGAACAATGGCAAGACTCTTACCAAACCGTTCCCTTAACCCCCGACCAGGTAGCCAACATACCTCCATATAGACCGTGGAGATATGAATGGTGAAAATCTTTTATTTTATATAGACAATAAAATAATGCCAAGACACCACGGACAAATGATAAGGAAGTATCACCTTCAACATAAGAAACTAGTAATTAAAGTCATTAATACATAACCAATTAAAAAGTGCAAAAAGATTAAAAATAAAAAGTATTACACTAGACACTTTGTCTTCACCAAGTGATGTAAGAGACTTAGGCAAACATGGCCTTGATTGTCAAGAACTCTTACGATCAATCTTGGATCCCGAGACGACTCACACACTCTATGATGGACAATGGATGATGGTGGTGGATGATGGTGTTATGGTGGTGGTGGGTGAAGTGTGAGAGAGGTGGTGTGCCAAGGGATGGTTTGAGCTTGAACCAAGCACTCCTATTTATAGGCTGAACAGAAGCTCGGGCACGGCCCCGTGTCCAGTGGGCACGGCCCCGTGTCCACATCCTTCTCTTTCTTCATTAATTGCTTTTGTCTTTATTAGTTGACCACGGCCCCGTGTCCGCTGGGCACGACCCCGTGTGCAGAAGCGTATCTGTACTATCAAGATTTGCCTAGATTCTGCAAATCTTATAGTTGACCACGACCCCGTGTCCGCTGAGCACGGCCCCGTGGTGGGCAATGGAAGCTTCTACAACTTTGTCTTTTATGCTGACACTTGGGCACGCTCCCGTGCTCACTGAGCACGGGGCGTGTTCAGCCTTCTGCTCTCTTGTTTTGCTTGGGAAGATGCTTTTGGGGAGGTCGGGCATGCCACGTTTGTTCCTTTTCTTGTATTTATGTTAGATTTAGCTGCCTTTTTGCTTCTTTTGTTAATTTGAGCTCATTTAATCCTGAAAATACAAAAGGAAGACAAAAACACACTTTTTCCAACATTAGTACTAAAAAAGGGTTAGTTTTATGCCACAATTGATGTAATTTATATGTTGCATTTTGCACACATCAAATACCCCCACACTTGAATCTTTGCTTGTCCTCAAGCAAAACTCTTTATAATGTGGCTTTACACTCCCAAATAGAATAGGTAGAAGAGAAGGTTTTTTGGGCTTGTCATAGAGTGTCCGGATTTCCAAGATTCTTTATTTAGTGTTATTTTTATTTATTTACAATCCTATTCGTCATGATTTATTTAAAACTTTTCATAAGATAAATTACTTATTAAGGCATAACATGCCTCTTTAAAGTTCTATTTATCTACAACTTCACATACCTCACGGGGGATCACCCAACACTCGGCCGAAGATGTATTTTAGTGAATCACTCGAGAGCGGCATGGACTTACTCCTACCATAGGCTTGCCAAGCAATCAATCCTCCTCCTTTTTAACTATATACCTTTGTAAATATCAAGAGGACTTTTTGGGTGAAGGGTTAGGCTTTGGTTAAAGGTAGGTGGTTGGGTTAGTGGTTAGTAGAAAAGGGCGAAAAAGCGTAAAAAGCATCGGTTTTCGTAAGACTTTCTATTTTTTTAACTTTTTATTTTGATGAAGCCATTATTCCAAACAAAGTTATTTTTGAAGAACTTCCTTGTTTATTTCTTTTGCTTCATCATCAACACACATTTTTTTTGAAAATCATACGAAAAACCGAACTTGTTACTAAAACAAAGGGTTAAAAATAAAAAGGTTTTGGTGGGTGAAAGGGTGTTTGGCTTGGGTTATGAAATGAAAAGGTTTAGGCTCAAAGGGGTTAACTAGGGGGATTTTGGGTAGGTGGTAAAAAAAAGAAAAAATAATGGTGTAGAAATAAAAAGGGTTAGTCCTAATGCCTCTATCATATACTTACTCGGGTTTAAGTTGGTAAGGACCGGGAATGTATCGTCGTGGCAAGTTCTAGAGTTGTAAGAACCAAGCGGCTATTCACACAAGAAATGAAAAATGAGCATTTAATTTAAAGATATATATTTGTATGCTCAATAAAGGCTCAAAACTCACTTTTGTGGGAATGGGTTTTTTTTATGTGATCAAGTGTATATAATCAAATTTTAACTAAGCTTGTCATGCCTTTTCATAATTTTCTTATGTTGGTTCTTTTTATCACGACGCTATCGGTTGTAAATTCGTAAAAATATAACCTTTTTAGAATTTAAAAAAAATGAAAATTTTTGAAAAAAATTTGGGGTGATTAGCGGTTCCAATAGAGTTTTGTGTAAGGCTTGTTATTAGGACTTGCAAGATTCAAGGTTTAGCTCCCCCCCCCCCCACACTTAAATTACACATTGTCCTCAATGTGTCCCAAAAATAAGTTTTTAGGTTGATTGAATGTGTAAAAGGTGTGAATTAAGCAAAAATTTGTGTTGCTGGGCGCTGGACACGGCCCCGTGTTCATCTGCCAGTAACAAAAATTAAACAAAAGAAACAAAGCCTGGGCACGGGGGCGTGTTGGGTGAACACGGCCCATGTCCAGTTACCTGAACTGGGTCTTTTCTGCAGACTGTGCAGCACGGGGCCATGTTGGGCGGACACGGCCCGTGCTGAGCTTACTGTTAATGAAGAAAATCGTCGGATGGCCCTGTTTTCCTGCATGGGGTGCTGGTTCAAGTTTCCCTTGTTATCTTTTGCCATCCCGAGTGTGTTTTATTCCTGAAAATTAAAATTCAACTAGAAAACATAAAAACTAATCTAAATTAAACTAAGGATAGTTCCGCGAAATGCCTCCGTGGTGCGCCACGTTTTTAAGGGTCCTTGGCTAGACCCAAAGCCTGGTCATATGTCACTCAAGTGGGATGTTTCGCATCCCATGTTACACCGTCGGAGAGCGTCATCCAAGCTTGAGTCTATGACCTTCATGTAGTCGACCGGGTCTTCGTCTTCTACTCTCTTTCCAACTCCAAACTTCACTTCCTCGTCCCCAAACTTCAATGTTAGTGTTCCGTCATTCATATCAACCACTGCTTGGGCGGTGGCTAGAAATGGCCTCCCGAGGATGAGAGGAACATCGGCGTCTTCTTCCATGTCTAGGATGACAGAGTCGGTCGGGAAAACGAAATTGTCAACTTTGACCAATAGATTTTCAGCGACACCTTGTGGAAATTTGACGGATCTGTCGGCGAGTTGTATGCTCATCTTTGTAGGGCTCGCTGTTCCTAGGCCGAGTCGTTTGAACATTGATGTGGGCATGAGGTTAATGCTAGCCCCAAGATCGGCTAATGCATTACGAACGGGGGATCCCCCAATCGAGCAAGGAATCGTGAAGCTTCCGGGATCAATTTTCTTTTGTGGGAGTTTGTTGAGTACTAAGGCAGATCATTCTTCGCCTAAGTTAACTAATTGCAATGATTCAATTTTCCTTTTATGAGTGAGGAAGTCCCTCATAAATTTTGCAAATTTAGGCATTTGGGTAAGGACCTCAATAAAAGGTATATTAACATGCAATTGTTTTAGTAAATTTTTGAACTTTGCAAATTGCTCATTGGTCTTTTGACGATTTAACCTACCGGGGTATGGAATCGGAGGAGTCTTGGTAGGCTCTTGAAAAGAAGCCTTTTCTGGTTGGGGTGCGGGTGGAGTCGTGGTTTGGCTGGACTGGCTTCTTTCATCTGGCAGTAATGGAGCCTCCTCGGGACCCACGGTTCGATTTCTCAATGTGATGAGATGTACTTGTGCTTTCGGGTTGGTTTCGGTATTGCTAGGTAACGCGTCTTGTGGTCTCTCGGAGAAATTTTGAGCTACTTGATTTAATTGTTTTTCAATGTTCTGAATGCTAGCTTGTTGATTTCTAAAATTCGATTCCAATTGCTGAAATCGATCCGAGTTTTTCTTTTCGGTGTCGGAGATGAGGCGAGATACAGTATCTTCAAGCCTTTCTCGTCCACCTTGTTGTTGAGAAAAGTTTTGTGGTTGTTGAAAGTTAGTTCGTTGGTTTTGTTGGTTACTACTATTGTCGGGATCTCTCCAACCAAGGTTTGGGTGGTTACGCCATCCTTGGTTGTAGGTACCCGTTGGAGGACCTGACGGCCTAGGTCTGTTATCAATGTAGTTTACCGTTTTCGTTTGTTCATCTAATTCTTTCATACAACTCCAATTTTCATGTGGCCCACCACACCCTTCACAAGCCATAACCGAGACCGTTTTTGTCATTTCTAGCTTTTTGATTTTTGAAGAAAGGGCTTCGATTTGGGCTTGTAAAGAAGTGCTTTCATCAACCTTATGGGCGCCCGGGGCAATAGATTTATTGCCTCGGGGAGTGTGCCAATGAAAATTGGTTTGAGCAATTTCCTCAATTTGATTATATATTTCATTTGGGCGACGATTACCTAAAAGTCCCCCGGAGCTAGAATCAAGTGTTTGCCTTGTGTGTGGCAACAACCCATTGTAGAAAGTGGATACTTGTTGCCATACCGCAAGACCGTGATGAGGACACTTTCTTAGTAGCTCCTTGAACCTTTCCCAAGTTTCATATAAGGATTCCCCATCCTCTTGTGAATATGTATTAATTTCAGTCATTAATTTAGCCATTTTAGCAGGAGGGAAATACTTATATAGAAACTTTTGGGCTAGTTCATCCCAGGTGTTTACCGAGCCAACTGGGAGGGTGTTAAGCCAAGCCTTAGCTCGGTCTTTAAGTGAAAATGGAAACATTCGAAGGCGAATGGCGTCGTTTGATGCTCCATTGATCCGAAAGGTATCACATATTTCTAAGAAATTAGTAATATGTAGACGGGGATCCTCGTCCGCAAGCCCATGGAAGGTTGCGGAGTTTTGAAGCATTTGTATCAAATGCGGCCGAAGTTCGAAGTTATTGGCTTCGACATTTGGTGCATTGATAGCGGCGCCGAGATTACCTACAGTGGGTCGTAGGTAATCCATGAGGTTACGTTGGTCCGCCATTGGAAGTGGGTCCCCCGAAACTTACTCTTGGTTTTTAGCTTTAAGTCTTTTTTTCTGAGAAAGCATTCGGGTTCTTCTAGAGGTTCTTTTATGTCTCTACTAGAACTGGAGCTCATGCACTATGTAGGAAGTTCAAATGTGGCACCTGGGTTCCAAGTCCTGCAGCAAAAAACAGAAAAGAACGATGGTCAGAAAGTTCACCACGGCCCCGTGTTCAGCAAACACGGCCCGTGGTCGGAGATACAGTGATTGTTTTCTGGATCCCTGTTACTGGGAGTTGGGCACGACCCCGTGTTGCACCGACACGGCCCCGTGTTCAGCTCTCTGTAACTCGAAAAATAAAAACTGCCAGTAACAAGGCTGGGCACAGCCCGTGTCCGACCAGGCACGGCCAGTGCTGAGCTCTGCAGAAGCTGAAAAACTAAGAAAAATCCTAAAAAAATAGAAAAATAAAAAAACGATTAGGCCGTTGATTCCTAACTTTCTTAAAATCCTTGTGTCCCAGGCAACGGCGCCAAAAACTTGATGCGTGTGAAGTGTCGTTAGTTTTTAATGTATTTATTAAGCCCCTTTTAACACTTTTTAGCCAAGTTTTAAATTTATAAAACACGATATTACTAACACTAAACACACATATGGGCAAGTGCACCCATCGTGAGCGTAGTATAGTGTTGGCAAGATACCGAGGTCGTCCAAGGACACAAGAGCTTTTAGTACCGGTTTATCCTCAACGTCTAATCAAATCAAAAGTTTAGAAAAGGGTTTTAAACTAAGAAAATAAAAGCTAACTAAAATGCTGAAAAATAAAAAAATAAAAAAAAGAAAAACAGATAGACAAGATGAATCACTTGGCTCCGACTCGTGTTTAGTGTAACCTTTGATTATTTCCGCACTTTTGCACTATTTAAGAGATTATCTTAGTTATTGTAGTAGGCCCCTCTTTTGGAGGTGACGTTACCCTCAACCCAGTAGTTTGAGTCAGCAAGGATACAATCCTAAAGGGTCGGATTATTGAAAGATAATTAATTAAGTTATTAATGCATAATGTGGTAGGCCCCTCTTTTGAAGGCGACGTTACCCTCGGCTAAGTAGTCTGAGTCAGCAGGGATACAGTCCTAAGTAGCCGGGTTAAAGTTTTAATAGTAGTTTAACTTATGAGGGGGTCAAAGAGTTTGGACCCCCGCCATCCAATACCGTTAAGTATTGAAGGAGGTCCTACTAAATTTGACCCAGGTCCTTTGCAGGATCTATACACTGAACAATGGCAAGACTCTTACCAAACCGTTCCCTTAACCCCCGACCAGGTAGCCAACATACCTCCATATAGACCGTGGAGATATGAATGGTGAAAATCTTTTATTTTATATAGACAGTAAAATAATGCCAAGACACCACAGACAAACGATAAGGAAGAATCACCTTCAACATAAGAAACTAGTAATTAAAGTCATTAATACATAACCAATTAAAAAGTGCGAAAAGATTAAAAATAAAAAGTATTACAATAGACACTTTGTCTTCACCAAGTGATGTAAGAGACTTAGGCAAACATGGCCTTGATTGTCAAGAACTCTTACGATCAATCTTGGATCCCGAGACGACTCACACACTCTATGATGGACAATGGATGATGGTGGTGGATGATGGTGTTATGGTGGTGGTGGGTGAAGTGTGAGAGAGGTGGTGTGCCAAGGGATGGTTTGAGCTTGAACCAAGCACTCCTATTTATAGGCTGAACAGAAGCTCGGGCACGGCCCCATGTCCAGTGGGCACGGCCCCGTGTCCACATCCTTCTCTTTCTTCATTAATTGCTCTTGTCTTTATTAGTTGACCACGGCCCCGTGTCCGCTGGGCACGACCCCGTGTGCAGAAGTGATGCGTGTGAAGTGTATATATAAGTTTAAATATATTTTAAGCACTTTTTAAACTTTTTAGTCAAGTTTTAAATTTATCAAACCCGATATTTACTAACACTAAACACACATATGGGCAAGTGCACCCATCGTGAGCGTAGTATAGTGTTGGTAAGATACCGAGGTCATCCAAGGACACAAGAGCTTTTAGTACCGGTTTATCCTCAACGTCTAATCAAATCAAAAGTTTAGAAAAATGTTTTAAACTGAGAAAATAAAAACTAACTAAAATGCTGAAAATAAAAATAAAAGAAAAAACAGATAGACAAGATGAATCCCTTGGTTCCGACTCGTGTATAGTGTAAACTTTGATTATTTCCGCACTTTTGCACTTATTTAAGAGATTATCTTAGTTATTGTAGTAGGCCCCTCTTTTGGAGCTGACGTTACCCTTAACCCAGTAGTTTGAGTCAGCAATGATACAATCCTAAAGGGTCGGATTATTGAAAGATAATTAATTAAGTTATTAATGCAAATTATGGTAGGACCCTCTTTTGAAGGTGACGTTACCCTCGACTAAGTAGTCTGAGTCAGCAGGGATACAGTCCTAAATAGCCGGGTTATAGTATTAATAGTAGTTAACTTATGAGGGGATCAAAGAGTTTGGACCCCCGCCATCCAATACCGTTAAGTATTGAAAGAGGTCCTACTAAATTTGACCCAGGTCCCTTGCAGGATCTCTAAACGCTGAACAACGACAAGACTCTTACCAAACCGTTCCCTTAACCCCCGACCAGGTAGCCAACATACCTCCATATAGACCGTGGAGATATGAATGGTGAAAATCTTTTATTTTATATAGACAGTAAAATAATGCCAAGACACCACGGACAAACGATGAGGAAGAATCACCTTCAACATAAGAAACTAGTTATTAAAGTCATTAATACAAAACCAGGTAAAAAGTGCGAAAAGATTAGAAATAAAAAGTATTACACTAGACACTTGTCTTCACCAAGTGATGTAAGAGACTTAGGCAAACATGGCCTTGATTGTCAAGAACTCTTACGATCAATCTTGGATCCCGAGATGACTCACACACTCTATGATGGACAATGGATGATGGTGGTGGATGATGGTGTTATGGTGGTGGTGGGTGGTGGGTGAAGTGTGAGAGAGGTGGTGTGCCAAGGGATGGTTTGAGCTTGAGCCAAGCACTCCTATTTATAGGCTGAACAGAAGCTCGGGCACGGCCCCGTGTCCAGTGGGCACGGCCCCGTGTCCAGTGGGCACGGCCGCGTGTCCACATCCTTCTCTTTCTTCATTTAATGCAGCTTGTCTTATTAGTTGAACACGCCCCCGTGTCCGCTGAGCACGACCCCGTGTGCAGAAGCATATCTGTACTATGAAGATTTGCCTAGATTCTGCGAATCTTATAGTTGACCACGGCCCCGTGCCCGCTGAGCACGGCCCCGTGGTGGGCAATAGAAGCTTCTACCACTTTGTCTTTTCTGCTGACACTAGGGCACGCCCCCGTACTGGCTGAGCACGAGGCGTGTTCAGTCTTCTGTCTTCTTGTTTTGCTTGGGAAGATGTTGTCGTGGGGTTGGGCATGTCACGTTTGTTCCTTTTCTTGTATTTATGTTAGATTTTGCTGTCTTTTTGCTTCTTTTGTTAATTTGAGCTCATTTAATCCTGAAAATACAAAAGGAAGACAAAAGCACACTTTTTCCAACATTAGTACTAAAAAAGGGGTAGTTTTATGCCACAATTGATGTAATTTATATGTTGCATTTTGCATACATCAAGAAGCGTATCTGTACTATCAAGATTTGCCTAGATTCTTCGAATCTTATAGTTGACCACGACCCCGTGTCCGCTGAGCACGGCCCCGTGGTGGGCAATGGAAGCTTCTACAACTTTGTCTTTTATGCTGACACTTGGGCACGCCCCCGTGCTCACTGAGCACGGGGCGTGTTCAGTCTTCTGCTCTCTTGTTTTGCTTGGGAAGATGCTTTTGGGGAGGTCAGGCGTGCCACGTTTGTTCCTTTTCTTGTATTTATGTTAGATTTAGCTGCCTTTTTGCTTCTTTTGTTAATTTGAGCTCATTTAATCCTGAAAATACAAAAGGAAGACAAAAACACACTTTTTCCAACATTAGTACTAAAAAAGGGTTAGTTTTATGCCACAATTGATGTAATTTATATGTTGCATTTTGTACACATCACTTCTCTTTGTAAATCACTACTAAAATCTTCCACAAAGTCAGCTAAGGCTTGGGATTTGATGGCAGTCCTTGGTTCATATCTTATATCATAAGCACTAAGCTTCACTGCCCATTTAGCCATCCTTCCTGACATTTCAGGTTTCCTGTGAACATTCTTAATTGGAAAGTTAGTCTTAACAATAATGGCATGAGTTTCAAAATAATGTCTTAGTTTAGTAGATGCCATAATCAAAGCAAGGATAAGTTTTTCTAAATGTGAATACCTGGATTCAGCATCAAGCAAACTCTTACTTACATAATAGACAGGATGTTGTGTACCTTCGTGATCCTTGACAAGGACTGCACTTACTGCTTTAGAGGATACCGCTAGATATAAGGATAATATATCCCCTTTTTCTGGTTTCATCAAGGCAGGAGCTGAGGATAGTTAATCCTTAAGGGCTTTGAGAGCATTTTCATGCTTTTCGGTCCACTCAAACTTCTTGTTCTTTCTCAAAATGTCATAGAATTCTTTGCACTTTTCTGATGACTTTGATATGAACCTATTCAAGGCTGCAATCCTCCCTGTCAACCTTTGCACATCCTTGGCATTGGCAGGAGATTTGATATTCACAATTGCCTTGATTTGCTCTGGACTTGCTTCTATGCCTCTTTTTGTTACCATGTAGCCTAGGAACTTGCCTGCTTTAACACCAAAGTGACACTTTGAAGGATTCAATTTCATATTGAATTTTTCAAGGATATCGAATGATTCCTCCAAGTCTCTAAGGTGATCCTCAGCTCTCTTGGACTTAACCACCATGTCATCTATATAGAAATCCATAGTGTGTCCTATTTGTTCCTTAAACATCATATTGACTAGCCTTTGATAAGTAGCACCTACATTTCTTAGTCCAAATGGCATAGCAATATAGCAATAGATACCAGTTGGGGTCATAAAAGCTGTGTCTTCTTGATCAGATGGTTCCATCTGAATTTGTTGGAATCCAGATGAAGCATCCATAAAAGTCAACAACTCATGACCCGCGTTAGCATCCACCATGGAGTCAATGTGGGGTAATGGGAAAGGATCCTTAGGACATGCCTTGTTTAAATCAGTGAAATCGACACATACCCTCCACTTTCTGTTTTTCTTTTGAACAACAACCACATTGGCTAACCATCTTAGATACTTAACCTCTCTAATCATACCCGATCGGAGCAGCTTGTCTACCTCCTCCTGGATAATGGCATTCATCTCAGGTGCAAAATTTCTTCTCTTTTGGTGTATGGGTTTGAATGACCTGTCAATACCAAGCTTGTGAGTAATAATATCTTTAGAGATACCTGTCATATCTTCGTGCTTCCAGGCAAAGGTAGTTTTTCTCCTTTTGAGGAAGGATACCAAATCCTGTTCGATATTGCTGAGGATCCCTGATCCTATGAAGACTTTGGACTCAGGATCATGAGGATCCATAAGGATATCTTTCACATCTTGTTCTGTTGCCTCCAGGACATCTCTTGGAGGATGCTTTAATTGCTATTGCTCCCTTGGTCTTGAGGCTAGCTTCATTGATGAGGTATAGCAATTCTTTGCTTCTTCTTGGTCACTCTCAATCTTTATCACCCCCCATGGACTAGGAATCTTTACACACTGATGATATGTAGATGCAACTGCTTTCATGTCAGGTATCCATGGCCTGCCAAGGATAACATTGCAACAATATAAGCAATCTATAACACAAAATTTTTGAAAAGAATTAAGTCCCTCTATGTAGATGGGAAGCTTAATGTCCCCCAATGTATTCTTAGTTTCTCCACTGAACCCCACAAGAACTGAGGATCTTGGGATGATCTCTGATTCATGAATATTCATCTTCTTAAGGACATCAAGCTGAATGATGTTCACCGAGCTCCCTCCATCTATTAAGATCCCGCGAACAAAATGATTAGATATGAACAAAGTAATAACAAGACCATCATGATGAGGATCCTGAACATCCACTCGATCATCCTCATCAAATGTTATAACTTTTTCCTGTGTAACAGCAGAGGTTCGGATGGGTCTGTCCCCATTATCCATCTTGGTCTCCTTTGCATGCCTTTTGGCTGCAGAAAAGGAAGTGCCACATATGTCTGATCCACCGGATATGAAGTTTATAATTTGTGCATCTGTCGGAGGAGCTGGAGCTCTTTCTAGATCCTTGACTTCTTTCTTCCCAAAAGCTCCTTCAAGTGCCCCTTTCTTAACAAATAACTGATTTCTTTTCTAAGTGCAATACATTCTTCAGTGAGATGTCCGAAATCCTCATGATATGCACACCATTTGGACTTGTCTTTTGTTGCAGCTGGCTTATCACTTTTTCAGGGCCATCTTGCTTTTTCACCTAAATTCTGCATTACAAGGATCAGTTCATTATTATCAACAGAAAAACAATATTCAGAAATGGGAGGATAATCCTCATCATCCTCTTCCTGTTCTACTGCATGCACATTCTGGTTGTCAGACTTGTTATAAGATTTGGACTTGTTGTTCCTGAAGTAGGATCCTTGTTTCTCCTGCTTCGAGGATCCTGCCAGTCTTTCTTGGATCCTTTTATCATCCTCTAATCGGATGAATCTAAGGGCCCTGGTTCTCACTTCATCAAGATTCCTGCATGGGGTCATGACAAGATCATCATAGAATAATGAATCCCTAAGTAAACCCATTTTGAAGGCTTCTATAGCCGTAGCAATATCCAAATTAGGAATATCTAAGGATTCTTTACTAAATTTAGTGATATAATCTCTAAGTGATTCATTCTGACCTTATGTTACCCTATATAGGTCACTAGTTAAACGTTCAAATTTCCTACTGCATGAGAACTTGCTATTAAACAGGTTAACTAGATTAGCAAATGAAGTAATAGAGTAAGGGGAAAGACTTAGCAGCCACTTAAGAGCTGATCCTGTTAGTGTGGATCCAAAACCCTTGCATAGACATGCTTCTTTTAACCTCTCTGGGATGGGATTGATCTCCATCCTCTCTCTGTACTGAGTTACATGTTCTTCTGGATCTGTTGAGCCATCATATAGCTTCATGGTTGGTATTTGAAACTTTTTCGGTATCTCAGCATCACAAATAGGTGGTGCAAAACGAGATATCCTGTGGCTTCCATCTACAATTTCATGAATGGGTTTAACCTGTCCTGGAACGCTGGGTATCATATCCTTCAGTTTCTGTAATTCCTTAGCCATAGCTTGATGGATACCTGTATCCTGCACAAAGCCATGGTTAGTGTTATAAGAATTATTGAAAGTGTTACCTCCTGGAGGATTCCAGTTTGGGACTCCGGATGTGAATCCATATTGACGGGATTCTGGTATAATTGAGGGACCAGATGATGCAATGGTCTGCATTGGAATGAAGTCTCCTAGATGAACATCCGAACTTCCGGGTTATACATTCCTCAAGAATCCTTGATCCTAAAAGATGTTGGATCCTTGATGTGCTGTGATTGGGGGTCTTGGAGGATACTCCATGGATCTATAAACCTAAGATGAGGATCTCTGAACCTGAGAGGAGGATCCTTGAACCTGGAAGGGTCCCTGACCATGAGAGGAGGATCCTTGAACCTGAAAGGATCCCTGACCCTGGGATGAGGATCCTTGAACCGTCTGCGCTCCCACATATCCTTCGGAATTGAAGAAGGATCCCTGATACTAAGACGATGATCCTAAAGGCTGAAAGTAGGATCCTTGAGCTTGTGTCATCGCTGATGATCCAAAACGCATTCCCAACGATCCACCTTGAAGTTGGACATCAGCTGGAGCAGAGTGTTGGCTAGTTATGACTGGAGTGTCGAAATTCAGTGATCTCGGCATCAAAGGAGAGTGATCCTCCGCTGGTCTCTTCAATTTTATGATGTCATCAATCTCTCGAAGGATCCTGTCATTAGTTTTGTCCTTCTGCTGCATGTAATCCCTCATCTTCAAAATCAAAGAATAAAGATCACTGTTAGAAGGGCTAGAAGAAACAGCAGAAGTTGGTGATTTTGAGAAAACGGGGCTTTGTTTCTTCGCAGCATTCTTAGCATTCTTCTGGGATCCAAAAGGTGGTGGAGGCAAAGGTGGAATGCCCTGTGAAGAAGTGACTGCCGGCATAGAGCTTGAAGTGTTCTTTGCTGAAGAAGCCATGTGGTTGAAGGTGATGAACCGAAATGAACACAATGAAGGAAATTTTTTTTTCAGAAATGAAGCACCAATTGCCCCACGGTGGGCGCCAAACTGTTTTGGTCAACAATCAGACTAGGATAATGTAACCAAATCTTCTTTTGTGAGGTATGATGCTTGAATCAGTGAACAAATGTATGAACAACTCGTAAATGAAATGAATAAGTGACACAAGGATTTATACGAGGAAAAAGACCTTGATCAATGTATGATCTCTGGCATAAAAAATCTCGGGTGATGGAAACTACCGATCACCAACTATAATTAAACAAATGATCGATACAACTCGGGATGATAACAAGCTTGTTACAAGGATCACTAGTGTGCAAAATGTATGAAATCGCCAATAAGTTGCAGAGAGCTTGCGAGAGTGTGTGTGTTTGCTAATTGTTCTAACTGTCAAGACTTGTTATCCCCTTTAAAAATATAAATAAACTAAATAACTAACATCCCGTAAATGGTGCTAGCTACCCATGACTTCTATAACGGTCATTAAGCTATGCACGTGCAGAATATTGAGAGCATATTCCCCAAGAATATCGGCAAGACCAAGTCCCACTCGTTCCTTCCTGCAAAACAAGCTTAAATGTAATGGAAACAACCGTTAGTGTTAGGATAACAATGAGGATCCTGGATCCTTAATCCTGCAACGTCTTCTGAGGATCCTTAATTCAAACAGAATTGAGGATCCGTGATCCTGGTTGCACTTGTGGATCCGTGATCCTTAGTTTTAGAAAATCTATCCCTAACACATATGCTTAAAATGAAATTATGCGCAAAAAGGGCATTTTGGTCATTTACCTAAGGCATATAAACTACCTATCATATAGCTAATTAAACTAAGTGACCATAAGGTAAGTGTTTAGTTTAAAGACATGCCATGAATAATAAACTCGGTACTGATTGATTGTTCTGTTTGTTGTGCCCTCATCCATGTCTATCAGCAATTATCAAAAGTGTTTAAGGTCATTAGTTCACGCCCGGCTCCCGGCACGGTGTGAGGTTTGTTAAGCCTAATAGCGCTATCAACTAATACCCCGTTTCCTCCCAGGAAACTTGCTTGGTAGAAAGTAGGGACTTTCGTGATAGATTTTGAGTTTATTAACCAACATCGAATTTAAACTACAACATATAGAAAAAGTATTCCTCCTAGGAATAATAGTTTAAAAAGTATTCCTCCCAGGAATAGTAGTTTGTTTGTCCCCCCGGGACGCATGCTTGTGAAAGAGTAGTGAATTCACCTTAGTTTACTCGGTATGTATTAACGTGCTTCTACGCGTTAAATAAGTGCTAGGTCCATTACACATGACCTAATGTACAGTAAATGTAAGTACGTATGTGTGTAGGGTTATGCAATACCCTAGTCGTCCAAACAACCGGTGTTATTAATTACAAGTTTAGCATACAATACACACAGTAACACACAGTTAAGTTTCTCAAAATGGTGACAGGTAATGTGGCTTTGATAACCTTGGACTTGACATACATACTCAAAATATTTACACATAACTCGGATCCACTAACTAAACTTGGACCCATTACAATCATCATAACCTCGGAATACTCATAAAATGCATACAAATTCGGAGCTTGCAACCCTTAGGTTCTTTCAAAATACATTGGTATGTTGAGGTTGTATTGTAATTTAGAACATGTGACCTCATCTAGCTTCTTACATAACATAGAATCTTTCCAATAAATTCAAACATATAATCCGTTAAAAGAAAACTAGTCTATTAACTCACCACATAATATCTGGATATAATATTTCATAAATAAGGTCTGACCCATTTACGTAATAAAGTCGGCCCACATAATAATATATATTGGAACTGTTTGTTGACTTATAAACTCGGACCACCAGTGGGGGTGTTTGTTAAACTCGGACACATAGGGTGATGTTAAGCTCTAACCTAATCAATCATTTGAAAACTCGGACCTTCAATCCTACTAAACTCGTACATAACTGTAATAAACAAAAACCCGGATAAGGCTCTTAAAGTCTTGGGCCAGGCCTAATCATAAATCCGGGTACCCTTGCCCTCATATCCGTACCCCCCCTTTAATCCCTCCTTAAGTTCGGACCACTACAGCTAACATACCAAATCTTGATACTCCACTTTTACAAACCCTGATCTCTATAATTCTCCTCTCAAACTCAGACCCCCATAGAATTAACAAACCCTGCCTAACCATTGATGTAACTCGGCCCAGTAAAGAAAAACAAACCCTGAATCCCTTTATTCCTTTACTATAGTCGGATCCCTAATTGGAACCCTCCTAAATTCGGAGGTTTGATCTTAAAATCAGACCATTTATTTGTTATTAAAGTCAGATTCCTTTCCACTAATACATTTATAAGTTCCGACTGTATATTACAAAAACCCTGACCCATCCGTTCCTTTCCCAAACTCGGACATATATAACTTTGCAAACCATGACACTTTATATACTTGGACAAGTATAAAAGTCCTGAACATCATGTTCATTCAATAATAAACTCGGACAAGTATAAAAGTCCTTAACATCATGTTTATTCAATAATAAACTTGGACTTTGTAACTCCACAAAGTCTGACTAAACCCTAGTCGCACAGTAATACAAAACAAGCATTTCTCAATATAACAGTTACAGTTTGCAGTTCTTCGATCCAAAAAATCCTAATCCACAATGATCAACAACAGTTTGGCAATTCTTTCACATCAATGGCATCCCTAATGTCTAACAACAATGCATATTCATTCACAATCGCATTCATTCAATCAAAATGATCAACTAAAGACAGGACTATTGTTTGGAGAACTAGGGTTTTCATGAAATCAAATGAACAAGAATATCAATCAACATATAATCATAATCATAATCATACCTTAGATTCGATGTAGGAATTGTTCTTGAAGAACAGAAAGATCAGATTGCCCATGATTGTGTGTGAGATTGGTGTAGAAATGACTAGAAAATAATTAGAGACTGCAATACAATAGGATTGTGAGGAATGATTAGGGTTGCAGGAGTTTTATTATATTTTCAATATTAACTCTAAACACCCCTAATTATGTAACTTTCACACAAAGCACATAGCAACTTGTAATTTATACTTAAAGCACATAATTCACGTATTTGTCATGCAGCACATAAGTTTTGAATAAATCGTTTGTTTATAATTACTATTCGTCGTGTTAGTCACCAACGTTCAAGAGTTAACATGTATGTGTATTCCGGTAATTCCCCGAATTACCTATACAGACTCATTTAGCTATCCATAGTTAAATGTTATGCGTTTCGGTAATTCCCATTTAACTAACCATAGTTTAATGTAGTGCTATGAATGTATGACTAAGTTAACTATGGTTAGATTAAAGTATTAACCTGAAATTGCGGGTTGTCACACCGAATGCCAAAAGCACGTATCTAAGAGCATCCACAATAGAGGTATTTTTTGGTGTTTTTAAGGAATGAGAAAGTGATGTGGAGGAGAGAGTGCGTGAGGTGGAGGGGAGAGAGTGTGGTTATGTATGTGAGGAAAAATGAGAAAATGTAGATAGAAGGAAGTAATGTGAGTGTGATGTAGGAGAGATGGGAGAGAAGATAAGTTTTTGGTTGATGTTTTGTTTGTGAGAGGGCAAGAGAGAGAAAGTTTTGGACAAGTGCCATGTGACACCCCAAAAACACCCACTAAATATTTCTTATTGTGGGTGCTCTAAAGAAAAGTGGTATAGACTATTCGTACCTTAAGCTATTGGTGGGATTTACTGGATATATTATTAGACCCGTGCATTGCACGGATTGATTAAAGAAAATACATAACATAAGTAAAAGATGATAAATACCATAACAAATTGCTTAAAACCATTTATAGTCAGAAACATATCAATTTCTCTCTTTAAAATTTATAGAAAACATAATAGATTTGAAATAAATTTACACAACTTAAGAAGTCAATATTATACAGATAATTATTGCTAATTATCATTATATACATAAGTTAGACTTACAATTTACATAACTTGAATTATAATACCGACCGAAACTGAATTTCCACTCCATTGTGTGAAGGATTCCAATACCTATTACTCTGAATTATATATATATATATATATTGTTAATAACGAAAACAGGTCAACTCATCTCATTAGTGATTATATTGGTTAACTTTAAACTCAAGAAACTATGTAAATGCCTTCTCGATAGGGCTGTTCAAATCGTTCGTTGCTCATCGCTCATTGCTCGCTCGCCGATCGCTCGGAATATGCTTACTCGGTTTGGTTCGGTTTGCAAACGAGCCAAGCATGAGGAAAGGTTCGCTCGGCTCGGTTCGAATTAATTTTTATTAATTTATTACATATATAATTATTTATGCACACACAAATTACATGTATATTCATATTTTATACATACTGCTCTATTAGATTTGGACCACTATACTCAAATATACAATTATATTTATCCATACTAGCCTAATCAAACCAGTAAAAAATTAACACCAAATTTAAAACTAAAACTCTAAGTCGTGAAGCGACAATATATTTGTCAAATATACAATTATATTTGTCAATCGTCTCTCGCTCTCACCATACGCCACGATGCGACAATTGTTCTTTGTTATATATTCATTGCCACACCTGCCTTAACCAGAGCCTCATACTCGGACGATCCAACCTCAATCTTAGTGTCATCCTCGGAAAGTTGGACCTTAATCGTCTCACGATAACGGAGACATCGAAGGAAACATGCTAAATCTATGGTTGTCCAATTTAATCGTCGCTCGCTTCTCGCTCGCCACTCGCTCGGAAAATTACACGCTCGAATATGCTCGTTCGGATTTCGCTCGGTTATAAACAAGCCAAGCACAAGCAAAGGTCCGCTCGGTTCGAATCGTCTCATGAACAGCCCTACCTCTGGACTAAAGAGAAATATCTTTATTATTGTTATTAATATTAAATTACAACCAAAAATTTAAATATAACTTAATATTGTTATGAAATTATTTTAAATTCAAAAGTATATAGCTGTAAATTCTTCAAACTTTAGTATTAAATTGGATTAAAATTTACTATATTGTGTATGATATCTATTAAAATCTTTGTATTAGATTGGATTAAATATTATAAATAAAAAATTATATTAGATTAGATTAAATATTATTATTAATCAATTGAAAGAAAGAATAACATGTGGCATTTATTATTATTATTATTTATTGGAGTCTTTTATTAGAATTAGATTATTATTATTATTATTATATATCATTAATTTGTTATTATTTTATATAAGTTGTTATATTTACAAACCACCAAAGTATCAGCTTATTTTCAGTTAAGGCAAATATGAACACATAAAAACTTGCTGTAAATTTATAAAATGACCAAATGCCCTTAGCTTTATAGCTTTTGCCACATCAAGTGTTGGACAATGATAAAAATACCCGTTGAATTTACTAAAAAGAGACACGTTAAGATGGATTGCCAAAAAGTAAATAAGTAGATTCATGGGTATGTTTGTCAATTACAAGCAAAATATTTAACGCATAACCTAGTGATCTAGTGGTATGATGCTTGCCCCCTGTAAGAATGGTGTCAGTTCAAATCCTTACAAGTGCACGGTAATGTGATGTTTAAGTGTAACAATTGTTGTTAAAAAACAAGCAAAACAAATAGGTATCAATGGAACCAAATCAATACTTGGTATTTAATCATGCTAACATAATCTATTGATGAGTGAAGATTCACATTATTAAGCATAAACAAATAGAAGATTGCATATATATATATATATATAACAAATCAGGTACATAATCTAGAAGAATGATAAGGGTATGCAAAAACCAATTATAAAACAGATTTAACATTAACCAATGCTAGCCATATAAAAAAAACACCATGTTACACACCATTCACATTCATAATAATAATAAACCAAATAAGGTTATCTCAAGTAAGAGTTTGCAAGAAATCAAACTGTCCATATGGTTGACAAGTGGTTGGTTTACATTCATAGTAATAGTTATAATCTTTAACATAGCAGGTTAAATGATTAGTCAAGAAAAAAATGTGGTTATGGTTAACAGTTAGTACACAATTGAAAACAAGAAAAACAAACACACATGTATTCCTTTACAAATGGCAAAGTAGGTAGAAGAAGTAATCAACATTATTAAATCAATCCATATATTTCAACATCTTTTTACCATCATATAAATTGTTATTTAACATATAAGAATCATTCTTAAATAGACATGAATATTTGTCTAACAAAATACTTTATTCTTGATAGGGAATTTAACAGTATAATATTTGAGCAAAGTTGACTAACAATGAGAAAAAAAAATCAAAATCAAGATGAAAGCCCAAAATTAATTTCTTAAAGTAGTTAACTTGCATCAAATTCTAACCTTTTGAACTCCAATTTAAATTATCCGTGAACATTTTTCAATAGTGAGAAATAAAGCATATCAAGAAAACACATACAAACAACATGAAAGATTAGAAGACGTAATAAAAACAAGAGAGAATTCATAAAATAAAACATTATCAAATCAAGATATCATATTTTAAATGGAATTGAAGATACAAACATATCTTAAAACAGATTATGATCCACTAATATCAAACTTGGAGAATTCAAATCACATTAAACTTTATTAAATATGTATCATGTCATATTAAGTAGCATCTATAATAAAATAATAAGATTATAACAAGAAGAGTTTGTAGGAAACCAAAGACTGTCTGATATTATTAACTCTATCTGAACATAATCTAAAAGAAATCATAAATTTAAATATTAGGAAAAACAAATAGACTTAATTAATTCTAGAGACCCCACAAAAGCAAGCAAACGCAATATCATTCAACCAACAAACTGATACCCAATTACCTTAATAAGGGGATACCAACAAGATTAAACATATATGTTTATCCATGTATATGTTCCCTTTTATTGGACGAAAATATTATAAAGAGGAAGAAAACTAACAACCTTAAAGTAACATATTTCATCCTTTGTGTACAAGATAACACCAAAATATATAATAACAGATAATGAGGTCTCTAAGTAGTTAACTTAATTCAAATTATAATTAATGTATCCATTTTAACTTTTCTGTTAGAGTTAACTGCCATTTTTGTCCCTGTGTTTTGGTGAAAAATGTCACTTTAGTCCAAAAAAATTGCGCCAGTTCCATCCTTAACATTTTTGAAACGTGCCACTTCAGTCCAAAAAGATAACGCATTGTTAAAAACGTTGAGGACGGAACTGGCGTAAGGCGTTATCTTTTTGGACTGAAGTGGCACGTTTCAAAAATGTTGAGTACGGAATTGACGCATTTTTTTACTGAAATGTTAGTTAACTCTTCCTGTTAAATTGTATAAAGGAAAAGGATATATCAACATATATATAAATACCTCAAAAATCATCAAAACTTGCACAAAGTTCTCTTTATTTATCCTACAAATCATCATCAAGAAAATAAAAAAGACGATGATGCAGTGTGAGCATATGATTCAAACTTCTTGGCTAAATCAATCATATTGTCATTCAAATTCTAATTATTATGAAAGCCAACACCATGAGATTTTTTCTTCAATCAATAGCACCCCTGAAAACTCAATGATCTCATCAAGGTTATATGAATGTGATGAATATCCATTGTTGGGTTATGACCAGAAGCAAAACACTTCACCCGTTTACAGTGAGTCACAAAACATCGACACATTTGAAGATGTGTGCAGATGGTTAGGTGATGATGTTGATCAAGAATCAAAAGAGATTCAATCGATTGTCACAGTTGTTGTTGTTGCTATGTAAGAATCAAATGATATCATGTAACCCGAATCCCAAACAGGACTCGTGAATCTACTAAAGGCCTATGCAGATGGCATGTCAATGGGACTGACAGAGCATGCAAAGGTGATTATGAGATGCATAAGAGAAAAAATTAACCCTGTTGGTCAAACGCTAGAATGCATAGCCTTTAAATTGTTTGATGAAAATCAAGAAGAATACCTTAAACAAGAATTGATGAGAAATTTCAAGATTGCATTCAGAGTGATCTATGACATCTTTCTTTACGGACGGTTTGCCCATTTCACAACAAATTCAACCATTCTTGAAGTGCTTCTAACCCATATGGAATCGGTTCACATAATTGATTTGACCTTGGTGAAGGAAACCAATGGCCACAGGTCATGGAAGCCATAGCACAAATGAAGAAATCTTTGGTCATCACAAGCATCAAACTTGATCAAGATCAAGATTTACAATTTCATCAAACAAGGTGGCACCTTTTCAACTTTGCAAGAACTTTTGGTCTTAATTTAAAGGTACAAGAGATGGAGATGGTCCAATTGGTGAAGTTGATAGAGGGAAGAACATTAAGGAAAGAATGTTTGGTGTTTAATTGTAGGGTTGGTCTTCCACATATGGGAAGGACAAGAAAACCAAATCAAGTTACAGACTTTATAAAAGTAGCAAAACTTGTTTTAGAATAAAACGAAGGGATTATAACCTTTAGAGATGGTGAGGAAGGTGAAAGAACCGGAAACTATTCAGATTTTCCTTTTTTTTCAACAACAATTTGGCACGTTACAAAGCGTTATATGAATCAATAGAAAGCGGTTTTTCTAATTATCTAAATGAAGCAAGCATAGCTTTAGAAACCCTTTTTCTTGCACCTTTTGTATCATCAAAATCTTGGTTTCAAAAGTGGGAAGAGCATAGGGAAGACACTGGTTTCCAAGAGGTTCTCAACTTAAAAGGAGTAAGGATGAGTAAAGAAAGCTAGAATGAAGCAAGGGAATTGGTAAAGGAAGAAGAGAGTCCATATGGAATAAGGATTAAAGAAGAGAATGGAAATGTAATGGTATTGGAATGGAGAGGAATTCCACTTGTAGAAGTTTCTGCTTGGGTGTAGACAAATTAAGATTCAGAATTTAATACTTAGAATATAGAGACTTGTACAAAAACTATTTATTGTTTATGAGTGTATATTTACCTTGTAAATACGGATTCTTACTACAACAAATAAGATAATTTGATATGATCAAAGCATACAAAGATTAAACTTAAGATCTAGTATTGTGCATTTCACACCTACTCCAGTTTTATTGCCAATACAAAATCCAATCGAATAGATAATCATAAAACAAACATATATATAATCAATACAACTGTATTAAATTGCTTCTAACCACTCCAATAAATTTGAAAATGGAACTTTAACAAGAAACAAGTGTTAACATGTGCAATTCACAAAGGGTGAAAAAGTGTGTAGAAACAGATGAAATGTGGTTCACAAACCGTAAATCCAACTCAAAATTGTTAGGGACACAATTGTTACAATACAAACAAGAGAGAAATTGACAGAAAAAGGTAACTCAAATCATTCGTGCGTATATTTCCATTTCCATTGATTCTTATATCAAGTACAAAATCAGTTATTGTAGAGAATCAGTTACTGTAGTTGGTATTTACAGTTAGGATTTTACACCAGTGACAGATCACAAAAGTGACCCTTATTGTTACTAACTACATGAAATGGGTAAGTCCTCCCTTTTTTGACCCAATTGGCGATCTAACATTGCCACTAGTTGAAATAAGAATCTTGGGACTTTTGGCAATAAATGATCACTTAAGGAGGTCCTCCGGATTTCTTTAGTAAATGGAAGTGGAAGGTATTTAGCATGATTTTTATTTTTTTTGTAAACTAAAACAGTAAGCTTCCTAGGAGATAAAGCTCTACGGATGAAAGCAATTGGATATTGTTCCTGTATTGATGTATTGTAAAATACATCTCTTTTCCATGTATAGTTTGTGTAAATTTTAGTAGTTTTAGATTATTTTTTAGTTAGAATTTGCATACTACTGATTGAGTTATGCTTTCTAGGTCTCGGGAGTGAAGAATAGCTGAAAAGAATGAAAAAAAGTTCCTATATGTCAAAAATCGAGCACCGGATCGAGTTTAGGAGTACAAGAGCTGCACTGGTGTGACATATGTGCTTGTGTAATCATTGTACAAACTCTGAACAATCCAATATTAATAAAACAATGTGTTTTGATCCCAATGTTTGTTATTTATGTTTGACATTTTACGCGTTTTGATTTTTGATCGATTTTGAACTCTATACTGCTTTCTGGAAAGTTATACGCAAACTGGTGCGTAAACGTAATCAGTTTAACGCGACAAACACTCCGGAACATCAACATAAGCTTAACATACCTTAAATAACCTTTACATAACTTAGAAATAAGTTTTGAAGGCTTTGGTATGGCAAAAACAAGTTTATTCGCTCACAGGGACTATTTGCGTCAACTTTCAAAAGTCTGCCGTTTCGTAAGGCAACGTACAGTCTGAAACTTGATCATAAGCTAAACATACCATAAATAACCTAAACATAGCTTAGAAATAAGCTTTGAGTGGTTTGGTGTGCGAAAATATGCTTATTTGATCTTAAAGGGACTAAAAGTGTCAAAAACGACACAAGTTTGCATTTTCGTGCATATCTTACGTTCTGACCACATTTGGACATCCAAAATTTTTGTACACACTAATTTTTTTTATTTTAGTGATCGGCATGCAAAAATATCATTGGTCGCTTAATTTGGACCGTTTTCGCGTTCGTTTGAGTTTCGTCGTAATTTGACGAATAACAAGACCGTACGGCCAAACGAGCCGACATCCGAGAGTTTTTTGAGCACATTTTAAGTCCTCTAAACTTTAATGACCTTTTAGAGCCTTGAAAATGGCTTAAGGGGGTCAAAAGTGCCTGAAATGAGCTTAATCTAGTGCAGGGACCATTTTTGCAGATCTGCCAAACTTGTCCACACGGGCCGCGTAAGCCCAGTCTCTACACTTACGCGGGCCGCGTGAAAAGGCCCAGCGACAGAAACTGTTTTTCTGCATTCTGTTGCAACTTCAGGGGTTTTTCTTGCAAATTTCTTGTGTGGAGGCCAAGTTTAAGTGTTCTCAAAGTCCCTCAATCATATCCTAACATGTGTAGGACTGGGATCATTGCTTGATCACCACACAAAATGATCTTGATGGCTCTTGATTCCTATAAATAGCCAACACCTTCACTTGTTTCAATTTCAATGATCTTGGAGCTTCCACAAGTGTTGGGAACTTCCTCTTTGGTTTTCTTATCTTCTTTCTTCAAGCTTTGGACTCTTGTGAGTATTCCTTCATGCTTGTTCTTTATTTTAGAGCAGAAACTCAAACAGTTTGGCCAACAGTTTGACTTTCGGGTTTGACCATTAATTGGTCAAGTCAAAGTTCAATTGAACTTTGCAACGCGATTGTAATCACGATGGTTATAATCCTTAGCGATTATACCTACTGATTACCTCGTTAACTAGGTGTAGTGACGAGTCAAAGTTTCGGTCAAAATGCGTTTTAGCATGCATTTTGCAACAGAACTACTTTTAGGTATCAAAACACCTTGTTTTGATACCAAATTAGTTTTCTAAATTAGTTAAACATGTTTTGACATGTTTAACTCGTCACTATTAGTGAAGTGCTTGTTTAGGGTTGTAAGTTAAGCGGTCTAGACAACCGCTTAGACTTTCGAACCCGACCCATTTGGTCGATCATTAGGATCCGACCAAGCATGTTTAGTGATCATAGTTGCATAGGGAATAACCTCTGAGGTTATACCTTATGATCACCTAGGATTGGTTAGCTATTTGTTAAGTAGCTTATATGCCAATAAGAAATGACCAAAATGCCCTTTTGTAACATAAATCCATATTGTGCATATGTGAACATATTTTTGACATCTAAACTGATATAGTAACATGTTTAGGTATAACTGGGAATGTAAGACTTGACATAGCACATAGTTAACCATCTGAACATAGTTTTACGCAAACAATGTGTTATAGTGGCTTAAACTACCATAACGGGTCAAAACGGGTCAAAAGCACTTAGGTAGACTTTCAAATCAGAATGTTAGCTCTATTAAATCATACCATATGAGTTCAAATACTCATTTGATTTATAGAACATCATTCTATCATATCTCCCGATTTAGGATCCGATTATTAACATAGTTACCTATACTAGGTGCCTTGTTGATTCTGTGATACTTGGAGCTTAAATTGGTATTATTCTCAAGACTAATAAGCAATCCCATGTGAGTACATAGTTCCACTCTTTTACCGTTAAATACTTTGGGGTGATACACATGTATATACGTGTTACTTTCGTGCATTTCATGCTTTTATGACATAAACATGCTAGTTTCACCTAGTACACATATAGTACATGCTTTCCATTATATTTTGCTATGTATGTTTACTTAGCATGCTAGCACATTGATTTCATAAACATTTTTGCTATGTATGTTTACTTAGCATGCTAGCACATTGATTTCATAAACATTTTTGCTATGTATGTTTACTTAGTATGCTAGCACATTGATTTCATGAACATTTCTACTATGTATCTTTACTTAGCATACTTAGTACATGGTTTTCACATGCTACATTGGTTATGACATTTGGTATGTTTAATCGGGACGATAATACATTCATTAACATTAGCTACGCCGCTCGGTAGTATGTAATGGTACCATAGGAATTGACAACTCCCGTTTCTAACTTCCTAGGTTTGTTTGGAAGTTGGGAATGACAGAATCCGATATACATAACTTAGATGAACCTTTAATTTGTTTAAAGGTTTGTCGCCACAGTCGCAAGGCTTGAATATATGCGAATAAACATTACTGCATAAATGTTTGTAATCATAAAGCATTGTTTTCTGCAAAACATAACATTTGATTTAAACTTAGGTTTATTCAAAAACTTGTTTTGTAGATTTTCCTACGGGGTTGAGTAAATACTATTTATTCACCATGCATGACACATGTTTTCACATTGACATTATCACATAGTTTGAGTAGGTACTTTCTACTTGCTATGCATTACATTTGGTTATACATGATACAGTTTACACATGACATTGAACATGGTTTATACATAAACATTTTGACATTGAATAAGACATTTTGGTTGGTTATTAATAAGTGACTTATGTAACGGGGCTATGTGTTATATGATAAAAGCATGGTGGATACGCCGCTGGTACTTCCTATATATAAGTGCTTTTATTGTATTATACGTTGTTGCGTTATCTAAGCCACTTGACAAAGACATGAAACATTTTTACAAGAACACGACATTGTTTTACAAATTACACATTTTATACAAATTCACTTTTACTTGGTTATTTATTTAACCATGCATATTTCTTTTATATCATTTGATTTTCATATCGATTTTCGTATGATTTTATAAAGGAAAATATTTTACAAGGTTCATGACTACATTTTTATTAAACACTTCTTCAATTTCAAGTCATGAATCCTACATAAACAAAACCTATGTATCTCACAGGCATTTTTATGCTGACGTACCTATTTTTACATGTGTTTCAGGTGCTAATGCATTATGATGTTTGTGCTACACTTAGACGGATTTGGGCCTTAGTGACTTAAAAGACAATTATTTATGTTATGTTTTATTTGAATTTCCAAGACAATGTAAACTCTATTCAATAATACAAAACTTTAATTACCATGGTTGTTGAAACAATAATTCTGTCGCCTCACTCCCCGACGTTTCCGCCGCGGTTTTGTTGTTTTAACACAGTCGAGGTGTGACAGAAGAGTTTGTATCAGAGTCAATAGTTATAGGGAATTAGGTTATTAGTAATGCTTTGACCTAGACGATAACTTTCTAGGACCCTAACACAAGTTCTCTTGTGTTTAGATCTTAAAACATACACGTCACCTATCCTTAGGTGATTACCAAAACATGAACACAATATTCCAAAATGATTTGGAAATCAATCATCTATCCTTAGATGATTTCTTTTGGTCTTGTACCTTCCAAATTTTCAAAATCTCGTCAAAGTTTGGGTCTAAATAATGTGAACACGTGCAAACTGGAAGGGTGAATGCCTGTACCCTGAGTTTTCTGTCTAAGGCTAGAGTGTTCGTACAAATCCGCAGTATCAGACCAGTCACTCTTAGCTGGGAACTCTTGGGGTGAGTGTTCACTAATAGGCAAGCATGTCTTTGGCGATACATTATTATGACCCATTTACTTTGATTTGTCACTGCGTGTCGACTGTTTGTTACGAGGTAATGAACAAATGACCACCATCCTTTCATTTTGTTGATTTTTTATGACATCTCATTTTTCATCACATCATCTCACTCGTTTTCTCTCATGTTTCCTCTTTTAGAATGCCTCCTCGACGTAACGTTCAACAACCTGATGCCGAACTGGCAGCTATTATAGCACAGCAGATGGCTGCTATGCTACCAAACCTCATAACTCAAATAAACCAAGCCAACAATAACAATGTTAATGCACCTGCTCCGTGCAACTTCAAAAGTTTTAACTCGGCTAAACCACTCAAGTTTAGTTGTTCTGAAGGAGCAACTGGGCTCCTACAGTGGTTTGAGAGTCTTGAGAGCACCTTTCGCCATGTTCAGAGTCCTAACAATCGTTAGGTCGAGTTTGCTTCGAGTGTATTCCAAAAGAGGGCTCTCACCTGGTGGAATGAAGTAATGAGAGATAGAGGTGCTGATGTTGCTTTAGGTCAAACATGGGAGGAACTTAGAGCTCTCATGATGAGAGAGTTCTGCCCTCGTCACGAGCAGAGGGCACTAGAAAATGAGTTCCATGACCTGAAACAAGACAGTGGTGAACACCGGGCTTACACAGACAGATATGAGGAGTTAAGCTTGCTCTGTCCGACAATGGTCACGCCTTTGGATAAGGCTATTGAGAAGTACATAGACGGTTTGCCAGATCCTGTTCAGGATATTGTCACTGGCAGCAACCCTACTATCGTCCGACAGGCCAATGAGCTTGCTGCTACCCTTACTGAATCGCAAGTCAAAAAGGGTAAACTCCACAGAAAGGGAGATAAAAAGCAGAAACAGTCTGATAGCACACAGGAGAAAAAGGGTAAGAAGGCTGTTGAGTCTTCCAAGAAATCTAGGAAGCGTAAGGCTTCCAAGAATTTCACAGTCACTGCTCAGACTAATCAGGCTACTCCTAATCAGGCTGCACAACCTACTGCCAAGAGGCAGTATGCGGGTAATGCACCTCTGTGCAACAGATGTAATAGCCACCATCAACCACAAGTGCAATGCCGTATCTGCACAAACTGTGGCAAGTCTGGTTATCTTGAAAATACCTGTCGTTTTACTCCAAACCAAAACCAAAACCAGGCGGTACAAAACCATGCACAAAACGCTCCTCAACAGCTTGCACGACCTCACTATCCACCTAGTTCATGTTTCAACTGTGGGGATCTGACCCATTATAGGAACAACTGCCCGAGGTTGGCAAATGCGAATCAAGCATCGGCTCGTGGTAGAGCTTTCAATCTTAATGGAAATGAGGCGCGTGCGGATAACGAAGTGGTGAACGGTACATTCTTTGTTAACAACCAACCTGCTTCTGTTCTATTTGATTCGGGTGCCGATAAGAGTTTTGTGTCCTTAGCTTTTGAGCCTTTGCTTTCGATGACTAGAACAAAACTAGGAAAGCCCTTGACAGTAGAAGTAGCTAGTGGTGAACCCGTTGTACTCGATTCCGTTCTTCGAAATTGCCAGTTGAACCTTAATAACCATCTTTTCCCTATTGACCTCATACCAATGCAACTCGGGAGCTTCGATGTTATAGTGGGAATGGATTGGTTAGCCAAGTACCATGCTGAGGTGGTTTGCTTTGAGAAGATTGTTCGTATACCGCTTTCGACTGGTGAAATCTTAGAAGTTCGTGGGGAGAAACCTGTTAGTAGCCTTAAACTCATGTCTTGTACCCAAGCCCAAAAATACGAAAGAAATATGTCGCCTTCTTGGCACATGTTGTAGAGGAGAAAGGCAAGGGTAAGACTATCCAAGATATCCCTGTTGTTCGGGACTATCCTGAGGTATTTCCTGAAGAATTACCTAGTTTACCCCCTATACACCAAGTTGAGTTCCGAATTGATCTTGTACCTGGTGTGAATCCTATTGCTAAATCCCCTTATCGTCTTGCACCATCTAAGATTCAAGAGTTGCCTAAGCAGCTTCAGGAGCTTTCTAACAAAGGATTCATTCATCCGAGCTTTTCCCCCTGGGGTGCTCCTGTCCTATTTGTGAAAAAGAAAGATGGATCTTTCATGATGTGTATCGATTACCGTGATCTTAATAAGCTTACCATCAAGAATCGATATCCCCTACCTCGCATTGATGATCTCTTTGATCAGCTACAAGGTGCTACTTTCTTTTCAAAGATCGATCTACGTTCTGGGTATCATCAACTTTGAGTGATTGAAGAAGATATTCCCAAGACTGCTTTCCGTACAAGATATGGTCATTATGAGTTCACAGTTATGCCTTTTGGTTTAACTAATGCTCCTGCTGTTTTCATGGACTTGATGAATAGGGTTTGTAAGCCTTATTTGGACAAGTTCATCATCGTTTTCATTGATGACATTCTGATCTACTCTAAGACACGAGCTGATCATGAGCAACACCTCCGTCTTACAATGGAGCTCCTAAAGAAAGAACAGCTTTTCGCCAAGTTCTCCAAGTGTGAATTCTGGCTTAAGGAAGTTCAATTTTTAGGGCACATCGTCAACGAACAAGGTATTCATGTAGATCCCGCCAAAATCAGTGCGATTAAGGATTGGGATACACCTACTACTCCTACCGAGGTTCGTTCATTTCTTGGTCTCGTGGGCTATTACCGCCGTTTCATTGAAAACTTCTCCAATATTGCGGTTCCTCTCACTGCTTTAACTCAGAAGAATAAACCTTTTGAGTGGGGATCCAAACAGGAAGAAACTTTCCAGACCTTGAAACAGAAACTCTGTGATGCACCTATTCTATCTCTGCCCGAGGGCAATGACGATTTTGTTGTGTACTGTGACGCATCCAATTTAGGCCTTGGCTGCGTTCTTATGCAAAAAAAAAAAACACAAGGTCATAGCTTATGCATCAAGACAGCTGAAGATACACGAGAAAAATTACACAACTCATGATCTTGAGTTGGGTGCAGTGGTATTTGCTCTCAAAATCTGGAGACACTACCTTTACGGTACAAAGTGTGTAGTGTTTACTGACCACAAGAGTCTCCAGCATATCTTCAATCAGAAAGAACTAAACATGAGGCAACGACGCTGGGTTGAACTTCTAAACGACTACGATTGCGAAATTCGCTACCATCCTGGTAAGGCGAATGTCGTGGCTGACGCATTGAGTTGTAAGAAACATGTCAAGCTTCACTGTGTTCAAGTTCAATCTGATATTCAAACCCGCATTTCTCAGGCTCAACATACTTGTGTTACACAAGGCTTGATGGGTAAAGAATTACCGTGTCACATTAAGCATGAGCTTGAACTGAGAGACTTTGGGATATTCTATTTCATGGGCCGTTTGTGGGTCCCGAGTATAGACAATCTTCGCACCTTGCTAATGGATGAAGCTCACAAGTCTCGTTATTCTATTCATCCTGGTGCAGACAAAATGTATAAGGATCTTCGAACCCAGTATTGGTGGCCGGGTATGAAGAAAGACATAGCCTTATATGTTTCCAAATGCCTTACTTGTCCTAAGGTTAAGGCAGAACATCAACATCCCTCTGGATTATTGGAGCAACCAGAGATACCAGTTTGGAAATGGGAAAACATTGCTATGGATCTCATTACCAAGCTTCCGCGTACTAAAAGAGGTCATGACGCCATTTGGGTTGTTGTTGATCGTCTTACAAAGTCAACACATTTCTTGCCGATCCGTGAGGATCTATCTGCTGACAAGCTGGCTAAAATCTATGTGGATGAGATTGTATCTCGACATGGTGTTCCTTTGAACATTATATCTAACAGAGATGCTCGATTCTCATCTCGCTTTTGGAGAACCATGCAATCTGCCATGGGAACCCAACTTAATTTGAGCACAGTGTATCATCCGCAGACGGATGGTCAATCTGAGAGAACAATCCAAACACTGGAGGATATGCTTAGAGCATGTGTGATCGATTTTGGTGGTAGTTGGGATTTGCATCTACCGTTGATCGAATTCTCCTACAACAATAGTTATTACTCTAGCATCAACATGGCTCCTTTTGAAGCTTTATACGGTTGAAAATGTCATTCACCGGTCTGCTGGAATGAGATAGGTGAAGCTCAGCTTACTGTACCTGAACTCATTCTAGAGACTACAGACAAGGTCAAGAAGATTCGTGATAACCTATAGACAGCTAGAAGCCGTCAAAAGAGTTACGCGGATCGACGACGCAAGCCCTTAGAATTTCAAGTCGGTGATCATGTCCTACTCAAGGTATCCCCTTGGAAAGGTGTGATTAGATTTGGAAAGAAAGGAAAACTTGCACCACGCTATGTTGGACCATTCAAGATCGTTGAAAGAATCGGAAAAGTGGCCTACAGACTTGAGCTACCTCCTGAACTTGGAAATGTTCATCCAACATTCCATGTGTCCAATCTTAAAAAGTGTTTAGCTGATGTGAACCTCTACATACCACTTGATGAAATTCGTGTTGATAATACGATGCACTTCGTTGAGAAACCTGTGGAAATCATGGACCGTGAAGTCAAAAAGCTCAAACACAAGCGCATACCTATTGTCAAAGTTTGCTGGGAATCTAAACGTGGCCAGAGTTTACGTGGGAACATGAAGATCAGATGAAAGCGAAATATCTGCATCTATTCTCACAAGTTTCCTCTAAATAAATTTCGGGGCGAAATTTCCTAAAGTAGGGGAGACTGTGACATCTGCGCTTGTGTAATCATTGTACAAACTCTGAACAATTCAATATTAATAAAACAATGTGTTTTGATCCCAATTTTTGTTATTTATGTTTGACATTTTACGCGTTTTGATTTTTGATCGATTTTGAACTCTATATTGCTTTCTAGAAAGTTATACGCAAACTGGTGCGTAAACGTAATCAGTTTAAGGAAAAAAACACTCCGGAACATCAACATAAGCTTAACATACCTTAAATAACATTTACATAACTTAGAAATAAGTTTTGAAGGCTTTGGTATGGCAAAAACAAGTTTATTCGCTCATAGGGACTATTTGCGTCAACTTGCAAAAGTCAGCCGTTTCGTAAGGCAAGGTACAGTCCAGAACTTGATCATAAGCTAAACATACCATAAATAACCTAAACATGGCTTAGAAATAAGCTTTGAGTGGTTCGGTGTGCGAAAATATGCTTATTTGATCTTACAGGGACTAAAAGTGTTAAAAACGACGTAAGTTTGCATTTTCGCGCATATCTTACGTTCTGACCACATCTGCACATCCAAAATTTTTATACACACTAAAATATTTTTATTTTAGTGATCGGCATGCAAAAATATCATTCGTCGCTTAATTTGGACCGTTTTCGCGTTCGTTTGAGTTTCGTCGTAATTTGACGAATAACGCGACCGTACGACCAAACGAGCTGACATCCGAGATTTTTCCGAGCACATTTTAAGTCCTCTAAACTTTAATGACCTTGTAGAGCCTTGAAAATGGCTTAACAGGGGTCAAAAGTGCCTGAAATGAGCTTAATCTAGTGCAGGGACCATTTTTGCAGATCTGCCAAACTTGTCCACACGGGTCGCGTAAGCCCAGTCTCTACACTTACGCGGGCCGCGTGAAAAGGCGCAGCGACAGAAACTGTTTTTCTGCATTATGTTGCAACTTCAGGGGTTTTTCTTGCAAATTTCTTGTGTGGAGGCCAAGTTTAAGTGTTCTCCAAGTCCCTCAATCATATCCAAACATGTGTATGGCTGGGATCATTGCTTGATCACCACACAAAATGATCTTGATGGCTCTTGATTCCTATAAATAGCCAACACCTTCACTTTTTTCAATTGCTCATTCCTCTCAATCTCTTCTCATCTGATTTGGAGCTTCCACAAGTGTTGGGAACTTCCTCTTGGTTTTCTTATCTTCTTTCTTCAAGCTTTGGACTCTTGTGAGTATTCCTTCATGCTTGTTCTTTATTTTAGAGCAGAAAGTCAAACAGTTTGGCCAACAGTTTGACTTTCGGTTTTGACCATCAATTGGTCAAGTCAAAGTTCAATTGAACTTTGCAACGTGAGTGTAATCACGATAGTTATATTCCTTAGCGATTATACCTACTGATTACCACGTTAACTAGGTGTAGTGACGAGTCAAAGTTTCGGTCAAAATGCGTTTTAGCACGAATTTTGAAACGGAACTACTTTTAGGTATCAAAACACCTTGTTTTGATACCAAATCAGTTTTCTAAATTAGTTAAACATGTTTTGACATGTTTAACTCGTCACTATTAGTGTAGTGCTTGTTTAGGGTTTTAAGTTAAGCGGTCTAGACAACCACTTACACTTTCGAACCCGACCCATTTGGTCGATCATTAGGATCTGACCAAGCATGTTTAGTGATCATAGTTGCATAGGAAATAACCTCTGAGGTTATACCTTATGATCACCTAGGATTGGTTAGTTATTTGTTAAGTAGCTTATATGCCCATAAGAAATGACCAAAATGCCCTTTTGTAACATAAATCCATATTGTGCATATGTGAACATATTTTTGACATCTAAACTGACATAGTAACATGTTTAGGTATAATTGGGCATGTAAGACTTGACATAGCACATAGTTAACCATCCGAACATAGTTTTACGCAAACGACGCGTTATAGTGGCTTAAACTACCATAACGGGTCGAAACGGGTCAAAAGCACTTAGGTAGACTTTCAAATCAGAATGTTAGCTCTATTAAATCATACCATATGAGTTCAAATAATCATTTGATTTATAGAACATCATTCTATCCTATCTCCCGATTTAGGATCCGATTATTAACATAGTTACCTATACTAGGTGCTTTGTTGATTCCGTGATACTTGGAGCTTAAATTGGTCTTATTCTCAAGACTAATAAGCAATCCCAAGTGAGTACATAGTTCCCCTCTTTTACCGTTTTCAAATACTTTGGGATGATACACATGTACATACGTGTTACTTTCATGCATTTCATGCTTTTATGACATAAACATGCTAGTTTCACCTAGTACACATATAGTACATGCTTTCCATTATGTTTTGCTATGTATGTTTACTTAGCATGCTAGCACATTGATTTCATTAACATTTTTGCTATGTATGTTTACTTAGCATGCTAGCACATTGATTTCATAAACATTTTTGCTATGTATGTTTACTTAGTATGCTAGCACATTGATTTCATGAACATTTCTACTATGTATGTTTACTTAGCATTCTTAGTACATGGTTTTCACATGCTACATTGGTTATGACATTTGCTATGCATTACATTTGGTTATACATGATACAGTTTACACATGACATTGAACATGGTTTATACATAAACATTTTGACATTGAACAAGACATTTTGGTTGGTTATTAATAACTGACTTATGTAACGAGGCTATGTGTTATATGATAAAAGCATGGTGGATACGCCGCTAGTACTTCCTATATATAAGTGTTTTTATTGTATTATACATTGTTGCGTTATCTAAGCCACTTGACAAAGACATGAAACATTTTTACAAGAACACGACATTGTTTTACAAATTACACATTTTATACAAATTCACTTTTACTTGGTTATTTATTTAACCATGCATATTTCTTTTATATCATTTGATTTTCATATCGATTTTCATATGATTTTATAAAGGAAAATATTTTACAAGGTTCATGACTACATTTTTATTAAACACTTCTTCAATTTCAAGTCATGAATCCTACATAAACAAAACCTATGTATCTCACAGTGATTTTTATGCTGACGTACCTATTTTTACATGTGTTTCAGGTGCTAATGCATGATGATGTTTGTGCTACACTTAGGCGGATTTGGGCCTTAGTGACTTAAAAGACAGTTATTTATGTTATGTTTTATTTGAATTTCCAAGACAATGTAAACTCTATTCAATAATACAAAACTTTAATTACACTTAGGCGGATCTAAAGTTGAAAGATTTTGAGCACCGGTTGAAGATACGAAGGTCGGGGATCAAGGCTACTCGTGAATAATCCTTCGGGTTCCCTCGTTCTTTCGCTTTGGTTGTTTTGATCATGTTTCGTTCTTTCTACATGTTCTTTGCTTTTGTTCATAAGATGATTGTTGGCTAAACACTTTAAACTACTAGATTAGGATGATTAAATGATAAAGTTTGGATTTTTATTGTTCGTGACTATTTTCTGTGGATTGTTAATCTAGTAAAAGAATTGGTAATACTATTTTGGTGTGTCTGACTATCTTGATGAATGTCTTTAATATAATAGGTTCGTGTAAGATTATTTGCATTTGTGTTCATATTCATTGCGGTTAATTAGCCAATACATCGTAGGAAGTAATTTCGTGAATCGAGTAGGTCTAGGTGGTTTACTAATCTTAAAACCCGTAACGTGAGGGATTATCGGTTTGTCTAGGTTGTTAGATCACTAAAGTTAGGTGCTTTATAAAAAGACCAATTTAGTTAACCTTGCAATTCGTGCTAATCGAGTTAAACTAGTTTACCATAGTTACCTTAGACTTTCACACCATAAGGGTAATTGTCATATTAAGGTACTTAGTTAACTTAACTGGAAATCCGTAAGGAAATCCATATTAAACCGGTACTTTAACAGCTCGCTAGTTTCCATAGGTGTCTTCCTGAGAAGGGTTAGGGGTCCTGTTCGGTTTCTTAGTGAATTTATCCATGTTCCATAGTTTAGTCACGTCAATAGAATTCCATTCCGAGTTGATTAGGATTCATAGTTATTTTACCATCATTTGAGTAAAACTTCAAAATCTCGTATGCGTCTTTAGTTCATTTGTCTAGTTAATATTTAAGTTAATTGAAATTTAGGATTTTAGAACCCCCCCCCCCCCAAAAACATAAAAACAATTAGTCGTGTCAGTCTTTTAGTCTAATTTACGTAATTTAAAGAGTCTCGTGGGTTCGATTCGGGACTTAATTTACTTTACTATAGTCGGGCGATTCACTTGCTGGTTAGTAGTTTAGTCGAGTTTTAGAGACTCTAGAGTATAACTTCGTGTCTTAATTAGGTTAATTTAGTCATTAATTAATAAACTACGTTTAGCATATCATACATCAGTACTGCTCGTATTCCTTTCGATGAGGCATTAGTTTCAATTTTCAATCACAAAAGTCTTTTCAAGGTCAGGTTTTGATAAAACTGATGCTGAAACTAAAGCCATTTTAAGGGCATCAAAAGCAAGGTGACTTCTTGTTATCCATTTAAAAACTTCTTTCTTTAGCAACTTGGTTAAAGGTTAATCCAAATTTCCATACCCTCTTATGAAGCGTATTTAATAACCCTTGAGACCCAAGAATCCCCGTAGTTGCTTGACTGTGTTAGGAGTTGGTCAATTAACTACAACTATTTCTTATTTGGATCAGTACACACACCATCTTTAGAGATAACATACCCCAAATATTCTACTTATGTTCCTCCAAAGCAACATTTGGACCTTTTTTTGCAAAAGGTTTGTTGTTCCTCAATAGGGATGAGCTTGGTACCGACCAAAAAATGGGTACCGGCGCAAAAATTTCCCATTACGGTACGGTTCGGTACGGACCGGTATTTGAAGGTAAATACTGGTACCAAATTGGAACCAAAAACGCTAAATGCCGGTGCCAAATCGGTACCGAAAACATTTAGGTTCAGGAAATTCGGCACTGGTGCCTAGTTCCATTTGCTCATTCCTATTCCTCAATAAAGCCATAACCTCTTATATATACTGCAAATGTTGTGCCAAGTTCCTGCTGTATATGATAATAACAATGAAAAAGACTAATACACATTTTCTGAATAAAGGCTTGAAATGTATTAGTGCTTGAAGGTTGTCAGAGCATTCTTAAGGACAAAAGGCATCACCAAAAACTCTAGTAGCCTTCATGGGTTCTAAAAGTTGCTTTAGATACATCCTCAGCCTGCATTCTCACAAAAAAAAAATGTTAGAAATTTGTAAAATGACAAAATGCCCATAACTTTAAGGCTTTTGCCACATCAAGAGTTGTAGAATTATAAAAACTTTTTTAAATCTACTAAAAGGAGTCACATATAGATTGATTGCCAAAAAAAATATGTTTGAGTAGATTCATGAGTAGTTTTGTCAATTACAAGCAAAAGGTTTAAAGTGGGGAATATTGTTCATGTTATATTTTTTGATAATTTTTTATTGAAATTGGTATAAATGAAATCAAACTAACATTTGGTGGTTTGTGCAACATTTTTAATATTTTGGGCGGCCTAGTGAAACCTTGGGGCTTATATTTACATTATCCCTTAACTACACATTTCATTTAATCAAAGATCCTGCTAACATAATCTATTAATTCGTATAGATATAGATTTCTAAGCATAAACAAATAGAGAATCTATCTATACTTTCTATAAAAGAAGAAATCTGAGTGACATAAGAAAAGCTGATGTGGCAGCCAGAGAGGCTGTCCAACAATGCTTTTAATATGTCATTACTGCATCATAAGTCTTAATATATGAAAATCATTTTAAAATTCAATCAAACCTATGCCCTTCATTTAAGAGTCAAACATCTACACTTCATCCACAATTAAAACCTCTGCTCTTCACTTTACATTCAAACCTCTGCTCTTCAATTTCAAGTCATGAATCCTACATAAACAAAACCTATGTATCTCACAGTGATTTTTATGCTGACGTACCTATTTTTACATGTGTTTCAGGTGCTAATGCATGATGATGTTTGTGCTACACTTAGGCGGATTTGGGCCTTAGTGACTTAAAAGACAGTTATTTATGTTATGTTTTATTTGAATTTCCAAGACAATGTAAACTCTATTCAATAATACAAAACTTTAATTACACTTAGGCGGATCTAAAGTTGAAAGATTTTGAGCACCGGTTGAAGATACGAAGGTCGGGGATCAAGGCTACTCGTGAATAATCCTTCGGGTTCCCTCGTTCTTTCGCTTTGGTTGTTTTGATCATGTTTCGTTCTTTCTACATGTTCTTTGCTTTTGTTCATAAGATGATTGTTGGCTAAACACTTTAAACTACTAGATTAGGATGATTAAATGATAAAGTTTGGATTTTTATTGTTCGTGACTATTTTCTGTGGATTGTTAATCTAGTAAAAGAATTGGTAATACTATTTTGGTGTGTCTGACTATCTTGATGAATGTCTTTAATATAATAGGTTCGTGTAAGATTATTTGCATTTGTGTTCATATTCATTGCGGTTAATTAGCCAATACATCGTAGGAAGTAATTTCGTGAATCGAGTAGGTCTAGGTGGTTTACTAATCTTAAAACCCGTAACGTGAGGGATTATCGGTTTGTCTAGGTTGTTAGATCACTAAAGTTAGGTGCTTTATAAAAAGACCAATTTAGTTAACCTTGCAATTCGTGCTAATCGAGTTAAACTAGTTTACCATAGTTACCTTAGACTTTCACACCATAAGGGTAATTGTCATATTAAGGTACTTAGTTAACTTAACTGGAAATCCGTAAGGAAATCCATATTAAACCGGTACTTTAACAGCTCGCTAGTTTCCATAGGTGTCTTCCTGAGAAGGGTTAGGGGTCCTGTTCGGTTTCTTAGTGAATTTATCCATGTTCCATAGTTTAGTCACGTCAATAGAATTCCATTCCGAGTTGATTAGGATTCATAGTTATTTTACCATCATTTGAGTAAAACTTCAAAATCTCGTATGCGTCTTTAGTTCATTTGTCTAGTTAATATTTAAGTTAATTGAAATTTAGGATTTTAGAACCCCCCCCCCCCCCAAAAACATAAAAACAATTAGTCGTGTCAGTCTTTTAGTCTAATTTACGTAATTTAAAGAGTCTCGTGGGTTCGATTCGGGACTTAATTTACTTTACTATAGTCGGGCGATTCACTTGCTGGTTAGTAGTTTAGTCGAGTTTTAGAGACTCTAGAGTATAACTTCGTGTCTTAATTAGGTTAATTTAGTCATTAATTAATAAACTACGTTTAGCATATCATACATCAGTACTGCTCGTATTCCTTTCGATGAGGCATTAGTTTCAATTTTCAATCACAAAAGTCTTTTCAAGGTCAGGTTTTGATAAAACTGATGCTGAAACTAAAGCCATTTTAAGGGCATCAAAAGCAAGGTGACTTCTTGTTATCCATTTAAAAACTTCTTTCTTTAGCAACTTGGTTAAAGGTTAATCCAAATTTCCATACCCTCTTATGAAGCGTATTTAATAACCCTTGAGACCCAAGAATCCCCGTAGTTGCTTGACTGTGTTAGGAGTTGGTCAATTAACTACAACTATTTCTTATTTGGATCAGTACACACACCATCTTTAGAGATAACATACCCCAAATATTCTACTTATGTTCCTCCAAAGCAACATTTGGACCTTTTTTTGCAAAAGGTTTGTTGTTCCTCAATAGGGATGAGCTTGGTACCGACCAAAAAATGGGTACCGGCGCAAAAATTTCCCATTACGGTACGGTTCGGTACGGACCGGTATTTGAAGGTAAATACTGGTACCAAATTGGAACCAAAAACGCTAAATGCCGGTGCCAAATCGGTACCGAAAACATTTAGGTTCAGGAAATTCGGCACTGGTGCCTAGTTCCATTTGCTCATTCCTATTCCTCAATAAAGCCATAACCTCTTATATATACTGCAAATGTTGTGCCAAGTTCCTGCTGTATATGATAATAACAATGAAAAAGACTAATACACATTTTCTGAATAAAGGCTTGAAATGTATTAGTGCTTGAAGGTTGTCAGAGCATTCTTAAGGACAAAAGGCATCACCAAAAACTCTAGTAGCCTTCATGGGTTCTAAAAGTTGCTTTAGATACATCCTCAGCCTGCATTCTCACAAAAAAAAAATGTTAGAAATTTGTAAAATGACAAAATGCCCATAACTTTAAGGCTTTTGCCACATCAAGAGTTGTAGAATTATAAAAACTTTTTTAAATCTACTAAAAGGAGTCACATATAGATTGATTGCCAAAAAAAATATGTTTGAGTAGATTCATGAGTAGTTTTGTCAATTACAAGCAAAAGGTTTAAAGTGGGGAATATTGTTCATGTTATATTTTTTGATAATTTTTTATTGAAATTGGTATAAATGAAATCAAACTAACATTTGGTGGTTTGTGCAACATTTTTAATATTTTGGGCGGCCTAGTGAAACCTTGGGGCTTATATTTACATTATCCCTTAACTACACATTTCATTTAATCAAAGATCCTGCTAACATAATCTATTAATTCGTATAGATATAGATTTCTAAGCATAAACAAATAGAGAATCTATCTATACTTTCTATAAAAGAAGAAATCTGAGTGACATAAGAAAAGCTGATGTGGCAGCCAGAGAGGCTGTCCAACAATGCTTTTAATATGTCATTACTGCATCATAAGTCTTAATATATGAAAATCATTTTAAAATTCAATCAAACCTATGCCCTTCATTTAAGAGTCAAACATCTACACTTCATCCACAATTAAAACCTCTGCTCTTCACTTTACATTCAAACCTCTGCTCTTCGTAACCAAAGTAAACCTCTGGCCAGATTCAAAATTCTGGCTCCAGATTCAAAATTCAAAATTCAAAATTCAAACCATATATTCGAACCCTATAAATAAGATATATGAATCTCGCTCCACATTCAGATTTCAACTCTATCTCTCTTGCTCATATCTGCGAGCATATCTCTCTCTCTCAAATGCATAGCTCTCATGATTCAGCCGGCTAATCTCCGATTACAGGTTTTTGTTCGAACATTTGTTGATTCTGTTTACACATTATCATTCCAATATCATGTGTTTGAACTTCTGTTTACACATTATCATTCCAGTATCATTGTTCCAACATCGTCGTTCCAATGAAGCTTCCCTTCACACATCAGCGTTGCAACATCTATATTGCAGTATCATTATTGCAATATCGTGAAAAGTTGTGTGTGCTACCTTCTTTGATGGGAGAGTTGCATTGTTCCAACATCATTAAATCAAAATTCAGCTTTTCTTATGTCAGTGATATTTTCTTCTTTTATACAAAATGTAGATTGGTGCAACGTCGTTAAAAGATATATGTGCTACCTTCGTTGATGGAAGACTTGCATTTTAGGTTTGTGGCTTATTTTGATTACCTATAGTTTAATTTGATTATGAAGAAACAAGTGTTGATAATTTCGATAGTTTTAATTGATAGTGACATTTTAGAATATGTTAATATGCATATTGAGATTATTAAATTAAATAAACATACATAGAAAAATAAGAATTTACTGAAATATTCTTAAACTATTACACACTAGAGTTAACACTTGCTAGGATTTCGTAGACTCTGGCCTTTCCACATGTGATTTTATGCTCTCTTTTGTTTCTCAGATCAGTTAGCATGTTGCAGATTTTATGATCCTGTTTTAGTAGTTGTGTCAGAAACTCTTCTGCATTCTTCTTGAAATCTGATGGAGGAGAGTGGAGGACTTCATCGAGCAATGCTATGTTGTTCCAGGTTTTGTTGTAATTAGTGTCATTGATTATGTCGACTTTCATGTTTAGTTCTTCGTTTGTTCTTTTTTCTTTGAGTGACCACATCGAGAATTGTGTGTTTAACATCGTTGGTGTCTGACCAGTGGTAGAAGCTGAAGTTTGCCATGTAGATTTTTGTTGGATTTTCTGATTTTGATTGGTTTTTGACAGACAGTGATTTGTAAGACAATTTGTTGATGTTTCGAATCAAAATCATCAGTCTTTTATGGTGTTTAAAAACGCGTCTATATGGTAAATGAAGAGGTTAATTGTAATTATGATAACCTGTTTTTTTCTTTGAAGTTTTAAAATTTGTCCCTTGGGTTTCTTGATATTTAATTTTATAGTTTTCCCATAAAAGCTGGGGTTTGAAAAGGTTTTTGCATTAAAAGACTGTTGTTTTGAAATATAAGTTTTTATGTTTATATTAAAAATACACGTTTTCATTGATTAGATTATTAAATGTACAATGAGTTTAAGTGTGATTTCTTTCACTGTTAGATATTTAAGTATATAAACTCATTGCCACTTCGCATGTTTTTCATCACGTTTTCCTACGAAGATATCATACTGTAACAACCCGACTTTCCGGGTCATTACTTAGATCTGTAATTTCTTGCTTATTTACTTGTACTCTCGAGATTCGATACTAATTAACCCCTTTGCGATAACATGTTGGTTAACTATTTTTAAACTATATCTTCAAATGCATTTTAAACGCTTATTACAATACTTATTCAAAACGCCGTTATCACATTTGACGCTATTTTTAATGACTAATACTATTTAAACACACTTTATCGCATTGTTACTATCGCTATCACAACGCAACGCCAGCTCGAAACGTAGTTATTGGTATTGTTCTGTGTGTGTGTGTGTGTTATTATGTGCTTTACTTGTGTGTGCTTTATATATGTTTAAGGATGTTATTCAAAAACGCAATCGCAACTCTATCACAACGCAATCTCAACGCAAACTCGAAACGTAGATTTACTTTTATGCATTTAGGTGATTATGTATTGTTTGTGTGATTACTTGTTTGGATGTTATATGGTTATCTCAACGCAACGCTCATACGCTCAAACGCTTGCTCGCAACTCGCTTAAACACAACGCTTAACGCACGAAACAAAATTCGGAAACCAACAAAACGTAACTCGGCTGGTCGAATGACCCCCCGATCGAATGGACATTCGACCGGATGACCATCCGATCGGGTGGCCATCCGATCGGGTGGCCATCCGATCGACTAGCCATCTGACCCACTTCTCCACCGCCTTATCTTTCTCTCACACTATAAATACCCGTACACTCCACTGTTCACTGATGTGACATCTCTCTATCTGACCAACTCGCTCCAAGCCACTCTCAAGCACTTTTCTCATCGATTCAAGCCCATTTCGTAAGTATTTCTTCCTAAATATTGTACATTCATCATCACTACACACTTCTTCATCATCTTCTCCATTGAAATCGCTGATTTTCCTCATGAAATCACCTGATTTGGATCTCTTGAAGGTGACATCATCACGATTGCTTATGCAATCGGTTATGTGACGTCATCTCATCAAGAATCGTTCAGATCTAAAGGATTTCCACATATTTTAACACAAGTCTCAGCTAAATTTCAATATTTACCAACTGTTTCTACTTTGTTCAAACTTTTCTTCAACATTCTGCACAAAACCGATGGAATCCTTTCTCATTCATACTCTCCACTTATTCTCTAGTAGAGAGCCGGCTTGAAAACGGATTTCCACCAGAGAGATGACCGATTAACGGGTTGAACATGAGACTTCATCAAAAGAACAGTGAGTACAATCGAATGGGGTGATTCCCATCCGATGGGATGCACTAGACCATGATATGCTTCCATTGTTCGACACGTCATCATGCCATCTCCGTTAAACTCAAAACTTCTACTTAGAAATTTTACAAGTTTTCAAACGAACAGGTTGCCCACCCGAGTGGCCATCCGATCGGATGACCATCCGATTGAATGACCATTCGACAGGTGACTTTTCATCTATACTATTTCTTGTTCAAAACGATTTGACCAAAACTTCAAAATACCAAACTCTCGGTCGAATAGCCATCCGATCGAATGGCCATCCGTTCGGATGACCATCCGACCGGATAACTTGTTTGAATACTACAACGAAAACTTCAAAAGTTTCAAAATGATTTACAAACACACACTCAATCATTCGAATGATCAACCATTCGAATGGTCATCCGTCCGGATGACCATCCATCCGACTCACCATTCGACACTTATATCATCTGACGCACTGTTTACACGCTGTACTACGCTTACGCTTCTGTTCTATGCTTAGGCTAATCTCCACATGCTCCCTTCAATCCAAGACTGTGTTTATTCGTTGAACACATACTGTGAGTATACTCGAACCCATTTTCTTTTAACGCACTTTTGGGTGTTACATACGTTCGCTATCAAAACACAACAACACACAACGCAAACACTTTTAACGCTAACCGTTCCTGCATGTTATACGTGATCTATGAATGCTTCTTACTATGCTTAGACAGTGTTACACAGTATCGCCTCTAGCAACGATAGTACTATAGTTTGGACTCAGCACCTGTCGTGGACGGGGGTTGCTAGGGATCACATTAGTTTACTTCACGTGTCCGCTGGACATGTGTCGCGCATACTCTACAACGCAGTCTCGTGATTAAGTGTGAACATAGTCTGATAATTACTTGCTTCACCCGTTACGTGATACATGTTGGTTATGCGTAAACGCGTTTATACTATATGCTACTCAAACTTGTGTACTCACCTTTACACTTTGTGTATTGACTTTATTTTAACGTATGTGACAGGATGATTAGGATGCTTTACTTGCTATGCGTTGGTGAATCAAGTAGGAGGTCTAGAAACCCACCGAATAAGAAATCTGAGTTGTCGGAACAGTTTACTTGTTTTTGAGACTATTATCTGTATTAACTATTTTACTTATATGTTATTGGTATAGGGCTTTAACGTTAAATATTTTGTCACTAATAGTTGTTATGGATTCTCTTGGACAATCTGTTTCGCTCAGTGCCATGCCCCGATGATTCCGCCATCGGTTGGGGTATGACACATACTTTCACATCACTTGAGTAATATAGTTTGTTGAAATGGCATCATACACTTCTGCAAAATCAGATGATTTAAAGCAGAGTTTTATCAGGCAACTTGAGGAACAGGTGTATGAGGATAGGGCTACTCTTCGAGAGCTGAAGAGATGTTTTGATGGACTGCAAGTTGGCCTGTTCATGAGAGAGCACGTTTCCAGAAATCTGATGCGGATGCCTTCGACTTCCATTCGTGAGCTTTGTGTTGTCAGTAATATAGAGTGCGGTGATAGAGACGTGGAGTTCATAGCGATGCTGAAGGACATACATCGAGAGGTTCAGCAATCGATGGAGTTGAAGCTAAAACCCAACTTGTTGCTCAAAGGAGTGGCAATGTTTATGTTGTTGATTTGTCAAAAGAGAGCCCCAGGACTGATGCCTGTCTGTTCTCAGCTGCCTCTAACAAAGAGACAGAATTATGGCACAGAAGATTGGGGCATACAAATCTCAAGACAATCACTGATTTGTCAAAACAGGGCCTTGTAAGAGGTCTTCCACAAAAATTGTTCACATGTCCTGAGCATTGTGTTTCCTGCTTAAAAGGAAAACAACATAAAAGCTCTTTTAAGTCCATTGAAGAGTCCAAAACAACCAAGTGCTTGCAAATGTTGCACGTGGATCTGTTTGGCCCAGTAAAAGTCATGAGTCTAACAAAGAAAAGATATTGTTTGGTAATTGTAGATGACTTTTCTGGGTTTACATGGATTTATTTCTTACATTCTAAAGATGAGACTGCAGGCATATTGCAAGACTTTGTCAAACAGGTTGAAAAGCAGTTTGACCTGCCAGTAAAAGTCTTTAGAAGTGACAATGGAACAGAATTCAAAAATAGGGAGTTGGATGAGTTTTGTGTGTCAAAAGGAATTGTAAGGCAGTACAACATTTCAAGGACACCTGAACAAAATGGAGTTGTTGAAAGAAAGAATGGAACATTGATTGAGGCTATCAGGACCATGCTTGCTGTTTCAGGTTTGCCATTAACTTTCTGGGCAGAGGCTGTAAACACTCCCTGCTATGTCCATAACAGAGTTTTGATCAATTCCAGGCATCAAAAGACTGCCTATGAAATTCTGTATAAAATCAAACCACTGATCTCACACTTCAAAGTCTTTGGCTACCCATGCTTCATTTTAAACTTAAAAGATTCCATTTCAAAATTTGCAGCCAAAGTTGATTGTGGTTACCACTTGGGATACTCAACCACTGCTAAGGCCTACAAAGTGTTCAACACTAGTACTAAGACAGTGGAAGAGACTTTGAATGTAAAGTTCAATGAACTTTCTTCAATGAAAATCCCAGCAAATCCTGCAGAGTTATTTGATCTTGATAAATTTACTTTTGAAAAAATGTTTCTGTCAAGACTAACAGTGCAGGTTCATCTCAAAATCCTCCATCAGACTATGGATATGAAGTCATCATTCCACAACAAAAGTCTGCATCCATTGCTAGAGCAGCAGATGTTCAAAACAGCTGTCAAAGCTCAACCACTGCTACCTCAACAGTTGTTGACCAAAGTAGCCCTTTAACCCCTGCTTCCACATCCTCAAACACTGTTGATAAAAATCCTCAAACAGTGGATAAAAATCAACATGTTTCCACACCACTTCCTCCTATTCCTCCACCTCCATTTCAAGACCCTGTTGGATCATCAAAGTCACCAACAGTGGTTAGCTCAGATGATTCACATCTGCAGCCCTCACCCTTAAATGCCATTGTTCCATACAAAGGAGATTTAATCTTCTTGAAGTCTCATCCACCTGACCAAATCATTGGCAACATCAGTGAAGGGGTGCTCACAAGAAGCCAATCCCAAAACATCTGTCTTTTTGCTGCTCACAAGTACCAAGAGGCACTAAAAGACAACATCTGGGTAGAAGCCATGCAAGAAGAGCTCCAATAGTTTAAAAGACAACTAGTATGGGAGCTTGTACCACTACCAGAGAATGTGAGTCCTATTGGCACAAAGTGGGTCTTCAAAAACAAAACTGATGAAAGGGGTATTGTTGTCAAGAATAAAGCAAGGCTAGTGGTTCAAGGTTTCAGACAGGAAGAGGGCATTGACTATGATGAAACTTTTGCCCCTGTAGCAAGATTGGAAGCTATCAGACTGTTCTTGGCCTTTGCTGTCAACCACAACATAAAGGTGTTTCAAATGGATATCAAATGTGCATTCCTCTATGGTAAGATTCAAGAAGAGGTATATGTTTGTCAACCTCCTGGTTTTGAGGATCCATTTTATCCAAATCATGTCTACAAGCTAAACAAAGCTTTGTATGGCTTAAAACAAGCACCTAGAGCCTGCTATGAAACTCTTTCTACCTTTCTACTTTCCATTGGTTTCACAAGAGGTAAAATTGATAAAATATTGTTTCTAAAATGGAGAGGGAAAGATTTGATGATTGGCCAGATTTATGTGGATGACATCATCTTTGGAAGCACGTGTCCTAAAATGTGTGAAGAGTTCAGACAACTCATGATAGCTGAGTTTGAGATGAGTGCAATGGGTGAACTACAGTGTTTTCTTGGTCTCCAAGTTAAGCAACTGTAAAATGGTACTTTCATTCATCAAGGAAAATATGCAAAAGAACTTTTAACAAAATTTGACATGAATGATTTCAAACCATGTAGTACACCCATAGCAACCACCAAGTTAGTCATGTCTGATGAAAAGGATGATTTGGTTGATCAAACTCTTTATAGAAGCATGATTGGGTCTTTATTGTACCTAACTGCATCTAGGCTAGGGCTGGCAATAGGGTACCTGTTAAGACACGATTAGACCTGTTTGACTGAAAAATACACCCTTTGACTTTTTTAATTTTTTAAATAATTAAAATTACAATGTTAGGATCTATCATTTATTCATCTTTGTACATAAAACATAAAACTGTTTTATAAACATGAGGTAGAAAGTAGTTAAACGAGTCGTAATCATGTTTGAAACTTATGTTGTGCGCGCCGTCAGAAACCTGTTAAACATGTTAAGACACGATTTGCCAGCCTTAATCTAGGCTAGACATCATGTTTGCAACATGTGTTTGTGCAAGATCCCAATCATCCCCTAGAAAGTCAAACCTTATTGCTGTAAAAAGGATATTCAGATACCTAAAAGGTGCTCCCACACTTGGTATCAGGTATCCAGCTGATGGAAATATCAAACTTTTAGGATTCTCAGATAGTGACTTTGCTGGATGCAATACAACAAGGAAGTCCACTTTAGGAGGGTGCCAATTCCTAGGTAATTGCTTAGTGTCTTGGCAAAGCAAAAAGCAAACAGCTGTTTCAACATCCACTCCTGAGGCAGAATATATTGCTGCTGCAAGCTGTACAGCCCAACTGATATGGCTTCAAAATCAACTGCTGGATTTTGGTATCACTGCCTTAAAGACACCTCTCATGTTAGACAGTCAGGCAGCAGAAAATATCATCAAAAATCCAGTTTCTCATTCAACCACCAAGCACATTGACATCAGACATCACTTTGTGAGGGATTGCTATGAAAAAGGTTTGATTTCTCTGCACCATGTTCCAACTAAAGATCAGCTGGCAGATGTGCTAACAAAAGCATTAGATACATCCACCTTTGAAAGCTTGATCTCTAGAATTGGCATGCTGAACATGGAATAACAGGCAAAATCCTGTTTTTTCTATGAATAAAAGCATTAAAATGTTTTCAGAAAATCAAAAATTCATCCTTAAAATTAGCTAAAATGAAAATATTCATTAAATCCTTAAAAGTCTTCCACAACCATTGTTTTAGTTCAAACATCTGTTCTGTTTTTATTCTCCACTGCTGAAAGTCAGCCTCTGTTCCTTCATTGCCCTTGTTAATCATTGTTGTCCAAAATCAGTGTTTTAACCCACTGATGGCTATCCACTGATAGTAAAAGTCAACCACTGTTTTCATTTTCACTTCAGCAAACCACTGATACTTGCTTCATAAGTGGTTTCCTAAACAACCGTCTTCCATTATTCATCAGAGGTTGGCACGTGGTCAGTAATTGGTGACTTTTGTGTTGTCACATGTATTGTCTCTGGAATCTCATCTTCCAGAGTTACCTTTTTGGTGGGTTTGGGGGGCTTTTGGTAATTTATTTTTAGGCTTTTTGGTGATTTTTAGTGTGGGTTTCACAGCAGTGGGTCTGCTGCTGTGATCACCATGAGCAGTGGGCTCAATAGCAGGGGTCTGAGGAGCAGTTGTTGCTGCTAAATTCTGCTCAGGTTCCTATGTTTGTGTTTTTTAAGGTTTTGACAGCCTTGTGAATGTTTCAGAAAATAGGCTATTTATTTGAATAAGATTTCCTTGGATAAGCACATGTGCATTATCCTTTGAAAATTTCTTTTGTAAATCAAAACTTAAAAACCTTGGAAATAAGAGAAACGGTTTTTCTAATATTTTTAACCATATCATTGAAAATCTCCTGGGAATAGTTAAAATCACTTTCAGACATTATAGCACAGCCTAGGTATTGGATCTTCAATGGGATATCATTGAAGGTTGTTGTTTTGTTTGAAACACACATGAGGAGGGTATGAAACAAAAACCTCATAGCAGGTGGAAAGCTGCCCTTTTGTAATGTATCCTTCTTCATTTCTTCTTCATACCCTCTCTCAATGAAATCAGTTTGATAATCAGCCTTTGGAAAGGAGGTTTTACCTGTTGTATCATTCATTTCAAAAACCTCTGAAATGGTTTGAGGTGTGACAGTAACTGGAATTCCCCTTATGGATGAATTAATAGCTAAGGGCTTTTTATCCTTAACTTCAAGCTTTGCATTTTTCTAGAAGTCTCGTTGGGTATCCAGGTAGATGGTTGCGTTGCAAGTCAACAAAGTTTTGTACTTTGAAGACAAAAGTGCATCAATGACGAAGTGAAAAGTTGTGTTTTGACTTGGTTTTTCAAGTATACACAGGTAGTTGTGAGGGGATTTGAATGGAAGAGCCATGGTGATTTGAGAAAGAAATTGGATGAAGGAAGATGTGTAATTTGAGGAAATTTGGTGGTAACTGCTTTTGAAAGGAATTTTGAATTCGATTCGACAGTGAAAACCCTGTTTGGGGTTTTGATCAGGGTTTTATAAAGTGAAAAAATGAATGTTGACGTGGTAGCGGTTATAAAGATCTGACGGCTAAGTAACCACTATTGCTACTTCGTCACAGCAGTTGGAGGAGAGATCTCAACCTGAGCCTAAAACTCCTCCTGCATCCTCTCAAAAGGATCAGGTTGTATCCATAGGGATACCACATTATGAAGCACTAGATTCACTTGAATCTATCTTCCACAGCCCAGCTCCCAGGGTAAATTCTCTTTCTACCCCTATCCTCACTACACAAATTCCACCATCAATCATGCCCTTGTTGGATGCACTTGATATGGACCAGACACAAATCAGTTCTTCTCAACCACCTGTCAATGAGAATATACCTCAACAAGTGACTGAGTCTGGTTCCTCTATCCTTGCAAACCCACCAACAACTGAGGAGGTTACACTGCAGGAATTAACAGTAATTCCTGTCAGTAGTTCAAGTGGAGTAGCTACTACAGGTGTTGAATCCACTGATTTACAACTGGACAGTAGTTTCATCAGTAAGACCCCCTTGAAGGCAATTTCTTCTTTGGGAACCATAGTATCTACTGGTGTGCTTCCATTATACACTGGTGTGCTTAAAATGGTAACCTCTGCTGAAGAAAGAAGTCCCCAGTACCAAGAACAAGGGGCATTAGTGGATGACTTTTGGTAAACTTTCCCTAAGTCAACTGCTGATACAACCACTACTAGTGGGAAATCAGATGATCCCATTAAGTTGGGTGATGATTTAAAATACAAAGAATTGACGAAGAGGGTTATTAAAATTGACACATCTGTTGTAGAAATCAAAACTATGCTGCAACAATTGTTACAATCTCAAAAGGCTACACCCACTGCTGCAACATCTGCTCATTCTCCCACTGAGCTTTGGAATTTATTTCAACCTATGCTTCATCAACAGAGACAATATGCTGATCAACAACATGAAATTCAGCTCCAACTTTTCAGAAACATGATGGAAGCTAGGTACAAGGATACACAAGCAGATATCAAGGCAATCAAGGCCCATTTGCTTCAAACCACTGGCACTTCTCCTCCTACAGATGTGTTTGTTGAGAACCCTGATGATGCCAAAAGGGGGGAGAAGGGTAAAAAAGGAAAAGAAGGTCTATATCTGCCACCAGACCCAATGTCTAAACTTATGGTGGAAATACCAGAGCCAAATGGATCAAAGAAGGTTGATGTGACTCTAAATGCCTTTGCTGAAGAAAAAGTAAGGCTAAAAGAGAAAATGGAAAGAAAGGGAGAGAAAAGATTTGAGCAAGAGAAAAAAGTTTTGATGGAAAAGGAAGAGCATGGTACTTCTACAAAAAGAAGAAAGACTACCAGAAAGGTAAGCCAACCCAAAATCACCACTCCTTCCAAAACCACCAAACATACTCCTCAAATCCCCAAAACTTCCTCACATCAAACCTCCAAACCAACAGATGTTGAAACACCTGTTGTACCAACAATTGTTGATACTTCAGTGGTTTTAACAAATGTTATCCCAACTACTGCCATCACCACTTCATCAACCACTTCCATACAAAAAACATCACCACCATCACAAAAACCACCTGCTAAAAAGCAGAATACAACTGTTGACACATCAATAGTTGTAGTGACAACAGTGGTTGAAACACCAGTTGTTTCAACAGCTGTTAGTCAGTCACCTATCACCCCAAATACCACCACTCAACCCACAAACACACCACCAATCGCTCCAAAGCATAAAAGGAGAAAGGTAACAAACATTGTACTGGAAGATGACACTTCCCCACCTCTAACATCTTCACAAACTCTGACCTTAGCCACTATTCCAAATCCTATTCCAATCTCTTCAGTTCAAGCCCAGAATCCAAACACTGCCCTAGTTCCTATGGGAGTACAATATCCATTAGACCTTCCAGCAGTCAGAGAGGAGATCAAATCCTTCTACTCTGAAGATGACCCTGCAAAAAGGAAACTCCCATCTCTCCAAGGTTACCCTTTGCCAAGAAACATAGAAGAATATTTGAAATTAAAGGTCAAACAAGCAGAGGATATATCTCAAAGAGATACAAAGGGAAAGTCGGACAAAGAAATTCAAAGGAATTTGCAATAACTGCTCACCAAAGTCAGAACCTTAGAGCAGTTCTCAAAAGATCTTTGTCAGAAGTTATTAGAGAAGGATGATGAAAGTATGAGACAAGACTATCTTGAATCCATCAGTGAACTTAAGTAGGAGATTGCCATAATTCAAAAAGATGATTGAAAACAAAGTAAAGAAAACTCCTCCAGTTTGGGCAAAGTACAAAAAGAATGTGCCAGAAAGAACTTTGAAGCTTAAAAGAATGAAAGAAGAGCTCATACCTGTTGATTATGGGTCAAGGAACCAGGTCACAAGATGGTTAGAGGTAAAAGTGTTAGATACCTATAAAAGGTTGGAAGAATTGAGGAAGAAAGATCCCACTGCTCCCAAAAAGCCTGATTATCTAGAAACAGTTCTAGAAGCAGTGGTTCCGGTCAAACAAAAGTTGCCCAATAGAAGATCCACTGCTCCACCTGTTGCCATCCTTTATCAAAGAAGAAAACAAAAGCAGATGGATGCTGAAACTAAAGAAGACAAGGCTCAAGAAGAATACATCTTGAAAATGGTTCTTCAGGCACTGATGGCAGAAAAACAAGACTTAGTACAATCTCAAAATCCTGCCAAAGTTGTCATCACCAGGCCTCCATCTCCAAACTCATCTTCAATAAAAACTCTCCCAAGAAACCCATTGGATTCAAAGATACTAAAGAGGAAGTCTAATCAAAAGACCCACGTATTGACTCTGCTCAAATCCAATGGTGATGTGAAGCATATATCAAGGGAAGAAGCACTTGGCCTGGGTGTTGAAGATCTACAAGATCTCCTTGAGCTTACACTGTGCAGGGATGAGGATGGTGTAGATTCCATGGACTTTGAATTACAATTCAAAGGACAAGTTAAGGAACTACTGATGAGGCAATAAAGATCCAAAAATAATGAAGAGTTTTGGCATCATCTGTTCTAGGGGGAGATTGTTGGGATTAAACCCTACAAAGGAACAGTTGATAAAGCCAAAACTATATCAGATCAGTGGATTCAGAATAAGCAGTTGTTTGCACTTAGTCTTTCCCCTTGAAAGTGATCCTATCATCTGCTGACCTCTAAGCACTGCTCTTCACAACAACTGCTGATGCCTAAAGACTGATGAAGATAAAGCACTGATGCTCAAACTACTTATATGGTTCAAGTACTGCTGAAGACACAAAGCACTGTTGGAGCTATAACAGTGGAATGAAGAAGCAGTAGTTTACTTTATTCATTGTATTGTATTGTAATCAGTAGTTAGAAAGCAGTGTTTGTATATAACAGTTGTTAGAGGTTGTTAGGAGGTTAGATGTCACTTTCATGGTGACGTCAGCCAAAGATGCTCAGTTGTTTGTTCGATACTATAAATAGAACAGTACCCTGTACTGTTCTATTAGCTCTCTTCATCACAAAGTCATTATGTACGAACAATCATTGTGAGCTCAGGCTGAGGGGGAGATTAGTGCATGCATGCATTGTGATTGATAGTTATAATAAATACAATCATTCGATTCCAAGTTAAACATGTTTGCTAAAACTATTTCTCTCATTGATTGTGTATTGAAAGTTTGTTTCATCTAATTCCGCTGCATTTAACTCTGTTTCATCTTCATTCTAATCAAACAAGCACAATCAAAGGAAACTCAGATCCTAACAGATTAGATGTTGCACAGTAGGTGAACATTGTGATTGTAGACCTTTGTATAAGCATGCTGCTATTATCATATATTCGAACATTCTTATGAAACAACTGTTTATCCTAACGACTGTTGATTTACCACTGGTGAATAAATGAATAAATTTTAATACTAGTAATCTTTGTTGTCGCATATTCATTTTAATTATTTTAGTCATTCCTAAGTATTATTATATAATTTTGAATAACATCTAAGGATTGCAGACTGATATTGATGTTGATGTTTAATTGTCTCTGGGTTTGATTTAGATTATGTTGATGTTGAATTGTGTCTGAACAGATGTTTGTTAGTCAACAGAGGTTTAAAAGGATTAAAGGTTGGTTTAAGGCTAAACAGATGATTGTAAAGACAAAATAAACTATAATATTTGTTCATCAATAACAATTTTTTGGAAGAATTTACAGTAAGACCAAATTACAAAGAGTCAATATTTGTTGTTGTAAAAGGCCTGTTGTAGCTAAAGTCTGACAAAAGAGAGTATCTGCTGATGAATAAATGTCTGAAGATGCAAAGGTCTGCTATGGTTCAACAGATGTTAATGAACAACAGATGATATTTAATCTTAAAATGCTCAATAGAGGTTTTCATAGTAACAGTGGTTAGGCTAATAGAAAATGTTGGAGTAACGACTGTTGAGTTACAACTCTTGAAAACAACTGTTTTTGAAACCTCTGCTTGCCTAAAAATTCATCCACTGCTGAAAGGTACCGTCTGTTGTCATAACTTCTGCTTATCCAAATGACTGTTGATTTACTACACTGCTGACTGTCATCCATTATCACAAGAGAGGTTCTGACGTGGACAAATGTTAGCTAAAAATAAAAACACTACTGAAAGTTATCATCTGTTCTCATAACTTCTGTTTATCTAACGAATGTTTGACTTACACTGTTCCCAACTTCTATAGTCGGCCAACAGAGGTTTCCAAACAACTGTCATCCGTTGTCACAGGAGAGGTTTTGACGTGGACAGATCTTAGCCATCAGATATTTGTAACTACTGCCACTTCAGCCTTCACTTTTTTCTCTATATAAACGTTGTTTCATCCCTAAATTGAGCTTCTACCACTGTCTTCTCGAATTCAAAATTCTCATAAGCAGTTTCCAACATATTAAAAACCCTCCAACTTAAACCCTGTTTCATCCCCAAATCACCTTCTTCTCCGATCATGTCTCTGAACATAAAAACGCTCACAACTACCTCCCCATCTTCGTGAAAACCAGCTAAAATACCAGCTTTCACTCAATAATTGACCTTTTAACGTCATCAAAATATAGATCAATCCTTACTGCTGATGCTCTGGTTCATACGGAAACACTCCGACAATTTTGGTTTAATACTGAAATAGAGTCTGAAGATAATAATCCGGTTGCCATCACATCTAAGGTCGGGAAAAGTGTGGTACGAATTTTCCATCTACAATTTCCACTACATTTGCATTGGACGACTTAGGAGGTAAGACCAACTTTGAAAAACGTGAACTTCATACATAATTCATTTAAATAGGGTATGATGCACAGTTAAAGGAAGTTACTATGTACAAACCAAACATCCCTCCTCTAATGAAATTTTTGTTTCATACTCTTTTAACTTGTCTCTCAGCCAAGACCACCGCATTTAATGAGATACCTTTAAACATTCAGTATTTGGGTTATGCTATTTTACAAAATCTTATTACAATTTATCACAAGAACGGTTTTCTGATTTGTTGACTAATGTGAAAAATGTGAAAAAAATTGAATAAAGGTGCTCGTAATAATGCTTTTCTGTTGTATCCAAGTGTTTTAAGCTACTACCTACGAAAACAAGTGTCATAAACAAATTTTGAACAAGGTGTTGCTTTTCAAATAAATAGACTTACAAGTAAAACTTTTACCAAACTTATGGATAAAGAGTCAAAAGTTTCAAAAACAGAAACAAAGGGAGATGAGCCTATTTTAGACGCGTTCGCATCTGTTGCCCAAACCTCTGTTGTTAAGCCAACTGTTCCTGGTGATCATGGCACCACAACCGGTGTTGTGAAACACACACCAACAAAACGCAAAAAGAAACCTGCCACATCCAAAAGCCCACCAAAACTAAACAAAATAAAAAGGTTCCTCTGGAAGATGAGATCCGAGAGGTTAATCCAGTGACAGCACAAATGTCACTTGAAACCACTGCTGCTACTTCCTCACAGTTGTTGGAAAGATCTCAACCCATCCAAACTCCTCATGTATCCTCACAAAAGGATCATATTGTAAGCACAGTGACACCACAACATGAAGTAGACCTTTCATATGAAAATATGTTTATAAGCCCCTCTCCTAGGGCAATCTCGCTTTCTACACCACAACCCTCTTCTTAAGTTCCATCAACAACATTACCTCTGTTTGATGCAATTGAAATTTAGAAACAAAACAGTTCCTCTCATCCACACATTACTGAGAGTAGAGCCCAATAAATGACTGCTTCTGAACCAATTCAATCTGCTATCCTACAAATAGTTGATGAGGTTATCCTCGTTGAGTTTTACGAAACTCTTGGTGGTAGTTCAAGTGGAGCAGCAACTACAACTGTTGAACCCAATGGTGATCAGTTGGAAGTGGTTACATCATTAAGACTCCCTTGAAGGCAACCACTGATGAGGTTACAACTGTAGTCTCTGCTTCAGTGGGAAGTCCCCAGAACCAAGAAAAAGGGGCATTTATTTATGATGATAAGGAGTCTTCTCCTATTATCAAAACAAATACAACCACAACAGGTGGGAATTCAGATGATCCTATTAAAGTAGGTGATGAATTAAGTTATAAGGATTTGACGGTTAGAGTGTCTACCATTGAAAAAGATGTTGCTGAAATGAAAGAATTGATGAAACAGATGCTAGATCTTCTTAAAAGTCAACCTACCACACAGCAAATCGCCAATGAGCTTTGGAATTCTATGCAACCCATCCTTCAAGCTTAGAGGAATATGGCTGAAAGTAACTACAATTTCAGTTTGGAATTTATCAAAAATGTTGGTTGATGCTAGGTATAAAGATTAAAGATACACAAGCAGACGTTATGAACATTAAGGAACATCTGTTCAAACTTACTGGCTCCACCCCTACATCAATCTTTGAGAAAGATGATGATGATGATGATGATGATGATGATTGTCACGGCCCCCGACCACGCCCTAGACGGGAGCCGTGAAGCAGTGAGTGGTACCGGTGGTTATTTTAAAAACATTGCAGCGGAAATGTTCATCAGGACCGTGAGTTAGGAAAAATATCAGAGTTTAGAAACACCGGATTTTATTTATTAAACAGATGGGAATAAACCCAGGCTTTACAAAGGTAGCTTTTATATTGGATAATCCAAATACATAAACAACGTTTTGTAATTTAATTTAATGATAAAATGAGCCACTTCTTTAAGCCTTTTTTGGTGCCGTATCCAACTCTTATTTCGATCTACTGTAATCACCTGAAACGCATTTTAAAAATATTTGGTCAGTAGGAAATACTGGTGAGTTCATTCGTTTTGTACAAAAACACATTTGTTATAATTCACAGAATTAAGAGTTTTTACATTTGCCTCTATCTTATAATTGGATTTACAAAGACTTAATCACTGTAAAATATAACTGGAAAACAGTGTTATCGGTTACAGTATTAAGAGTTTTTATATTTGCCCCTATCTTATAATTATCTGGTCCAGTTGTCACTCGACCGGATCTATGACTGTGGCCATATCACTAATTAGGCTCGCCCACCTAAGAGTGATAAAACAGTAGTAATGTGCACAATACCCCCACTTACTTCCAGTAATTAAAGATTTGCAAAGACTTAATCCCTGTACTTATAACTGGAAAACATTTAGGGTTTTACAAAGCAACTTTGATAAAAACAGAATGACTCACCTTGTTAGCATATAGTCTTGATTTAACAGGCCTCCTGATTCTAAGCCTTCTGATAGCTAAGCATCTATTTTGATTGTAAGTGTTTAGTGTAGAGTTTCTAGTAGTTAAACATTTAGTTTAACAGAGTGGAATACGTAATAGTGTTAAACCCAATCAAACCTAACGATGGTCACGAGATCAGAATCTTAACGAAATTCACAAAGTATAGTCTTATTTAGACAGCACTTTGGTATTCGTCCGTTGGTTTCTGAATCGATCAGACATAATATCGTATTGGTGATTATTGGTTAAAACACCAACGTATAGAGAGAAGAATAGAAGGAATGAGCAAGGAAGAATGAAATCCTAGGCTCTTATTTATAGGTAAGGCAGATTCCTTTCTTAGCTAGGAAGTTTTCTTACTGATTAAGTTTCTTTTATTTATTAGGTTTTTCTTACTGATTAAGTTTACTTACCTATTAAGTTTACTTATCTATTAAGTTTACTTAATTGTTTTAACTGTCAAGTTTACTTGGGTTTTTAACGGATTATCTCACTTAGCTGTTTTAACTAACTAATTTTCCTTAACTGTTTAATCAAGTAATTTACTTAGCCAATTAATTAGATTAATTTCCTTAGCTATTAAGTTTTCTTAGTTATTAAGTTTTCTTAACTGCTAAGTTTAACATAACTATTAAGTTTACTTAACCATTAAGTTTTACATAACCATTAAGTTTACTTAATTACTAAGTTTACTTAGCCATTAAGTTTTCTTAATTACTAAGTTTACTTAACTACTAAGTTTACTTAATCGCTAAGTATTCTAGTTTAACAGTTTCCTGGTTATGAGTTCTAATTTCTAGATACAATGGAACTCCTATTAGTGTATTAACTCAATTCACTTTAACGATAATCACGAGATCAAAATCCACAACGAATGACAAAGTATAGCCGGGTACCGGCATCACTTAAACATCCATTGGATCGGTTTCAATCGATTGGATAAAGCACCAGTGATTAGAGTTATTACCCTAATAACGGGCAGAGTTTCGGGTTTTAGGGAGGGGTATAATACCTGAGTATTATAGCACTATATGTTTAGAGAGAAAGAAAACAATTGAACGAATTGAACTGAAACCATCGGCTACTATTTATAAGCTGACATCAGGGCGGGTCACGGCCCGCGACACCTTCATTTTCATTTTTCACAGCCCGCGAGGAAGCATAGGGCGGTTTAGGGTTGCTGAGTCATAGCGTCAGGTCGACACGTGTAGGGACACATGGCGTAACACGTGTCTGGATTGAGATGAGTCTCTCGCGCCCCGCGAGAGATCTCTCTTCGTTGGTCGCGGCCCGTGAGAACACCAAAAATCAAAATTTTTTATTTCTCGTTTCAGTTTTCGTCGTACGCATTTAGGGTTCCGGTTAGGTTCGTTCTAGGGTGTTTTTGAGGGTTGTTACATGCTCCCCACCTTGTTTTAAATCTCGTCCTCGAGATTTACGGAAATTTGGAGGAATATTCTTACTTCGTCACTAATCCTAATTTCCAAGTATACTTGGGTCCTTGCTTTGAATTCCACTTTACTTTGACCAGAACCATTTTCCATTCTTTGAGATTCTTTTCCTTGACTTGTAAGATCTTTTAATGGACTTAAATTTTTATTTTACCTCTATATCTTAAGGAGGTATAATTAAAGATTTATCAGCTAAGTATTCATTAAGTTGCATACATGAAACACATCATGTATTCCTGTCATTTCTTCTGGTAACTCTAGCTGATTAGCTACTGATCCAAATGGTTCAGCAAATTTTAGACTTAACTTTTCTTTCTGGCCGCATTGGACTATTCCCTTCTCATGGAGAGACTTATAGTATCATTCTTATTCTGATTTGAAATTCTAATAGTTTGCCCATCTTATGGCCTGATAGTTGCTTTTCTCATACTTTTGCCCAACATACTAGATGTTATCTTCATCTATGAAGTGATTCAACCGGGTAACACTAATACTTGTAGGACAATTATTGAAAAATATTATGAGTGCTAAATGATAGTCCTACTTTCATCAATATTTATCGCTCATGTACTTAGCATGTCTTTTTATGCTTGTAGTGTTCCTTCACACTACTCAAAATAAGTCGAGTTAAAATTTTCCAAAAATGAGAAGTGAAATGACTATCTTGATTTAATACAATAGATAACAGGATTCTATGTAACGAGATTATTTTATCCCCACACAACTTAACTAAGTGTCTTATACTAAAGGGTTTCCTTAATTGGTAGGGATTGAGCAGACTTGGTTAGTCGGTCCACAATCACCCAGATTGTGTCGTTTCTTGTTTTGGGTAATTTGGTAACAATATCCATTGTTATCAATCTCATTTCCATACTGATATCTTTATCCTTGAGGTAAACCTAAAGGGTTCTAATGTTTAGTTTTAACTTGCTAATAAACTAAATACTTGTAATTTGCTACATCCTTCTTCATTCCTATCTATCCGCAATTTAATCCAAGAGCACATACTTATTTCGGCTTCTTATAAAACTTATGACTTAAGGCATCAACTACTACATTAGTCTTGACTTTGTGATATAACAATCGGTGTTGTTCCTAGTCTCAGATGAATTCTGAGTTCCTCCTTATGATCGGGTGATAGTCCACGTAGATCCTCTGTGAAAACGTCGGAGTATTCTGATATTACTAGAATTTCTTTCAGTTCCATGCCTCTAGTGTTAATGAACTCCGAGACCATATACGATATGTCTTACTTCCGTGCATAACTCGCAGCTTTCATCATAGCGACGAACTTTGTCGGCTGGTCTGTCTTGTCTTCTTGTGGTCACCTTTCCTGTTGGTTTGCAAACCTCAACCTAATTAAGCAATTACCTCCGGAATCATCGTTTCCATTTGTTCCTTTTTATGAAGGAGACAGAATTTCCTTTTTGTCAGTTCTTTTCATTTTTTTCCATTTTATTGCATATGTCTTGATCATGTGTTTCGAAGATCGGGTCTTACTATTTTAATGCCTAATTGTTGAAGCATACATTACTTCATCCCTCTTGACGTATATACTAATGGGTTGGACAACTTTAGTCCTTTGCAGCCCATGTATTGTTGTAATAGTTTCTTTATTACTTGTAATCTTAGTAGGATTATATGTGAAGAAAGTCTTTGTAAGTGCATCTAGTCGTGGTTACTCTTATCTTCGCAAGATTTCTTAAAGAAAGTAGAATTACTCTTATTAGCGTAAGTTTTTAGACGTTTTGTTCCTAGCACAACTTTAGCTATAGGTTTCCTAATGCGTTAATAATCTAAGGTAACGCAAGGGGAATTCTTATACTTTCAATGGCGTCCCAACTTAAAAGGGTTTACATCGTTCATCTTGTCGCACGAGTTACGAGATGGATGATCAATAGTTTTTTATGTCGGAATCATAGATGTATATAAGAGATTCCTGATAAAGAAATCTAGAATTATCATTGACACCCATGCTCGTGCTTTATTCTAAATTGTCAATCCTTATGGTTTTTTGATTTCCTTATAGATATACATATCTATACAATCATATATTTCATATACTGTAATATACATACCATTCATAAGGTCAATGTATTTAACAGATTCATGTTTCCAAAAATAAGTCAGACATCAGGTCATGATACCATTTAGGGAATTATGTCACTAGTGTGACATATTATATACCCCATCTTACCCGGTTCTCGCCGGAGAGGTAATTTGTATTTCCCATAAATAGATTTTTCTAAATTCATGATTTAAAATGAATCTTCTATTAGGGCTTTTATTAAAGAACAAGGTAATTAGTATTCACATGATGGATCATATTCCAGAACCAAGTAGTACCAATAAATAAGAAATAACCGTGGCCAAGTGTTATCGCTTATTTACCATACTTGCAACATTCTAGTCATCATCCCCACGGCATACCAATACCCATCACACTTTATTTATGCAAGTAATTAGCTTATCTCGAAGCTAATACTAAAGTGTCTTTCTTAAGTTCAAGTCTAAATACTATCACGTGTGCTACCAGTTACTAGCAATTTCCTAACTCTTTCGTTTAAGCTTAGGTATTATTACAACACCCAATTGCTTAAACCAGTGGCTTGGCTCTGATACCACCTCTGTCACGGCCCCCGACCACGCCCTAGATGGGAGCCGTGAAGCAGTCGAATGGTACCGGTGGTTATTTTAAAAACATTGCAGCGGAAATGTTCATCAGGACCGTGAGTTAGGAAAAATATCAGAGTTTAGAAACACCGGATTTTATTTATTAAACAGATGGGAATAAACCCAGGTTTTACAAAGGTAGCTTTTATATTGGATAATCCGAATACATAAACAACTTTTCATAATTTAATTTAATGATAAAATGAGCCACTTCTTTAAGCCTTTTTTTGGTGTTGTATCCAACTCTTATTTCGATCTACTGTAATCACCTGAAACGCGTTTTAAAAATATTTGGTCAGCAGGAAATACTGGTGAGTTCATTCATTTTGTACAAAAACACATTTGTTATAATTCACAGCATTAAGAGTTTTTACATTTGCCCATATCTTATAATATGATTTGCAAAGACTTAATCACTGTAAAATATAACTGGAAAACAGTGTTATCGGTTACAGTATTAAGAGTTTTTACATTTTCCCCTATCTTATAATTATCTGGTCCAGTTGTCACTCGACCGGATCTATGACTGTGGCCATATCACTAATTAGGCTCGCCCACCTAAGAGTGATAAAACAGTAGTAATGTGAAGAATACCCCCACTTACTGCCAGTAATTAAAGATTTGCAAAACTTAATCCCTGTAGTTATAACTCGAAAACATTTAGGGTTTTACAAAGCAACTTTGATAAAAACAGAATGACTCACCTTGTTAGCATATAGTCTTGATTTAACAGGCCTCCTGATTCTAAGTCTTCTGATAGCTAAGCATCTATTTTGATTGTAAGTGTTTAGTGTAGAGTTTCTGGTAGTTAAACATTTAGTTTAACAGAGTGGAATACGTATTAGCGTTAAACCCAATCAAACCTAACGATGGTCACGAGATCATAATCTTAATGAAATTCACAAAGTATAGTCTTATTTAGACAGCACTTTGGCATTCTTCCGTTGGTTTCTGAATCGATCGGACAGAATATCGTATTGGTGATTATTGGTTAGAACACCAACGTATAGAGAGAAGAAAAGAAGGAATGAGCAAGGAAGAATGAAATCCTAGGCTCTTATTTATAGGTAAGGCATATTCCTTTCTTAGCTAGGAAGTTTTCTTACTGATTAAGTTTCTTTTATTTATTAGCTTTTTCTTACTGATTAAGTGTACTTACCTATTAAGTTTACTTATCTATTAAGTTTACTTAATTGTTTTAACTGTCAAGTTTACTTTGGTTTTTAACGGATTATCTCACTTAGCTGTTTTAACTGACTAATTTTCCTTAACTGTTTAATCAAGTAATTTACTTAGCCAATTAATTAAATAACTTAATTAGATTAGTTAATTAACTTACTTAGCTTGCTTAACTGCTAAGTTTCCTTTCCTGTTAAGTTTCCTTAGCTATTAAGTTTTCTTAGTTATTAAGTTTTCTTAACTGCTAAGTTTAACATAACTATTAAGTTTACTTAACCATTAAGTTTTACATAACCATTAAGTTTACTTAACCATTAAGTTTACTTAATTACTAAGTTTACTTAGCCATTAAGTTTTCTTAATTACTAAGTTTACTTAACTACTAAGTTTACTTAATCGCTAAGTATTCTAGTTTAACAGTTTCCTGGTTATGAGTTCTAATTTCTAGATACAATGGAACTCCTATTAGTGTATTAACTTAATTCACTTTAACGATAATCACGAGATCAAAATCCACAACGAATGACAAAGTATAGCCGGGTACCGACATCACTTAAACATCCATTGGATCGGTTTCAATCGATCGGATAAAGCACCAGTGATTAGAGTTATTACCCAAATAACGGGCAGAGTTCCGGGTTTGGGGAGGTATAATACCTGAGTATTATAGCACTATATGTTTAGAGAGAAAGAAAAGAATTGAACGAATTGAACTGAAACCATCGGCTGCTATTTATAAGCTGACATCGGGGCGGGTCGCGGCCCGCGACACCTTCATCTTCATTTTTCGCGGCCAGCAACGAAGCATATGGCGGTTTAGGGTTGCTGAGTCATAGTGTCAGGTTGACACGTGTAGGGACACGTGGTGTAACACGTGTCTGGATTGAGATGAGTCTCTCGCGCCCCGCGAGAGATCTCTCTTCGTTGGTCGCGGCCCGCGAGAACACCAAAAATCAAAAAATTTTATTTCTCGTTTCGGTTTTCGTCGTACGCATTTAGGGTTCCAGTTAGGTTCATTCTAGGGTGTTTTTGAGGGGTGTTAGAATGATGATGATGCCAAAAAGGGGGAGAAAGATTCACTGAGAAAGTTGCCACCAGATTCAAAAGCTAAATCAAAACCAAAGGTGCAACAACAGCCAAAGTCAGCTGAGCAAAAATCTTCTGCAAAAGCTTCAAAAGCTAGAAAGGAAAATGGGATTGATGAAATCCTAAACCAGAAAGGTGAAGAGATAGTTTTGGAAAAGCAAAAGAAGCAATATACAAAGGAAAGCACTGCTAATCCTACATAAATTGTATCCTCTGCTGAACCTAAATCCAAACCTTCTCCAAACAAAACCACCACAAAAGATAGAGAAAATAGCTTCAACACCATCATCACCCATTCTGTCAATAGATGCTGATATAACAAAAGTATCAGCAGATGTTAGCCAAACAGCTGCTGAGACACCAGTTGTGTCAGCAGAAGTTTGTCAAACATCTGCCAAGCTTATTTTCACCACACCAACAACATTACAAGCACATCTAACATCTGAAAGACTTCCCACACATTCACCTTCACCACCAAAATGTGCTCCTTTACCAAAAAAACCTAAATCCAAATCTTCTCCAGAAAAATCACCACAAAAAAAATAGCTTCAACAGCATCATCACCAATTCACCGAATAGATGCTGATACAATAAAAGTATCAGCAGATATTAACCAAACAGCTGCTGAGACACTAGTTGTTTCAGCAGAAGTTTGTCAAACATATGCCATGATCATTTTCACTGCACCAACCACAATCCAACCACCTCCAACGTCACAAAGATTTCCCATACATTCATCATCACTACCAAAATGTTCTCCTTCACCAGAAACCATGTCCACGTGTAAGAGAAAAACTCATATTGTGTTAGAAGATGATGAGGAGATTAAATCAGCAATCCCTGTATCATCTACCTCCATTCAAAACAGTCCATCCTCATCATTTCCACCCAGAGAACCTACTGCATCTCTTTCAATTGCTACACTACCATCAGTCATGTCACACCCCAACCGATGGCGGAAACATCGGGGCATGGCACTGAGTGAAACAGATTGTCCAGAAGTTTCCATAACAACTATATTTACCAAATATTTAAAGCAACACGTCCCATACCATGTCATAAGTGATAATATAATTATTACAGACAAAATCTAGTCAAGTAGTTATGTTCCGACAACTCAGATTTATACATAGATAGTTTATTTATTGGTTTCTAGGACCTCTTCCCTAGTTTCAATTTCATCACCAGCACAAAGAGCATCCTAGACCTTTCCCTACCTTAATTTCACAGCAAGCTAAGCATATAAACAACTTAAGCACCTGTCACATACGTTAAAGTAACAGTCAATACACATAGTGTAAAGGTGAGCATACAAGTTTAATAATAGCATAATAGAGTTCAAAATCGTTTACGCATAACCAGAACGTACACAGAATGAAATGAGGCATGTTAGTTATCGACATGAACCTATTGATACCAATGACTGCGGGTTGACTGCCCAAGGCAGTTCGCGGTACACACTCACCACTGTGAGCCATGCACGTAATTGTCCTTAGCAACCCTTGAGTGAATAGGTGCTGAGTCCAAACTAATAGTACTACCCTCACTAAGGCAGGTAGACAGCATTCCATGTGTAAGCATAACAAACAAGCATTCATTTAGTCACGTAATACATGCAGTAACTGTTAGCGTTTAAAGTATTGCGTAGTGTGTTCGATGTGATTTCGTATAAGTAACGTATGTAACACCCAAAAGTGCGTAAAGAAAAAAGGGATCGAGTATACTCACAGTGATTGATGGATTAAAGGGAGCGCTAGAGAGTAGGGTTAGCATGAACAGATTGATAGCATAACGATAAGCAACGCCTAAAATGATACAAGTGTTAGTGGGTAGTTCAGCAGTTCGATCGGACCGTAGTCCGATCGGACGGCCGGTTGTTCGAGTGTCAGTCCGCTCGGATGGTCATCCGATCGGTTGACCTTTCGAGTGGATTGTTTCCTCCTTTGAGAAGGATGTGTTTGTGTATGATGGCTTGACTTTTGAAGTTTTCGTTGTAGCATTTTGAAGACATTGAAGTATCTCTACCTTTTAGGTCGATCGATCGAACGACCGTTCGATCGGGCGACAGTCCGATAGGTTGGGCACTTCAGCGAGAACATGTTCTCAGCAAGTTGTCACTAGATCGGACGATTGTTCGATCGGGTGGCATCCCTTGTGCATTGAACATGTTGAAAATTGTTTAAGTGTTGAAGTTTCGAAATATCACATAGTCGGACGGTCGGTCGATCGGGTGGTAACCCGATCGGACGGCAATCCATTCGGTGTTCCAAAACTCTGGAGGGTTGATTTGAAAACTAAGGTGGGACCAAGGTGCAAGTCGTTCAGGTTGGCCGGTCGTTCGGGTGCTGTTCGATCGGACAGCAGTCCGACCGGACGACACTCCGTCCTGGTCGACCTGTTCGTCTTACACTTGGTTGTTTTGATTGTTTGTCGTTTTATCCAGACGTTTTGATAATGTGTTAAGCAACAGAAACCTCGTCCATACTTGGTACTCCTGATCGGACAGGAATCACCCAAACCCGGTCAGTTGACGGTTCGAGACGGTATTCCATGTTTAACCCGGAATCGGTAGTCTCGTGAATAGAATCCAGATCTTGAACCAACACAACCACTAGAATGAGTAGTAAGTCGGCACAAGCTCCGATTCTATCGGTTTTGAGTGAATTGAGTGTAAAAGAGTTGAAAGAAAGTTGGAAAACCATCTTTCAAACCTTTTCATTGTGAATATGTTTAGATCTATGAAAGATCTTTGTTTGTTTATGTGGAAATCGGTTAGATCTAAGTTGTTCTTGGTGGATTGAGGCCAAAACATGAAGTTCTTCAAGAACACATGATGACGTCATCCTAGAACACCTTGAATCTTGATGATTTCACGGTTAAAAGTTAAGATTCAAAAGATAGAAAGGTGTAGAATCGTGTGTAGATCAAAGATGTACAAGATTTAGGTTGAGATCTTATCGGAATTGCGAGAAATCGGAGAAAAAGCAAGGTTAGAGTGCTGGTCGGACGTCAGAGAGCAAAAGTGGAAAGTTTGATGGTGACATAGGGTATTTATAGGGTTACCCAAAGTGGAAAAGGGGTTGGTCGATCGGTTGGCGGCCCAATCGGACAGTTGGTCGATCGATCGGCAACTCGATCGAGCGGCTGGTCGAGCGGCCGGTCTCCTGGTCGATCGGCCGTCTGATTCGTGTGTCTAGTGCGACGAGTTTTGCCTTTTCGATTGCGATTGCGAGCGTTGCGATGTGATAGAGTTTCCTAGTCAAATTACTTTTAATCCCAACTACTATATCAACATACAAGCATCCTTATTTCGTATTCGTTTAGCGTTTGCGATTGAGTTCGATTGCGTTTCGATTGATCACCACATAAACATAAATAACATGCACAAGTAACACATAAAGCGCACACACACGTATAAAAATAACCAAAAAGCGTAATTCGAGTTGCGAGTATGATGAGCGATAAACATGCGATAAATAGCGATTAAACCTCGATTATTAATAATTACTCCACATAATACAACTAACGCAAGAAAATAGACTAATTACAAGTCAAAGAAGTCAAAACAGGAATTGAGCAAGGAGAGACAGATCGCAATTAGCAATCTTTTCTTCCTTTGACTTTAATCTTGACTTTGACTTTCGAAACACGGGGTGTTACAAGTCATTCCTCTGAAAGCTCAATATCCTCTGGAGTTAGTCATTGTTAAAGGTGAAATTGAATCATTCTTCACAATAGAGGATCCATCTAAAAGATCATGCCTATCTCTTTATGGCTATAAGAAGCCTCAAAACTTAGATGAGTATCTGAAATTAAAAGTATCACAGGCTGAGGTTATAGCAAGAGAGAATAGCATAGGGATGGATGACAGGGAATACCAAAGGGTCTTATCATTTCAGCTTAGCAAAGTCATAAAACTTGAAGACTATGCTAGGGACCTGAGTAAATCCATGTCTAAGAGGCCAGTAATTCCTGAACTTCAGATGCAACTGAGGGATGATTATGTTGGACACATTATGAAGTGCAAACCATATAATGTAACCAAAGATCAATTCAAAGACTGGTCAGTAGATGCTCTTAGAGAAGAAATCGACAGAATCACAAAAATGCACAATGATCCTCTGGTAAAGCAAACTCCACCTAATTGGAAGAAAGTCAAAACAGTGGATTCAGATGAGGCATTGAGGTTTAAAAGAATGAGAGCAGAGCTTGTGACTGCTGGTTATGCTTCAGCTAGATCCATTGCCAGATGGTTTAAACTGAAGATAGTTGAGACCTACAAAAAGCTGTAAGAACTTAGAGCTGAAGATCCAAATGTTCTTCAAAACCCAGTCTATCCTACAACTGCTGCTCTGTCTCAAAAGATTCATACTCCAAAAACCTTCTCTCATCATCTGCTTTATCTGAATCCATTGCAAATTTAGTTAGCAGGCTACAATCACCAAACTCATCTTCAATAATTCTTTTCCCAAGAAAACCAACTGATCTAAAAATAGTAAAGTGGAAGTCAGGCTCAAAAACCCAAGTATTGACTTTAATCAGATCAGATGGTAGTGTTGAAGATATTAAAATGGATGGTGCGTATAATCTGAATGCATACGATCTCCAAGATTTGTTGAACCTTCAACTTGAAAGGGATGATGAAGAAGACATGTTCTCCTTGGACTTTGAACTACAATTCAAAGGACAAATCAGAGAGATGTTGATGAGAAATAAAAATCAGTAATAAAGAAAGGTTTTGGTATCATCTGTTGTATAGGGAGATTATTGGATCAACAGCTGTGACATTGTCTCCAGTAGCATATTTAACCAGGACACAACATTTAGCAAAGGACATTTTGCTGCGTAACAAACTCTTAATTGAGGTTTGATGAAAGTTGTTTAGGCAGATGATCGTGTGTTCTTAATTAATGTTTGTTAAAACTTAAGTTGTATTCGAATTTTATTAAGTTTGTTAGACATCTTTTATATGTGCTTAGGTATATAAACAGTTTACATTGTCAATGGGTGAATACTCTCTTTTTTTAATAAGAGAATGGAAATAATCGTATGTAACTGATATATCAACAGATGATCTATGTTTATAGTTGTCTTTTAGCTATAATAGATAACACGTTTTGGTACAATATCTATATACCTATCTATACTTTCTATTAAAATATGTTATGCATGGTTTTCTAAAAACTACCCGTGTTTGCACACGGGTCTTACCGCTAGTACTATATAATAAAATAAACCAATAAAAGGACACTTGTCATTATTCTAGACCATCTACTATTACTTAATTGTAGATAATTATTATTTAATTTAAATTATTATTCATTTAAGCTATTTATTTTTATGTTTTTCCGTCTCTATCTCCTACTTAATTATCTCCTACTTAATTTTAAATATCTATTTACTTTTAATTAAAGATATTCATTTTTAAGCTTATCTAAATGAATACGTTGATTTAATTTTTGTTTTATATGAATAAATCTACATAAAAAGAACACAAATTTGAATTTCTTACGTGCTTCAATATTATATTAATATCAAAAAGCTTTTTACACGAAAATTTAAAAATAATATATATCAATCTATATATTTCCCTTAAAAATAATAAATTAAAATAAACCTAGGGGAAAACACATGTCATTCATTGGAACTATCTATTTTTATGTTTTCATGTCTTTGTCTTCTACTGAATTATAAATACCATACATAAAATTATCTTCAAATTATATAAATAAAATATTAAATACATTTAGTTTTTCATTATTCCCGACATATGTTAAATAAAATTTTATTTACATGACATATATTATTCCTGCATACTTTTGTGTGTTCTTTTAGCTAAGAAACATATAAATGATCATGTATCTCTTTATTTATGCGTATTAAATTAGATTAGATATCAGTTGATATAGAACATATTCATATAATAAATATAAATGAATCATTTTGCTTATATAGTAGAACCAATACATATTGTTTAGTATAATGGGTTATTTATTAATATTAATTTCAATGATTATTGCTATATAATTATTTTTTTTTCCGCTTATCTCTTATTTATTGATTCAACTATGTAGAACACACAAGTTTCTAACCTATTAATAAATAAAAAAACAATGTAAAATGTTATAACTTATGTAATACACAAGTTTCTAACCTAATAATAAATTAAAAAAACAAAGTAAAATGTTATAAAATTATATAGTATATCAAAGTTCATTTTTTTAAAAAAACATATATTAACGGTTGTGTGTGTTAAACGATTACATCATATGTATTTAAATCGTGTAATACATGTATATGTTCAATTAGTGCAATAGACGGTTTTTAAAGATGCATTTTTTTATTTAGTATATAAAATTATATGTATTCAGCCCGTGTAATACACGGGGTTCTAACCTAGTTACATAATATATTAATAAAACAGGTGCAAAATCTAGATGACTTGTCGACGAGGGCCTTTGGATTGGGGCTCCTCATCTTGGGTCGTCTAAATTGGGCTCTTCAATAAGCCCAAACATTGTTGTTGCTTCCTGCAAAGGAAATAAGAGAAAAAGAGCGGGAACAGAGCATATCTTTTCTCTTAACAGAGGCAATTAATGCCTGCACCAGATAGAGAAAGGGTCGCGGATTAAGTACGAGGAAGATGCAGCCTTCAATTAATGCTCAAGGCATCGTACCGAGGGTAGCTCGGCACGTGTCTGAGCCTCCCCAAGATGTCAGGATACCGTTAGATCGTATCAAGGTCTTTACTGAGGTGATAAGCCATCTATTCTATATAAGACGAGCACAAGATCACTCAAGGTAAGCATTAAATTCTCCTTACACCCGATTCACACTCACACTTTGTAACATCCCAAAACCTGAATGTTTATATTTGCCATATGTTCCTATATGACTTAGCATGAAATAAATAACTAGGCTATTTAACCTAGTTAAGTGTGTGGTTAAAAGTATTAAATGACGAAAGTAGTGCAAATTATGTCAAGTGACAAACATGAGGGGCTAAATGGAACAAGATGGAAGTTGGGTTATTAAAATGAAATATCACCACACATAAACACACACTTCGTGTGTGTTCTTGAATGTTCAGGAGCTCCAAAGAGCCAAAACCCTAACTCAACTATAACCATCAAATTGAAGGGTGAATCAAGGCTTAAATTCACAACCGAACATGGATTAATGATCACCTTTACAAGGGGATTATAAGGTATGTCTTAAAATTCAGATTGGTGATTATGCACGAAGTGGGTTATGTTAGAAATCGCGAAATTGCATGAAATTGAGTATGAGTACGTGTTAGAATCATCATATAGGACATGGATTAGGCGTGGTTTGGGGTAATTTGATATTTGGAGGTGAAACCCACTTCTAGTGGTGAAGATGGCGACATGGGTGTGTCACCCATGTCCAATCCTTGTTCAAATCTTGTTGTGCTATGTTGTATGTAATGCGTTCTTGTTAGGTAGATTGAATGTGATATGAATTTGTTGATGTTTTTGTGTTAATTGATGAATGAAAGCATGAAGTAGGAGGTAAAGCATGAAACACTTGTACATTATGCATAAATTGTGACATGCACACCAAGTGTTTGATGAAATGCCTAGGTGAGATTAGTAGATGAAATGGTATGCAAGTAATGGATGAAATCGTATAATATGGGGATATGATGTATTTTATGATAAATAAACATGAGAACTCTATTTTTAGATGGAATTCATGTAGGATTTGGTTGGCCATGTTATTTCGTAAAAGTATGCATTAGAATATTGTACTCTATGTTGGAGTGGTATGATGTTTACTACATGTTTGAATAATTGCTTAATCAAAATTGATAAGTAAAAGTACTCTAAATGTGAAGCACATGAGATCATTAGAACATGATGAAGTTAGAATGATGTTGGGTTGTTAAGCATAGGTCATGGTGTTAGTTGTAGAATTATGTTACTAGAATGAACGGAATTGAATATGTTTGGTGTGTGCATATAACTAGATGATCATGTGGTTGTATGCTTATTGCATCATGAGCATGAAATGTATATAGTGTCATTAGTATAGTCTACTATAATGACATAGATGTATGAGGTTAAGTCGAAAGTTATTTTGATAAATCGTTGACTTTCTGAAAGTCAACTGTGCATACGTAGCAATGTTAGACCTTTTGTCACAATTGTAATATTATAGAAAGTCATATGATGCGTGTTATATCCATATGTGTTATATGTGATGATGTGATGAATTATATGAGTTTGAAAAGATTGACTTGTGGAAATATGCCTCATGCTTGTTGGAATTGACTAATGAAAGTCAAATGTGAAACATGAATTTGATATGATCGTTAATATGTACAATCATGTATGCTAACAAGAATGTGAATGCGATGACGTGAAAGTATAGGGATCATGTCAAGATGGATGGAAGCATGGAAGGCTAACGGGTCAAAAGGAGGCGAGGAAACGGATGCGAATACGGACACTTAAGGTAAGTGATTTCTGGAATCACTTCTTATTTATAAATGAAGTTTGGTATGTTATATATAGGGAACCAAGTAAGAATTTACGGGTAAGGGTAAGAACCAAGGTAAGTTCATATGCACTTTGTCTATCCTTAATGTAAATTAAGTTGATAGTTTCATCGTGTTAATGGAATATCCATTATGTTGCTGAATGTTCATCGTGTTAATGGAATGTTCATTATGTTGCTGAATGTTCATCGTGTTAATGGAATGTGCATTATGTTGCTGAATGTTCATCGTGTTAATGGAATGTTCATTATGTTGCTGAATGTTCATCGTGTTAATGGAATGTTCATTATGTTGCTGAATGTTCATCGTGTTAATGGAATGTTCATTATGTTGCTGAATGTTCATCGTGTTAATGGAATGTGCATTATGTTGCTGAATGTTCATCATGTTAATGGAATGTTCGTTATATTGCTGAATGTTCATCGTGTTAATGGAATGTTCATTATGTTGCTGAATGTTCATCGTGTTAATGGAATGTGCATTATGTTGCTGAATGTTCATTGTGTTAATGGAATGTTCAATATGTTGCTGAATGTTAATCGTGTTAATGGAATGTTCATTATGTTGCTGAATGTTCATCGTGTTAATGGAATGTTCATTATGTTGCTGAATGTTCGTCGTTAATGGAATGTTCATTATGTTGTTGAATGTTCATCATGTTAATGGAATGTTCATTATGTTGCTGAATGTTCATCATGTTTGTTGGAAGTTAGTTGGTTATGTTTGTTTGTCATTGCATTGATTTGTGTTGATATGTTTGTAGATAAGGCTCAACTTACAAATAAGTGAATGTGACTTGTATGTATGTATGTATGTATGTATGTATGTATGTATGTATGTATGTATGTATGTATGTATGTATGTATGTATGTATGTATGTATGTATGTATGTATGTATGTATGTATGTATGTATGTATCTTTGTATGTATGTATGTATGTATGTATGTATGTATGTATGTATGTATGTATGTATGTATGTATGTATGTATGTATGTATGTATGTATGTATGTATGTATGTATGTATGTATGTATGTATGTATGTATGTATGTATGTATGTATGTATGTAGATATGGAACTGTAGCATGTGTAAGTCGTGTGAACTTGTGTGTACGTGCAAATGAATGAGATACGTATGAATGTACTTAGATATATGAAAGTGTATACACGTTATGTAATCTAATGATTGTAGATCACTGGTATATGTATACGTGAAGATGTGGGTTTTCAATATGTTTTAGATTACGTACTCCTAACCATGTTACTATTGAGAATGAAATAAATGGAGTGCAGGTGTGGGAACGCCGGACCCTCGAGGAATTAATGTCGGACTCGAGTAAATAAAATTGAGAGGATGTTTCAATGGAATACCTTACGTAGTTAGAATGTGATATAGCCTTTTAAGTATATGTATTAAATTATATATGATGTTACCATGTACTAACGTGTTGGTTATATATGGTGACCGCAGGTTAGTCAGATATTCATGAGGGACAAGTGAACGAGGATCAAGTTGAAGATCATGGATTGTACGAGAAAGCGGTCACGTTGTTTGTAATCATTTGTTAACATAGTCACATTAAATAAATGATGAATGATGTATTTATGTTAGAAGGGTTGACCTAAACGGTATTTAGTATGTTAGAGTAGTTAAAAGAAAGAAATTTTACGGTTCATTTTCCGCTGCGTCGTTTTGGGTCAAATCGTGATTAGGGTCTTACAAGTTGGTATCAGAGCCATGGTTTGAGTGAAATCAAGTATGAGGAGATAAATACTTGAACTCAAACCTGTGTGCTCTTGTGACAAGGAACCCGTATAATCCGAGACTCGATCAAGATCTAAGGGTAGAAGTAAAGGTAAGTAAGTGCTTAAGTATGTATTTGAAGAAAACTAACAGTATGATATGTGTAAGGTAAGCATAATTGCTTGGAAAGGATGATCCATGAATGCGGTCTAGGACCGGCATCAAGGCATGTAATAAGACAAATTGTCCCAGGTACGTAAATTTAACATGTGGGCGCATGTAATGGTATAATCTAGCAAGTGAAAGAAAACTCTAAATGAAATATAATAATGACATGGTAAAGAAGTTTTGAAAATGTTACACGTGCCGAAACATAATTCTTCGGACATAAGGTGGCGATTACACGCAGACACGAAACTAGCATGTGGATTGTGTACCTGGCCAGTACACAAGAAACATATGACGTTCGTGAGACCGTGATAATTGTTACAGGTATGTCCGTTAGAATTAGGTTGTATGTGGACGTGAGGGTGAAGAGAAATGTAAGACTTTCAGGAATGAAAGTATGAATGATATGTTAGAATCCGCGAGACGGATTCGAAACATGAAAGGAATGAAAGTATGAATGATGTGTTAGAATCCGCGAGATGGATTAGAAGCATGAAAGGAATGAAGTGTGAATGACCTGTTTGAATCCGCGAGACGGATTCAACACATGTAAGGAATGAAAGGTATGAATGATATATTTGAAACCGCAAGACGGATTCAAACATAGAAGGAATAAAGGGTATGGATGTTACATTTGAATTCGCGGGACGGATTTAAAACATAATAAGGATGAAATTAACCCACCTCAGGATGCGTCGATAGTTTGACCATGGTTGCGTCAAACGAGTCATATAAGTAAATCTAAAGCAAATGAACAAAAGAATAATTGTAATTGGCACGCAAACCTAAATTTTAGACGAAAGAAAGAAGTTTTGAACAAGTTATGTGTTAGATGTGTTAGTAATCGACTCTTAGGAGTCATAATGAACGACGTGCTACGACCCGGACAGTAATTTAAGTATGAATGAGAAGGGTAAGTTTTGTTAAGAATACCGAAATGATGTAATGAATGTCTCTGCAAGTAGGCAAGAAGGGAAAGAAGTACGAATGTGTACCTTAATACATCTACGATAAGTAAGAAATGTTGGTTTGACCTTGAAGAGTCAAACTGCAAAGGTCGACAAAATAAGTAACCCGAATAAAAAAATTGCATGTAAGGAATGAAATGTGGGATGTGTTTTAGCATGTATGTAGGAAGATGTAAAAGGATTATGGGTGAGTAATCACCTTGTATAATGAATGTTTGAATGAAAGGTGCTAACCACCGATTTTGTAGATGTTAATGGTAGAATTCTGAATGTGATGAAACAAATCGAATTGGTAAAATATTATGCATGAGTGGAAGCCCATTACAAGGATGAATGAAAGCTGGCTTGGTACGGTTAGTACTCGTGAAGGAGCGGATCGCTCTGGTTTACGGACCGCTGAAGTATGAAATGAAATCGAGGTAAGTATAATGTTTTAACTCATACCGGATAGATATGGATTAGTAAATTGAAAGCGACTTACAAGATGAATGATGGAATAGGTATGGTATGGTAGGGTAGGGTATGGAATGTTTGACTTTTAATAGTTGACATAAGAAGAAAACTATGTCATTAAGAACTAGATCTTAAAAGTTTTGAGCAAAAATTTCGGGTATTGGTTAAACTCTCGTATGAAGAACCTGCATGATATGCTTGCTTAGGCAAATTAAGTAATGCATGAATTGAGAGGAATAGTAATGTAGAGTGAATGAGGTGAGTTGAAGTTAACGTAAGGGTACGTATAGTACAAATAACTATAGGAAACGTAGAGTGATGTTGACTTTGGAGTTAAGTGTGTATATGTGACTATGAAATAGTAGTTTTGTTGCGATAACAAAACAAGAACTAAATGTTATATGATATATGTATAGAATATAATCTAAGAGGTGGGATGAAGGTATTAAATCTGTTATAACGGATCATACGAATGTAGGTACGATAATAAGTGTGAAGAAGTATGTATATTGACCCACTACAAACGGGCCAAGGAAATGAGAATGTTATGTAAAAGTAAAGTATGAAAAGTATGGACTTGTTAGAAAGAAGTCAATTATATGAATAGTTATGAATCGAGAATGGATAGTTACTTAGTATTATGATGGAGCTGTCGAAATTAAACATAGATGTGTGTGTATAAATTACGAATTTAGATCGTATGGTCGATAAAAATAATAGGAATGTTATTAATGGGATGTTGGAATTGTTTCAAGCAAACAAAATGGTATATTGTGCGTGATATACGAGTATTGGAATGATGAATAAACCGCTAGCTACGAAGTGCATTAGAAACTAGCATCAGCTAGAGAAAGTGACACTAATAAGAACTCTGGGACGGGTCCTTGATAATAGAAGGTCGTCATTAGATGGGCTCATAGTCGTGTTGATGGGGCGGAAGGGAAAGGTAATTAGTGTTAATGGAAATGAGAAAGGTAATTAGTGTTAATTAGTGTTAAGGGGGGTAGACTTGTAACACCCCAAAACCCGAATGTTTATATTTGCCATATGTTCCTATATGACTTAGCATGAAATAAATAACTAGGCTATTTAACCTAGTTAAGTGTGTGGTTAAAAGTATTAAATGACGAAAGTAGTGCAAATTATGTTAAGTGACAAACATGAGGGGCTAAATGGAACAAGATGGAAGTTGGGTTATTAAAATGAAATATCACCACACATAAACACACACTTCGTGTGTGTTCTTGAACGTTCAGGAGCTACAAAGAGCCAAAACCCTAACTCAACTATAACCATCAAATTGAAGGGTGAATCAAGGCTTAAATTCACAACCGAACATGGATTAATGATCACCTTTACAAGGGGATCATAAGGTATGTCTTAAAATTTAGATTGGTGATTATGCACGAAGTGGGTTATGTTAGAAATCGCGAAATTGCATGAAATTGAGTATGAGTATGTGTTAGAATCATCATATAGGACATGGATTATGCGTGGTTTGGGGTAATTTGATGTTTGGAGGTGAAACCCACTTCTAGTGGTGAAGATGGCGACATGGGTGTGTCCCCCATGTCCAATCCTTGTTCAAATCTTGTTGTGCTATGTTGTATGTAATGCGTTCTTGTTAGGTAGATTGAATGTGATATGAATTTGTTGATGTTTTTGTGTTAATTGATGAATGAAAGCATGAAGTAGGAAGTAAAGCATGAAACACTTGTACATTATGCATAAATTGTACCATGCACACCAAGTGTTTGATGAAATGCCTAGGTGAGATTAGTAGATGAAATGGTATGCAAGTAATGGATGAAATCGTATAATATGGGGATATGATGTATTTGATGATAAATAAACATGAGAAATCTATTTTTAGATGGAATTCATGTAGGATTTGGTTGGCCATGTTATTTGGTAAAAGTATGCATTAGAATATTGTACTCTATGTTGGAGTGGTATGATGTTTACTACATGTTTGAATAATTGCTTAATCAAAATTGATAAGTAAAAGTACTCTAAATGTGAAGCATATGAGATCATTAGAACATGATGAAGTTAGAATGATATTGGGTTGTTAAGCATAGGTCATGGTGTTAGTTGTAGAATTTTGTTACTAGAATGAACGGAATTGAATATGTTTGGTGTGTGCATATAACTAGATGATCATGTGGTTGTATGCTTATTGCATCATGAGTATGAAATGTATATAGTGTCATTAGTATAGTCTACTATAATGACATAGATGTATGAGGTTAAGTCGAAAGTTATTTTGATAAATCGTTGACTTTCTGAAAGTCAACTGTGCATAAGTAGCAATGTTAGACTTTTTGTCACAATTGTAATATTATAGAAAGTCATATGATGCGTGTTATATCCATATGTGTTATATGTGATGACGTGATGAATTATATGAGTTTGAAAAGATTGACTTGTGGAAATATGCCTTATGCTTGTTGGAATTGACTAATGAAAGTCAAATGTGAAACATGAATTTGATATGATCGTTAATATGTACAATCATGTATGCTAACAAGAATGTGAATGCGATGACGTGAAAGTATAGGGATCATGTCAAGATGGATGGAAGCATGGAAGGCTAACGGGTCAAAAGGAGGCGAGGAAACGGATGCGAATACGGACACTTAAGGTAAGTGATTTCTGGAATCACTTCTTATTTATAAATGAAGTTTGGTATGTTGTATATAGGGAACCAAGTAAGAATTTACGGGTAAGGGTAAGTACCAAGGTAAGTTCATATGAACTTCGTCTATCCTTAATGTAAATTAAGTGGATAGTTTCATCGTGTTAATGGAATGTTCATTATGTTGCTGAATGTTCATCGTGTTAATGGAATGTTCATTATGTTGCTGAATGTTCATCGTGTTAATGGAATGTGCATTATGTTGCTGAATGTTCATCATGTTAATGGAATGTGCATTTTGTTGCTGAATGTTCATCGTGTTAATGGAATGTTCATTATGTTGCTGAATGTTCATCGTGTTAATGGAATGTTCATTATGTTGCTGAATGTTCATCGTGTTAATGGAATGTTCATTATGTTGCTGAATGTTCATCGTGTTAATGGAATGTGCATTATGTTGCTGAATGTTCATCGTGTTAATGGAATGTGCATTATGTTGCTGAAAGTTCATGTGCATTATGTTGCTGAAAGTTCATTGTGTTAATGGAATGTTCATTATGTTGCTGAATGTTAATCGTGTTAATGGAATGTTCATTATGTTGCTGAATGTTCATCGTGTTAATGGAATGTTCATTATGTTGCTGAATGTTCATCATGTTTGTTGGAAGTTAGTCGGTTATGTTTGTTTGTAATTGCATTGATTTGTGTTGATATGCTTGTAGATAAGGCTCAACTTACAAATAAGTGAATGTGACTTGTATGTATGTATGTATGTATGTAGATATGGAACTGTAGCGTGTGTAAGTCATGTGAACTTGTATGTACGTGCAAATGAATGAGATACGTATGAATGTACTTAGATATATGAAAGTGTATACACGTGATGTAATCTAATGATTGTAGATCACTGGTATATGTATACGTGAAGATGTGGGTTTTCAATGTGTTTTAGATTACATACTCCTAACCATGTTACTATTGAGAATGAAATAAATGCAGTGCAGGTGTGGGAACGCCGGACCCTCGAGGAATTGATGTCGGACTCGAGTAAATAAAATTGAGAGGATGTTTCAATGGAATACCTTACGTAGTTAGAATGTGATATAGCCTTTTAAGTATATGTATTAAATTATATATGATGTTACCATGTACTAACGTGTTGGTTATATATGGTGACCGCAGGTTAGTTAGATATTCATGAGGGACAAGTGAAGGAGGATCAAGTTGAAGATCATGGATTGTACGGGAAAGCGGTCACGTTGTTTGTAATCATTTGTTAACATAGTTACATTAAATAAATGATGAATGATGTATTTATGTTAGAAGGGTTGACCTAAACGGTATTTAGTATGTTAGAGTAGTTAAAAGAAAGAAATTTTACGGTTCATTTTCCGCTGCGTCGTTTTGGGTCAAATCGTGATTAGGGTCTTACACACTTCATTAACTCCGGACATTCTCCGGATCACATTTAATACGTTCAATTATGGGTTCACACCAAGGATATTCCAGCGACTATTTCTCGTCGGAATAGACTCCGTCTTCTCCGACAAGCTTTCTTATTCTCACGCTGGAGCTTGGTTACGGTCCCCACCCCCACCCTGGGGCTTTCCGTGACGAGGCTAACGGTGTTTTATTTTGTAGGTTAACAGGAAAAACCCATCAAAGCGTTGACGAGCTTCGTTGACCTCAAACCAAAGATCAGGGACTCGACAAGAATGATAATGGCACGCACAGATGAATAATGTAAGCCATATAAAACACACCATTTCACGTCATTCACATTCATAATAATAATAAACAAAGGTTACTCCAAGAAAGAGTTTGCAAGCAATCAAACTGTCCATATGGTTAACAAGTGTAACCTTTAACATATCAGGTTAAACCATAAGTCAGAAAAACAAAAAACAATGTGAGGGGGTTGTGGGTCCCACATAGAATAAGCAACCGACACAGCCTTCAAGTTAATATACAATTAAAAACAACAAAATTAAACACATATATTCTTTTACAAATGGCAGAAGAAGTAGAAGTAATCGACATTTTTAATTCAATAAAAATGTTATACATATATTTTTATCATCATATAAATTGTATTTAACCAAAAGGAATAATTCTTGAATAGACATGAATGTTTATCTAACAAGATTCTTTGTTTTTGATTGGGAAGGTAAGGGTGAAGGGAGTGGGCGGCAAACTCATCGGCAAACTCACTTTGCCGAGCGGCAACACCGCCCCCACCTGTGTTTACCGATCGGCAATCTAACCAATTCGACAATGCCTCACCGATTCGACAAAGGTGATTTCATGTTTGTGACCGTTGGACTTCAGCCACAAACCCACTTCAGCCGCCATTTTTCCGACCAAACACCGTCATCACCTTCAGCCGCCATTTTTTCCGGTGGTGGTGGAGGTGAACGTGATGGAGGTGGAACCGGTGGTGGTGGAGAGTGGTGATGGAGGTGGAGAGTGGTGATGGAGGTGGAACCGGTGGTGGTGGAGGTGGAACCGGTGGCTGATGATGATTGGATGATGATTGGTGCGGCGGCTGATGATGATGATGATTGGATGATGCTGATGATGATTGGATGATGCTGAAGATGGAGGTGGAACCGGTGGTGGTGGTGGCGAGTGGTGATGGTGGCAGTGGAGGTGACTGTGGTGGTACCAGGTGATCGACTGGTAATTTGAAGAAGGTGATGGGTATTTGTGGAGGGTAGGGAAAAAAAAGAATAAAAAAAGTTTGTCACTTTCAAGTGTCTAACCACTGCCAACACTTTTTGCCAAAGTTTAAACTCTTCACACTTGCTGACATGGCACACTCTGATTGGTCCATTTTGAAGTTTGCCACTTTCACCTGTTTAACCACTCCCTTCACCCTAACAATATAATATTTAAGCAATGATCACAGCTAAGGGAAGACCAAAAGTGATTTCTTTAAGTAGTTAACTTGCATCAAATTCTAACATTTTGCACACACAATTAAATTATGTGAACATTTTTCAACAAGGGGAAATATACAAAGCATATAAGAAAACACACAAATAAACGTGATAGATTGGAAAGCACACTAAATAGCAATGAGGTAGTGGCGGAGTGGTTAGGAAAGAATTGGGTTTCCTTGTGACCCAAGTTCGATTCTCACTCTCCTCGTTATTTTCTGAGGCATCCAGGTGAAGAGCGAATACGGGTGACGCCGGTCCGACTTGAGTGGGAGGCGAGGTTTTACTGATTATTCCACTGTCGTGCCTTCGGGCGCAGTGGCGAAGCTTGAGATTTCCGACCCGGGGGTCGAAAACATATATACCTAATAAAATTAAACTAGGGGTCGAAAACGTATATAGCTAAAAAAATTTATACGAAAACTACATACCAGACACTACTGAGCGAAAAGTTCGGGGAAAGGGGGTCGGGCGCCCTCCCCGGCCCCCACAAAGCTGCGCCCCTGTTCGGGTGGGTGGAGGTCGGGTTTCCGCGCATCTGGGGAGAGCCAAGTGGCTGGCGGCGGTTGAGTAGTCGACCCTAGCCACAGCGTCCGGTGTCACGATTGTTGGCACGTCATTCCTTGCCGTTCATAAAAAAGAAGGCACAAGAAACAAAAGACAATATAAGACATTATCAAATCAAGATATTTTATTTTAAAGAGTTAAATGCGATTTTAGTCCCTATGATTTGAGCTATTTTACCAGTTTAGTCCAAAGGTTTGAAACGTTGCCATTTTATTCCAAATAGTTTCAAGCGTTTCCATTTTAGTCCAATGGATTAACTCCGTCCATTTTTTATGTTAGCTAGAAGGGGTAATTCGATCATTTTATATGGTCGAATTGCCCTTCTAGTTAACAGAACTACATAAAAATGACCGAAATGCCCTTCTAATTAACAGAATAAAGGGATGGAGTTAACCCAGTGGACTAAAATGACAACGTTTAAAACTATTTGGACTAAAATGACAACGTTTCAAACCTTTAGACTAAACTGGAAAATAGCCTAAACCACAGGGACTAAAATGATATTTAACTCTATTTTAAAAGAGGGAATTGTGAATAACATACAACTCCTAAAGATATTGGAGGATAACCATATCTCAAAACAGATTATTATTCACTAACACCAAACTTTGAAAATTCAAACTACATTAAACTTTATTAAAATATTTCATAACTATCACCCATAATAAAATAATAAGATTATAACAAGAAAGAGTTTGTAGGAAACCAAAGACTATTCATATTGTATCATTATGTGAACATAATCTAAGCAAAATTCATAGAATGAATACTAGAAAAAACAAACAGAATTACTAGGGACCCCACAAACATCAAGAAGACACAATATCATTCAACCATCAAGTTAATACCCAATTACCGGTAGATATGTTTATCCAAATATTTGTTACTTTTATATTGGATAACAACACTATATTGAAAACGCAAAATAACATCCTTGTGGTAAGACCATCCGTAGTGGGCGTGTTTTTTTCAAAAAAAAAGCCCCTAAACACGCCTGAAAACGCCAATCCCCCACCCCTCAAGCGTGATCCGGTGTTTTTCGCAAAAATCCCCCCACCGGCGTGTTTTAAATCATGCTAAAATGGTAAATTGGTGGCCAATCAGATGATCTTTGTGGGTTTGTTGGAGAATTAATTAGTATTCTTTAAACAAAAGTGTCATTGCCGGACGTTTTGCATAGCCGGAATTTCGGCCGGAAAAGTCAGTCGATACAAAGAAGAAGATGAAATGCAGAAATGGTTTTAAAAGTTTTGAGTTTATGACAACTTTAGTCCCTGTGGTTTAGATATGGTTTTAAATTTAAGTTTTGAACTTTTAAACTTTTAAACTTTTTTTGAACTTTGGTCCCTGTGGTTTAGATATGTAATGTTTTCTATTTAACTTTTGAATTTTTTTAAAGAATGTAATGTTTTTTATTTAAATATTTTTAATTAAAAAATTTAATAATTGTGTAATGATTGACGGGGCATTATTGGGCATTCTTGTGGTACCCGAGGAAAACTCCCCAGTCATTCTGAGATATCACTCCTTTTCTTCGTTACTGCTTATCAAATTTTGGGACGAAATTTCTTTCAAGTTGGGGATGATGTGACAACCCGAACTTTTATGGTTTATGCCGCCTAATTCCATGATCTTTTAGCTAGTACTGTTACATATGCTCATTATGTGATTCTTGTAAACATGTTCGACTTCTACTTGATTGGTTATATGAAACTTAGTTATTATTAAGTGATTGTGGGATTGGTTAAGCTTAGCCGCACACCACTTAAGTCGCACACTAGAACCATTAGAACCGGGCCACACCCTTTGCTCTTGTTGCTTGTTCTCGGCCCAGTGTCCCTAAACCCAAACCGAGCCCCAAACCCATCCTTCTTTGAATACGGGTATACATGTGGGCATTCACATAATTCTCCTTAAAACTATTGCAAACACTAAGTTCTTCTCAAACAAGTGACGGCAGTGACATTCTGAAACGCCATCTCCATCGATCGAACTCCTCTCCTAGGAGCATCACTTATCACAATCAAGTCTGCTTTCCCCTCTCTTCAATCGGTATGTTCTTAATCATTAGAAGACTCCCATTCGGGGTCAATCTTGGTTATGCTTTGATGATATTTCGTGACATATCTTGATATTTTGATTGTGTTTCGTGGACTAACATGGATGTGTATGATGATAAGACGTTGATGAATTATGAATTACTTGAAACTATAGATTGTTAACACAAAACATAGATGATGTTCATGATGATAAAATCGGTTAGATAGAATACATATGCGATAGGATTCTTTTGATGTGTTGGAGATGATTAAACTGTTTACGTGAATCTGGAACATTCATAAAGACGAACCGACGAGATGGATTGATTAGTGATTATGATATAATATAGTTAATTCTTTACAATGATTCGGTTGCTTGATCTAGGAGTAGTGTTGTTTGTAACTGATCGTAGTATTGATAAGTTAGAATGGTGTAATGATAGGGGAATTGGGATAATCATGGTAACAACCAAATTAGTTGGATATGAATGATGATGCTGAAACTGTTATAGCTTGATTAAAGTTATAGATTGATTGTGCAACTGATTTAATTTCATAACTGAGGTGGGATTGATGGGAATTAAGTTACGGTAATCAAGGAAAGTGGTTGATTTGGTCCAACCGCACAAGTGAGTCGCACAACCCATTTAGGCTAGATGAATGTTGGGCCTCACACAAGTATAGTGAACCGCACAAGGGGATGGAAATCGCACAAGTGCTTTGGGCTTGAGTGGTCAATCACACGACTTAGCGGGGCCACCCCTGAGCTTGGGCCGCGGATCAGGGTCCAAACGCACAAGTACGGCTGATCGCACAAGTTGACATCGATCGCACAAGGTCTCTATGATCGCACAAGGCCTTGGGCCGTAAAGATGACTGGGCCGAAAGACTGGGCCGCGCACTTGTGTACTTGACTTTTGGGCTGTTAAGTCATGCGTGTACATGAACGTGCATGTTAGTTGTCTGATATTGAATGTGAACTCGTGATATGAACCTGTATACGTGCTAAACATTTGATAAGTGCCACTGGATGAGGTACATGGTGTGCAACGTAATAATTATGTGATAGTATGACGTATGTTAGTGTTGGATTTCATGAGCGACTATTATAACTCATATGATGAGTTGTGTGTGCTACTTGCGTAATGTGAATGCGGAATATGCAATTTATGTACATATAAACGGATTATCTTTGGTAACCACGGTAGGGTTTGGTTGACCAGCTTGGAAAGGGTAATGTAACGTAACATACCGAGCAAATCTAAGGTGAGTTCACTGATCTTTTTCAAGCATGCATCCCGGGGAGGGACATCTGGTAATTATTCCGGGGAGGAATGTTGGGTAATTGGGTTTGACTTGAATGTTAAACATGGGATGTTGGTTAATACACTCATATCTATCATTAAGTCCCATCATATACCGAATTGGTTGCCGGGGAGGCAACGGGGTTATTAGTTGATAGCGTTATTAGGTTTGGCACCCTCACACCGTACCAGGGAGAATGGTCGTGAACTAATTACCTTAACCACTTGACCAATGTTTGATAGAGCATTGGGGAAGGCCAAATAATCTGGAGCCATCTGCGGGAATCGAGTTATTAACAACATCAAATCTGTGAAGTGTTTTAAACTCATATCTGGTAACTAAACGTGTTAACAAACTTTGAACTCACCAGCGTTGTCTGATACACTTTACTGCATGCTTGAAGGTCTATAGGTTATATCATTGGGACTTGCTGTCTGGGAGGCTGGAGTGGTCATGGGTCGAGAGACATGGAAACGCGATACAAGACTAATGGTTTTCGTACATATGGTTTATGAAACACTTAACAAATGATTTATGCTTCCGCTGAACATGATGAATTACATTTAATGGTTTGCAATACTTTATGTTGATGAATGAAAGTTTTTATTTGAAATCTTGTTATGAGTTCAATGTGATTTGTGGCTAGATCCTGGTACGTCACACGCCTCGCGGGGGTTTCTGCATGTGGTATTTTGGGGGTGTGACAGTTTGGTATCATAGCCAGGTTATAGTGAACTTGGTTTTAAAAATGTTTTTATAATACCAGACTATAACCGAACAGTTCTGAATACGTGAATACGACCATGACACTCAGCTCCAGATTGCAAGGTTCGTCTTTTACCTACTGCATACATTTCATGACTAGTACACGTTTGTTTATGATGTAATGTACGGACACCCACTCGTCACTATAGCATGATTACATGAATTTCTTGCTTACATTATGATGTGTTGATAGTATGTCATAGTCCTTGGAATTCTGTGATCTTATCATTTCGATAACCTCCGTTTGACATCTGAGTCTGAGGAACCGTTTGACATGAGTTAGGAGGAACTGAGATGAGCACGCAAATCACAATATTATTGTGGGTGCACACATAATAATAATGTGGGGTGCATGTGAGTCCCAGTGAGGCTTAACAAGTGAAAAAGGGGTTCTGTTTCGTTATTTGATCAATGAGAAACATAACAAATCCATAAGAGTCATAGCAGTGATTGTCTCCTACTCAAACGCGATCTATTCACGCCTCTTTGAATCCTTACGAATCCCAATGCTATCGAGTATTACCTGAACACCCATCTGAACGCCTAGCGAACTGTGTAGAGTGTTAGGTGGTTGTACGAACGTCCCTGAGTTGGATGTCACAGCGTCAAATGATTGGTCTATACCTTTCTCGCTCCTTTTCGTTTGCTGGAACTCAATGTATTAACGCCTTAGATCCCAAAGTGCGATCACTTCCGCAACACTCTAGAAACATACCGTGTATCACTCAATCAACTTGCAAGAGCGATGGACAAGAGGGTGAGCGTAGTGCCTTACTGACCTCAGTATTAGGACGACCCTGACTACCGGCAACGAACACCAGCAAATTGACTTCAATCGAATCCTTAATCCTAATCAGCGACTTATGGGAGTCAACTCTTACGAACCAATCGGGACATAAACGGTGACAAATTGACTATAGAGTGGAATGTGTAACTGCCCACACAGTGAGTAGTGCCTTAGGACGTGACATGGAATGTGAAAAGATGGACCCTGTTGGTGAAAGGTCGTAGGACTCCGTCACAAGCAATGACATTAGAGGCAGCAGTTACGGAAACATCAAGGTGCTCGTAATCGTAGCCTACAGTATGGAAACGAAGGTGATTTCGACAAGGATTGACTGTTAAGTCAAAAATGTCAACAAGCAAGGGAACAGTGGCAGTATTGGGAATCCTCGTGACGGTAACAACAACACTGGTAGTGGTGCTCGTGGAAGGGCATTTAGGATTGGCGTAGGCGACGCCAGGCATAATAGCAACATGGTAGCTTGTATGGGTAGTTAATCGCTTCGTCTCTGTTCTGTTTAACCCTAATACCTCTTGAAACCGAACTTGTTGTGGAATCGGCTGATGGCAAGTCAATTGAAGCCCCATATGTTCGTTGGGATGCAAACTCGACCTTGTGGGACAAGTGTTCGACATCGACGTTCCTTCTGTTGTCCTTAATAGTTTCGATGCAGTAGTTAGTGTGGATTGGTTATCCAGATATCGCGCAGATATACCCTGTGAGAAGAAAATTTTTACGCATCCCTCTCCTTAGTGGAGAAATGTTATCCGCTCTAAAGTGTCAGAGTGGTGTAAAGGTTAGCATCATTTCAGCAATAAAGGTCCAGAAGTGTCTACGGAGGGATTACCCCGCTATGTTAGCAACCGTTACTGATGTTAAGGCTAAGGAAAAAGGATCGAGGATCCACCAATTGTTCATGATTCCTCTCGGTGTGCTACCCGAGGAGCTTTCAGGTTTACTTACACAACTGTTGGGCAGAATCTCAGTTTGACCTCATGCCAGAGGCAGCCCTGATTACTCGTACTCCATACCGTTTTGCACCAGGAGGGTTGTAAGAACTGCCTAATCAACTATAGGGATTGTTGGACAGAAGTTTTGTTGGACCTAGTTCTTTTCGCTTTGGGGAGCCCCAGTTATATCCGTGAAGATAAGCCTTTTCGTATGTGTACTGATTATCGAGAATTCAACAAGGCGACAGTCGAGAACCGTTTGCCTCAACCATGTATTGACAACCTGTCGCAGTTGCGAGGGTCAAGCTCCTAGCCGAGGATTGACTAACGAATGAGCTATCGTCAGATGGAAGTCCGAGGGGAGAATGTCCCTGAAACGACATATCGAACGCAATGCGGACATTGCGACTTTGTATTCCATGACCTTTGGGTTAATTAACACACCAGCAGCTTTATGGATCACATGAATCGACCGTGTTTATCGATGACATTTTGAATCATTTCCAGGAGAAAGGAACAGCATGGGCGGCATTGTATCTTATATTAGAGCTCCTAAGGGAGGAGCCACTCCGCATGAAGTCTTGCTAAATGTAACTTTTGGATTCGAGAGGTACATTTTTGGTCATGTAATCAACGAAGTGGCATGCACGTGGATCTCGCTAAGATCCATCTTGTTAGAAATTGATCTACACCAAAGATTCCTTCAGGGATACAGAAATTCCTTGGTTTCACTAGATACTATCGCAGATTCATCGTGGGATGTTCGAAGATTACGCAGCTTTAACCTCTTTAGCACAACAGGATGTTGTGTATTCGTGGGAGACAAAACCGGATAACGTCTTTTCAGCTTTGAAACCTAACTCCACAATGCACTGAGCATCGTCTTTAGTTGAGGGTACGGGTGATCTGGTGGTATACTATGACGGTTCGAATCAGAGACCCAGTTACACACCAATGCAACAGGAGAAGGTGATGGCTTACGTAGTGGATTTACGAGAAGAATTGCATGAGTCACAACCTGCGGTGGACGCCATGGTCCTTGGATTCAAGTTGGAGGCATTACTTGGACGGTACCAAAAGCACTACTTAGACCGATCACAAGAGCCTCCCGTGTACCCTTGTTTCGAAAAAGCTAATCATGTGATGGCATCGCTGGAGGGAACTCTCGGGCGATTACGACTATGGAACCTAAATGCGTATGAGCTTGCAGCTCACCATCGACTCTAGCCTACCCGATCAGATTCGCCCCGTTCAAACCGAAGCACTGAAGGAAGAGAATTTTCAAGTTGGGTCCATGCGGGGCTTGGAGGAGCAACTTTTGGCAAGTCGGACGATATTCGCTACTTCATGGAACGAATATGGAGACCACTATACAACAATCCAAGGAAACTTGTGTTGAGCGAAGCACACCAGCCCTAATATTCTAGTCGTATGGATTTTGATAGGAGATATTAGGATCTACAAATCTGGTACTGGCAACCAGGCATGAAGGTCCATATAGCAATGTATGTGAACGATGTTTGACTTGTGTAGAAGTCAGGGTGGAGTATCGGAAACCTTCTGGTTTATGTCAGCAATCGGAAGTACCCAAATGAAAATGAGAATAGACTGCCATGAACCTTGTCACTGACCTACTTGAAACCCGAATCGGAGACGATATCACCTGGGCGATCGTTGATTGTCTCATGAACTCATACACCTTCGTGCAATCAAGGAAAATTGACAAGTCTTCATATCCTGTGAGTAATTACCTATGAAGGGAGGTTTCTAGGCACGGGATGCCAACTCCTGTTACCTCTGATTTTGATCTACACCTGATCTATGACAGGAAATACACAACACCATTGGCTCACGTCTAGACATGAGCATTACTTGTCACCATAGGGCAAACGGTCAGAGTAAACGAACCATCGAAGACATGCTGCGAGCATGTGTGTGATTGACTTTAGATTGGAAGGACACTTACTTTTGGATGAGTCCTACTGCAGCAGATACCATTATGGTATTCAGACAGCTCTGTTTGAGGCATTGCATGGACGATGATGCTGATCTCCTTGTTGGACTGAGGTGGGTGGCAACCCTAATCATAGGTCCAGGACTTGTACTCGAAACTCCTGAGAAGATTGGTTAGATCGGGAATCTATTGGCGGAAACGCGTGATAATCAAGGAAGCTGGTAGACATAGAAACTCCTTAAAACTTGCAGTAAGCAATCGTGTTATGATGAAAGTTTCACCCTGGGAGGGTGTAGTGCGCTTTGGGAAGCGCAGCAAACCTAATTCATGATACGTTGGGCCATTCGTGATTCTGGAGGGAATCGACAAAGTGGCCTACAAACTCGAGATATTAAAACAAACTGGGCAACGCCCCCGTTGCTGTTCACGTCTTAAACCTGAAGAAGTGTTTGTCTGACGAAATGCTTGTGGTCTCTTTGCAATAACCATAGGTCGATAGCAAGTCGCAGTTTGTTGAGAAACCTGATGAAATCATGGACTGAGAAGTTAAGGCTCGTAAGCGCGGTTAGATTCCAATTACGAGAGTTCGTTGGAACTCAAGGCCATGTATCCACAATCATTCAAATATACTGAAGCAATGCTGGTGCAACCGATGAATTTCGGGACGAAATTCCCTTTCAAGTTGGGGATGATGTGGTACCCGAGGAAAACTCCCCAGTCACTCTGAGATATCACTCATTTTCTTCGTTACTGCTTATCAAATTTCAGGACGAAATTTCTTTCAAGTTGGGGATGATGTGACAACCCGAACTTTTATGGTTTATGCCGCCTAATTCCATGATCTTTTAGCTAGTACTGTTACGTATGCTCATTATGTGATTCTTGTAAACATATTCGATTTCTACTTGATTAGTTATATGAAACTTAGTTATTATTAAGTGATTGTGGGATTGGTTAAGCTTAGCCGCACACCACTTAAGTCGCACACTAGAACCATTAGAACCAGGCCACACCCTTTGCTCTTGTTGCTTGTTCTCGGCCCAGTGTCCCTAAACCCAAACCGAGCCCAAACCCATCCTTCTTTGAATACGGGTATACATGTGGGCATTCACATAATTCTCCTTAAAACTATTGCAAACCCTAAGTTCTTCTCAAACAAGTGACGGCAGTGACATTCTGAAACGCCATCTCCATCGATCGAACTCCTCTCCTAGGAGCATCACTTATCACAATCAAGTCTGATTTCCCCTCTCTTCAATCGGTATGTTCTTAATCATTAGAAGACTCCCATTCGGGGTCAATCTTGGTTATGCTTTAATGATTCTTCGTGACATATCTTGATATTTTGATTGTGTTTCGTGGACTAACATGGATGTGTATGATGATAAGACGTTGATGAATTATGAATTACTTGAAACTATAGACTTTTAACACAAAACTTAGATGATGTTCATGATGATAAAATCGGTTAGATAGAATACATATGCGATAGGATTCTTTTGATGTGTTGGAGATGATTAAACTGTTTACGTGAATCTGGAACATTAATAAAGACGAACCGACGAGATGGATTGATTAGTGATTATGATATAATATAGTTAATTCTTTACAATGATTCGGTTGCTTGATCTAGGAGTAGTGTTGTTTGTAACTGATCATAATATTGATAAGTTAGAATGGTGTAATGATAGGGGAATTGGGATAATCATGGTAACAACCAAATTAATTGGATATGAATGATGATGCTGAAACTGTTATAGCTTGATTAAAGTTATAGATTGATTGTGCAACTGATTTAATTTCATAACTAAGGTGGGATTGATGGGAATTAAGTTACGGTAATCAAGGAAAGTGGTTGATTTGGTCCAACCACACAAGTGAGTCGCACAACCCATTTAGGCTAGATGAATGTTGGGCCTCGCACAAGTATAGTGAACCGCACAAGGGGATGGCAATCGCACAAGTGCTTTGGGCTTGAGTGATCAATCACACGACTTAGCTGGGCCGCCCCTGAGCTTGGGCCGCGGATCAGGGTCCAAACGCACAAGTGCGGCTGATCGCACAAGTTGACATCGATCGCACAAGGTCACTATGATCGCACAAGGCCTTGGGCCGTAAAGATGACTGGGCCGCACACTTGCGTACTTGACTTTTGGGTTGTTAAGTCATGTGTGTACATGAACGTGCATGTTAGTTGTCTGATATTGAATGTGAACTCGTGATATGAACCTGTATACGTGCTAAACATTTGATAAGTGTTACTGGATGAGGTACATGGTGTGCAACGTAATAATTATGTGATAGTATGACATATGTTACTGTTGGATTTTATGAACGACTGTTATAACTCATATGATGAGTTGTGTGTGCTACTTGCGTAATGTGAATGCGGAATATGCAATTTATGTACATATAAACTGATTATCTTTGGTAACCACGGTAGGGTTTGGTTGACCAACTTGGAAAGGGTAATGTAACGTAACATACCGAGCAAATCTAAGGTGAGTTCACTGATCTTTTTCAAGCATGCGTCCCGAGGAGGGACATCTGGTAATTATTCCGGGGAGGAATATTGGGTAATTGGGTTAGACTGGAATGTTAAACCTGGGATGTTGGTTAATACACTCATATCTATCATTAAGTCCCATCATGTACCGAATTGGTTGCCGGGGAGGCAACGGGGTTATTAGTTGATAGCGCAATTAGGTTTGGCACCCTCACACCATACCGGGGAGGACGGTCGTGAACTAATTACCTTAACCACTTGACCAATGCTTGATAGAGCATTGGGGAAGGGCAAATAATCTGGAGCCATCTGCGGTAATCGAGTTATTAACAACATCAAATCTGTGAAGTGTTTTAAACTCATATCTGGTAACTAAACGTGTTAACAAACTTTGAACTCACCAGCGTTGTCTGATACACTTTACTGCATGCTTGCAGGTCTATAGGTTATATCATTGGGACTTGCTGTCTGGGAGGCTGGAGTGGTCATGGGTCGAGAGACATGGAAACGCGATACAAGACTAATGGTTTTCGTACATATGGTTTATGAAACACTTAACAAATGATTTATGCTTCCGCTGAACACGATAAATTACATTTAATGTTTTGCAATACTTTATGTTAATGAATGAAAGTTTTTATTTGAAATCTTATTATTAGTTCAGTGTGATTGGTGGCAAGATCCTAGTACGTCACACGCCTCGCGGGGGTTTCCCCATGTGGTATTTTGGGGGTGTGACAATTATCCCACTACGCCCCTTTTGTAAAAACGTCCAATAATGTCTCTTTGCTGACTGGACTGCCACGTAATAGAAAACACCTAAGGGTGAAGGCATTATTGATAAAACCAGTACGCATGTCTAACATATTTTTATGTAAGTTGTAAGTTTGACAAGGCATGTAGTTCGAGTTAAATCTATTTGACCTTTTTCATATAGGAAGTGATGTACAGCTTCCAATGCATTAAAAAAAAGAGTAAAATGCCATTTTAGTCCCTGTGGTTTGGGTCATTTTACCAGTTTAGTCCAAAGGTTTTATTTTTAACCTGTGGGTGGGTCCAAAAAGGTTTCACCGTTGCCATTTTAGTCTACTGGGTTAACTCCATCCATTTTTTATGTTAACGAGAAGACCAAATCGGCCATTTTATATGGCTGAATTGCCTTTTTAGTTAACAGAGTTACATACAAAATTACCGAATTGGCCTTCTCGTTAACAGAAAAAATGGATGAAATTAACCCAGTGGACTAAAATGGCAACTGTGAAACCTTTTTGGACCCACAGGTTAAAAATGAAACCTTTAGACTAAACTGGCAAAATGGCCCAAACCACAGGGACTAAAATGGCATTTAACTCTTAAAAAAAAGACTAAAAGGTGATTTATTTTTTAAGTGTAGTTTCTAAGAAAAATAATTGATAGGGATTTAAAAGTTTAATATAAAAATGATGGGTACCACTAACCTACCTTAAGAAAAGTCCAAAACATAAATAATAACTTGATAATGACTAGGTAGTTAACTTAATTCAAATTCTAATTAATATATCCAAGTTAACTTTTCTGTTGAATTTTATCAAGGAAAAGGATATATATAAACATATAACAAACACCTCAAAAATCATCAAAACTCATAAGCATTGAGTTCTCTAAGTCATCATCAAGAAGAACAACAAGATGATGATGATGCAATCTAAAGATCTAATTCAAACTTCTTGGCCAAATCAATCTTATTTTCATTCAAATTCATATTATTGTGAAAGTGAACACCATCAGATTTTTTCTTCAATCAATAGTACCCCTGAAAACTCAATAATTTCATCCGGGTTATATGGATGTGATGATTATCCATTGTTGGAATATGATCAGATGCAAGACCCTTCACCCGTTTACAATGAGTCACAGAACATCAACACACTTGATGATGTGTGCAGATGGTTATGTGATGATGATGATGATGATAATGATCGAGAATCAGCAGAGATTCAATCGATTATCACAGTTGCTGTTGATGCCATGGAAGAATCAAATGATGTCATGGAACCCGAATCACAAACAGGACTCGAGAATCTACTAAAGGCCTATGCAGATGGCATGTCAATGGGACAGACAGAGCTTGCAAAAGTGATTGTGAAATGCATAAGAGAAAAGATTAACCCCATTGGTCAAACGTTTGAACGCATAGCCTTCAAATTGTTTGACGAAAATCAAGAAGAATACATTAAACAAGAATCAATGAGAAATTTCAAGATTGCATTCAGAGTGTTCTATGACATCTTTCCTTACGGCCGGTTTGCCCATTTCACAGGAAATTCAACCATTCTTGAAGCGGTTCCAACCCATGTGGAATCGGTCCACATAGTTGACTTTGACCTTGGTGAAGGAAGCCAGTGGCCACAGGTCATACAAGCCATAGCACAAATGAAGAAATCTTTGATTATCATAAGCATCAAACTTGATCAAGATCAAGATTCACAATTTCATCAAACAAGGTGGCATCTTTGCAACTTTGCAAGAACTTTTGGTCTAAATTTAAAGGTACAAGAGATTGAAATTGAACAGTTGGTGAATCTGATAGAAGGAAGAAAATCAGGGAAAGAATTTTTCGTGTTTAATTGTATGGTTGGCCTTCCACATATGGGAAAGACAAGAAAAACAAATCAAGTTACCGACTTTCTAAAAGTAGCAAAACTTGTTTTAGCACAAAACCAAGGGATCATAACTTTTGGCGATGGCGAGGAAGGCGAAAGAATGGGAAACCATTCGGATTATCCTTCGTTTTTCGACAACAACTTGGCACATTACAAAGCGTTATACGAATCCATAGAATGTGGTTTTCCTAGTTATCTCAATGAAGCAAGAATAGCTATTGAAAGCCTTTTTCTTGCACCTTTTATATCATCAAAATCTTGGTTCCAAAAGTGGGAAGAGCGAATCGAAAACACGGGTTTGGACGGGTTGAAAGGAGTACAGATGAGTATAGAAAGTTGGAATGAAGCAAGGGAATTGGTGAAGGAAGGAGAGAGTCAATATGGAATCAGAATTGAAGGGGAGAATGGTAATGAAATGGTGTTGGAATGGAGAGGGGTTCCACTTGTAAAAGTTTCTGCTTGGGTGTAGATAAAGATTCAGAATTTGTTGCTTAGAATATACAGATTTGTACATAAACTATTTATTGTTGATGGGATATATGTAAAAATGGATTCTTGATACAAGAAATAAGATCATTTGAACTTATATAAACTGAACAATTGTGATACAAACAACTTATATAAACTGAACAATTGTGATACAAACACACATATATATATATATAAACAGCAAAACTGTATTGAATAAAAAAGAAAAGAAAAAGAAACGTCGACAGCAGGATTCGAACCTGCGCAGGCAAAGCCCAACAGATTTCGAGTCTGTCTCCTTAACCACTCGGACATATCGACGTTCATGTAAACCGTTCAAACATAAGGATTTTTGTTATGTTAGTCAATCAAAGTCCTAAGATCCAATCTTGCTGGCTCTTGTTCGATGGGCTTTGACCCTGACTAGCCAAATAAAGTTGACCCGTTTATCACATGTATCAAATGATTCAAATTATCTATGGAACTTCCCACTTCTTTTAATATAGAGCAAACTCGATCTCTAACTACACACTAAACTATACTTATGTTTCTTTTAAGAGTAAACTGCCATTTTGGTCCCTGTGGTTTGGCCAGTTTTGCCACTTTAGTCCAAATCTCAAACTTATTACATCCAGGGCCCTGTGGTTTGCATTTTGTTGCCATTTTGATCCAAATTTCAAATTTGGCCAGATTCTCCTACTTAAACCCTTCTATTTTGTCTTTATCCTCAGGGGCATTTTAGTCATATAGATTTATTATAACTGATTATTGATTAAAAATAATAAAATCAAAATCAATCAACCATCTTCTTCATTTCAACCAGAAAATAAAACCCAAACCCTCTATCACCATCTTCTTCATTTCAACCCTAACACCAATATCAATCAACCTTAAGACCTGCAATGAACACCCCACCACCACCACCTCCACCACCAGACCTCCATCGACGCACCTCCAGCCCCGCTGCAAAATCACCACCGCCGCACCTCCAACCCTGCTGCAAAACCCCCACCACCGCACCTACTCCCCCATTGTAAAACCCCCACCACCGCACATCCTCCCCTGCTGCACAACCCCCACCACGCACCTCCATCACTACAATCAATCACAAACCACAAAACCCTAAAACTCATCAGCCATCAACCCACCCAAATTCATACCAAACATATCTAAATTTCACTTACCAGGTTAATGTTCCGGAGATGAAGCTAGGGTTCTGGCGAGAATTTCACCGGCAAAAATCACCATGCTCACCTTCAACAAACCCAAAACCATTATTCACTCTATCCACTCTCAAATCACTTCACACCCTCTAATCTCCCTCTTCATCTTCTCCTTTTTCCTCATCCAGATCACCCTCTTCTGTTCCCACTCACCGCCGCCACAACCACTACTCCCACCAACCCACGACAACCTCTGCACCGACGGCACAATCTACGTCTACGACCTCCCACCCATGTTCAACTCCGATTTACTCGGAACATGCGACGATCTGGACCCCTGGTAATGGCAGTGCGGCGTCGCCACCAACCACGGTTACGGCACCACCGCCACCGAGCTCGCCGGAATTGTACCAGAAAGTTTAGCATCCCACTGTTCGAGAGAGAGGAGAGAGATGATGGCAGTGGGATGGTGGTGTTGGCGGCAGTGGGATGGTGGTGGTGGGGATGATGCGGTGGTGGGGGTGGTGGTGTGGTGGTGGTAGTTAAGAGAAGAGAGGTTGAGAGAGAGAAGAGAGAGAGGCAGATGTTGACTATATAATAAAACCAAAATGACTAAAATACCCCTGACCATAAAGACAAAATAGCAGGTTCTTTTTTGAAAATCTGACCTGATTTCGTTTTTGGACCAAAATGGCAACAAAATGCAAACCATAGGGCCCTGGATGTAATAAGTTTTAGATTTGGACTAAAGTGGCAAAACTGGCCAAACCACAGGGACCAAAATGGCAGTTTACTCTTCTTTTAATAAATATACCTAATACATACAGTACAAAACTTGTATACTGACTTGACTGGAAGAGTGGTCGTGGAGCTTAGACCCCACAAACCTTCTAATGAGTTGTTGATGTTTACAAGCTTTTGACTGGCTCGAAAGGACGAAAAACTGCTTCAAGTGTTGTAGAGACACATTTGTAACTACACAAGTATTCTAATATTATGTGTAATGGTTTAACTAAAAAATGTAAAAGTGAGCTAGTGGGGTTCTCACTAACCTAACTCTCAAAAGTAGGTAGTAATTTAACTAAAACAAATTAAAGAAAATAAAAAAGGTGGGTGATATGGCTAACGGTGATTGGCTCAAAAGTTTAAAAAAAAATCAAAATTTGTTTCACTCTCTCTTACGTCCGTCAAACCCATGGCTCCCCAGGCGTGGTGTTTGTCGCCCCAAAAGGTTGAGGTGGCATGGGTTAGCTCCCACTACAAATACTATAAGCAACAACAACAAAGTACATATGTGTTTTGGAGCAGTTGCACTCTTTACCCAAGTAAATTTTTTGTTTGTTTGAATCTCAAGTAATTTATATTTAACCACATTACTCACAACAACAAAAAAAAAATCCTTAAATATACTTCATTGATGCTAACCAACACAAGCTTGTTTTTCAAGCTTAATTTAGATGCATTACATTCAAATCATTTTGTTAAATTTTGAATGTTCATATCAAGAACAATTAGGTTATAGTACTTAGATCGATCGACATTATGTATTCAGTTGGAAGTTATAGCTAAATGGCATAGTGTGCTCGTTTTCATTCCGATAGCAGACACCGCTAGAGTTTGCTTCTTTGAAAGAATTGGTGTCAAGTAGGTGTTGTTGACAAGCTTGTATTTTGTTTCCTCCCTTGTAGGCTTTGCAGATATATCCAACAAAATTCTGGTAATCCTGTACCATTTGTTGTTATCTGTGTTAGTATACACACACATATATAAATCAATCAAAGATGGAGGAGAGATTGACCTCTTGAAGAGGGTGATTGTTGACAATGACCCATGGAACAAATCTGTGAGGAGGGTTGAGTTTGAGTGTCTCATCAGCAAACTTTAGTTCAAGCTGCACCATCAAAACATAAATCATACTTATTATAAAAAAAAATAATCAGCAAATATTTGGATAATATTTTTTAAACCATAATATATATGTCCCAAATTAAAGAGAAAATCATATGAAACCCTATGTTGATTAAACATATTACCCAAATAGTCATTGATTTTTGTGTAAACTTAATAGTGCAATCTTTACAAGTGATTATCCATTACATCTGATAAAAAACAAAACGGGTGTATCAGATTTGGCTAATGACACATATTATGGCAAGTTTTGCGCCAATAATGGCATGTGTCAATGTGTTATTGGTTGTTAGTCTAATCGGTACAAAAGTCTACTTTTGTGGCGATGTCTAATCGGGACAAAAGTGGCTAAGTTTTTCACAAAGATGTTCCATTTGTGTAGTATTGATTGGATTTTGTTTATTAAAGAACTTTATAATAATAAAAAGAAAATTAAGAAGTTGAGAAAAGTCGATTGCTATTTTGATAACATGTTTAACCAAAATAGCTATTCACATATGGTTATTAAATGTCTTAGAGTCATATGTTATTAAGTGATGCATATTAACAAAGCTGGCCCTGAGAATTCGTGTACCCTGTTCAAGCTTGAAAAAACGTGCCATTGGGCCTTAACGAATTGAGTATTTGGCTCACTAAAGGTGTAAATCTAATGCCAATGGTCTAATAACTAATATAAACCATAAAAATAATTTTGTTAGTGGGTCTATGTTGGTGTTTGTATGGGTATACCCGATTAATTATTTTTTTACATATACATATTTTTTTTTACATATACATGATGAAAAATGGGAATGAGAAGTACTTACATCAACACCCTTTCTACTTTGGTAGCAATCCATGATGGGGTTTGGGTATATATTGAGTGAATTCATGCATGACTTCCATTCAGCATGCCTTCCTTGCAGATTCAGGCTTTCAATGCACTCAATCAACTTAAACCTTAATCCCTGTTAAAAACAAGCATCACTAGCATTATAACATGTATTTAGGGTAAACGGGGTGGAAGCGGCAAGGGGTGCGGCAAGCCCTTTTGCCGCAAGGGGAGCACCGCCGCCTATGTTTTTTGTCGTGCGGGGAAGAGTTGCCGTGTGCGGGGTAATGAGGGAGAGGGGGTAGTGGTGGGGCCTAGCGTCTGCGCAACCAATCATGTTTTGTTTTTTTGTTTTTTTTTTTTTTTTTTGTTTAATAAAATGGGTTGGGTGAAACCACCCTTATGTTTTTTGGGCAAGAGGGGAGAATGAGAGGGGAAATGACATGGCATATTATGATTGGATGGGTACCCCCCCCCCCCCCAAACTCATGTTTTTTTTTAATAAAATGGGTTTGATGAAACCACCACTATGTTTTTTGGGCAAGAGGGGAGAATAAGAGGGGAAATGACATGGCATATTATGATTGGATGGGTAAAATCCCCCCCCCCCCCCCCTCCCCAACTCATGAGGAGTGCACCCCCTTCACCCTTAGCAAAGGTTCAATCATTTTTTTTCAAGATTACATATATGATAGTAATTTCTAAAAAATGGCAAACTTGCAATATGAACATACCAAATGAATTTACTTTAAAAATCATTACATTTAAATTTTGAAGATTTGGTATTTAAATTATCAAATTTTTGATACAGCCAAAAATGGAATAGATTTGGGATGTAAAATGACCAAATTTATGATACAGCCAAAAATGGAATGTTGATGTATAGGAGTATATAATAAACTCTTATGACCAAATGAATAATCAAACAATATTAATCATTTAGAAATTAAATTATTGGAAACATATTATTTTACAAGGCACCTAAAAATAAACAAAATAAGGAAATTAACTTTAGTCTTAGAGCATTCTCATCCAATCCATCAAAACTTGTGAGGGTAAGTTTTTATATTGTAAAGGGTAAAAAAAGTGGTTGTGAGTGGAGGACAGAGAAAATGTTACTGTTCATCTGTATATTTGGGGGGACACTGTTCACCCAGTATAATTTTTTTAATATATATTAAAAGTGGTTGTGAGTGAAGGAAAGAGAAAAATGTGTTGATAATATTATTTAATTGAAAAGGAGAGAGAAAAAGTATTTGTTTTTAGTGGAAATATATTGATATAGGAGTTGTTTTTTAGTGAAATATATGTATAATTTGATGGATTGGATGAGAATGCTCTTACAGGTTGAGGCAACAAGTCAATTGCACAAGCTTCTACTATGTCAATCATACATTCATCAGGGCCATGCTGCAAAATCAAAAGTTCAAAACAAATTATATTAAACTTGTAAGTTGTAACTATTACCAAAACATGTACTTTTTGCATTACAAGTTGCACTTACTTGGCAAATCCATTCATTGTTAGGAGCAAATTGAGTATTTCCCCATGGAACCATCTTGAGGTCAACAATGGAGATGAGATTCCATTGAAACAAAGCTTTCCCAAGCTGATTTACAATGAAATTAGCACAATATGGGCATAAGGCTTCATAGTACAATGAGACCTTCACTTTATCTTCAACACCATGTGATTTTGGCATTGCCAACAAGAAGAGCAACACCAGAATCTTATGCAATGAAGCCATAGCTTTTCTTGAGACTTGCATATGATGATATCTTTGCCCTTTAATACAAGTGGTTCACAATTTCTTCCATATGTAGCTTTCTTGGGGCAAACAACCTTTTTTGGTGGTAAAATAATTGAGTATGGTGTAAGCATTCATATCCCATCATATTGTGAGTGTGGTGTTTTTAAAATATAAAGAGTATAAAAAGTGGTTGTGAGTAGAGAAGAGAGAAAATGTTACTGTTCATCTGTATATTTGGGGGGCACTGTTCACCCTCTATAATTTTTTACTGCAATATATTTTGAAAGTGGTTGTGTGTGGAGGAGAGAGAAATGATAATGATAAATGTATAAAAAAATATTATTTAATTAAAAATGAGAGAGAAAATATAGTGTTTTTTAGTGTAATTTAAGGTGAAAATATAGTGGGTTGGATGTGAATGCTCAAATGGCAGCTTTGAATACATAATGTGTAAGTTTTTATTGCACAATATGATGTATATTTCATTATTTCCTAGGTAAATGGTTTTAGATATAGTAATATTTAAGGCTAAATATTTTTCTATAAGCATAATTCAGAAAAGGTTAATACTATTCACATATAATTTAGCAATGCAAATATTTCATGTTAAGTAATTTTAAATTCGTCACGTGAGAGATAAATCAAGTTTATCGAGTGATATACTCAGGTGATGGTCATAATGTATAATACACAATTTTCTTCTGATAGTTTAAGTTTTCTTATAAAAAATAGTGTCTTACTTTCTTTAAGCTAGATGAAATATGCAAGTATTATTATTGCTTAGGCTATAGGGTGTGGTCATGACCCTCATAACCACCATTACCTTTTATGTCAGTGTCATGTAACCCACCTCTAATCCATCATCCAAAACCGCTACCATAAGGGTGTGGTCATGACCCAAACCACTAGCCCCTTATTTATTTTAATTTATCGTTATCTAAAGAAAAAAGAAATGATTTGTTGAAAAATGGAAAGGATGACCATGGTTGCCATGGTTTAATCCATGCAAACCATGGTAGATCAAGCAAGGGGTGGTGTAGCCTTCTATTCATGTTCCTAGGTGACAAATCATGTCTCAACCATGACTCCCACACCCTATAACCTTGTATTTTAAAAAATAGTAAGAATAATAAAAAAGAGGAAAAAGCATCCAACATGTACTACTTATGACATGTGATGTGTTGAAGAAGGCATGGAGCATTTAAGAACGTGTATTTAAATTTGGTAAGTACTTCATACTTAGGATTAAATAAGAATAACTGTGTGCTTTAGAAGGAATGGTGTACAAAGTTGTATTCCTATTGTTTTATAATTTTTTGGATGACTTTTAGTTCCTCCAAAGAATAAAAAGTGCTTTTCTGTTATTATGCATCTTTATAGTTTTTCTTTACCTTTTGTACGTTATTTTTAGAAAAATAATACACAAAATTTAAAATTAAATAAATTTACATTTTTGGTACAAATAACTTTTTATACACATCGTTACAAACTATTGATTATAACCTTATATTCAAAGAATGTATAACAAATAGTTATTTACAGGAATGCATTCATATATCGTAGATCCGTTACAATAAATGTTAATTGGTTTGGTAGTTGAGTACTCATTTATTTTCCAACTTGCACTTAGAAGGGTTGGGTTGAATATATGCTAAAATCATATTGATTCCAAATACAGGGTTTTATTTATTCAGGGACAAAGTTAGAGATACGCATAATAAATATTTACTTGTTTTAAAGGTAGTAGAAATGTTATTACATAATAAATATTTACTTGTTTTAAAGGTAGTAGAAATGTTATTTCACGGCCACTACTTTTGAAAATGTGCATAAAATATATAAAAAAAAATATGTTATGATCACACTTTCTCAAAAAGAATTGCATTAAAAATAAAAGATGAAACATCTTGAATGACCGAATTATTTTTTGTGTCACCTGAGATTTTACGTACGTGATTTTTGTTATTTTTCTATGCTTAGGTAATAAAACATCTACATACTACCAGGGCGGTGGTCCATTAATAAATATAAAGCCTTGAAATACCTAGATAGATTTAGACGGAAAATGTCTTAGGTTCAAATCTCACAGACGATAAGGATTAAAAGAAATTTATCAAAAGAAAATACACACGTTCACGGTCAAACATTAATAAAACAAGTGCTCCCTTCTCTGTTCAAACTAAATAAATAAACAAAAGATCTATATCTATATTACACACACGTTCACTATCAAGCATTAGATTTAGATATAGGTGTAGAGTGGGTATGGGTTTATTGTTAAAAGGCACATAGATACTTTAGTGACAACTTGTTGACTTTTATGATACTTTTTAATGAAAAAAGTTGGTGTTTTTAAAGGCAATTACATATATTCCTCTACAATTTTAATAAATTTATATAGGCTCCCCTTATTCCCACATACCCTATATCTTATTTTCACACCTCATATTGTATACATGCCGTATACAATTATACGGCCCGCATGGAATGTTTTTTAATAGGAAAATGCGCAGGGAATGTTTTTTTTATTTTATTATATACGGCCCGTATATAGTTATACGAGTCGTATACATGTGTATACGATTTGTAAAACGTATACGGCTCAATGGATTTATTTTTGTGGGTTTTTTATGTTAACACATTTATACGGGCCGTATAACTATATACGGGCCGTATATAATGCCGTTTTTTTCAAATATCACGATTTTTTCCCGTAAAAACACAATCATTCTAGGGTTTCTAAACTTTTCATCACCTTTAACAATGTCGATAAACGTTGATCGGAACATGCCGCTTAAATCGGAGCACAGGTAGAGTAACGTTACCGATCAGTCCGTTGATGGAAACCTTAGCTATCGCAGAGATCTTCGTGTTGGTTATTTATCGATTCCGAATAAATATCAGAAAAACCCGACACAAACAAGTTCTCCACAGTTTGTTATTCAGATCTCTATTAGGTCATTTTTCCAAACTACAACACACGATAATTTTAAACTTTATATTGTGTGATTTGACCAGGAAATGATTGGAGGTGATTGCTACTTTTAATAAGCTGTCATAGTTGTCAAATTCGATTTCAACAAATTTTTTTCCTTTTCCTTCAATTTCTAAAACATTCTCCGTTACATGAAGACGTGTCGGGTTCTTGTACTGGTATTTTAATGAAGTATTGAAGATTGAATGTGCAAACCCAACCGTTTTTTTACTACGGAAACGGTGGCTATGCGAAATACAAACCGCAATCTTTTGTGACTATGGGAAACACAAGTTTTCTTTTTGACCTTGATGGATGTCTGTTATCTCAGTTGAGGCGACCATTGTTTAAATCTGAATATAACTAGATGTTACGTGTATCAGCGTTGTTTATCACCCTGTGTGAGCATTGGAAACCCGACAAACAGTTTTGACAACTGTGACAATTTATCTATCTATGTGTGTCACATCCATCCTGTTATAGTAATCGATATGATTAATTTTACAGATTTTTTTCTAATTAGCGTTGTTAACTACCAAAAGAATGCATACACAAATAGTTCTAGTGGACGAAGCAAAGACTACTAAAGATGAGTTGGTGATAAATACCGGAGTTGTTATCTCGGTTGTTCAGTACTTTCGTGATAATAAAACAAGCAGGCATTGATTTTGCCAAGATTGAAGGAAAGAATCTGGCCATAAGCGTTGTGGATTCTCAGCGTTATTCGAATGTAAGTGGATCGAGTGATACACTTATCTATTCTGGTCAAGGTGGGCATGTTTCGAATCATAACAGAAGACGGATGCGGTTTGCATATTCAATCTTCATTGCTTCATTAAAATTACAACACACGATAAAATGCTTGGAAAATTGCATCAACTCTCCTGTATGTGATCAAACTTGGACATCAGACGTAAATCTGGATTCAGATCTCTGTTCGGTCATCTTTCCAAACTACAATACACGATAAATTATTTCTGTTGATCCACAAATTCCAACAAATATTTCACTGCAGTAGTTGAAACTTGAGCGCAGGAATCAATTCAAAACCCTCACCCTAAAAATCAACCAGAAACCAAAGGAAAAAGGGCTGATAATGGCTGATGGTTCTTCGTTGAGGAATCAATTCAAAACACTCACTCTCAAAATCAAGACAAGGATCGTTCTAATAGATTAAAGAGAATTGCATCAACTCTCCTATATCAACTTGAACGGACGATATGTATCTTTAATCTATTACAACGATCCAAAAACGAAGAACAAAGTAACTTTGTCATCAAACTTGGACATCAGACGTAAATCTTGATTCAGATCTCTGTTCGGTCATCTTTCCAACATTAACAACATTGGATCTTCATTCTGTCACTTTGTGTGTTGACAAAGCTGACAAACACATTGGTATTTTCTCAAAATGTGCAAACTTGAAGAATCTCACATTAAAGGAGTTTGCAACAACGGGATCAGATAGTTTGAGTATCTTTCATCCTCGTTTGGCTAATCTTACACTTGAAAATGACAACTTTGTGAGGGTGAGGGCCGATCCAAAAAACGAAAGACAAGGATCGTTCTAATAGATTAAATAGAATAAACCCTTTTTTACCATTTTTTACCCAACTATATACGGGTTGTATAACAATATACGGCCCGTATACAATGTATACGATCGGTAAAAATATTTTTTACCAAGAGTATACGGTCGTATAAACCGTATACGACCCGTATACATATGGTAAAAAATGGTAAAAAAAATGCATCAGGAAGCTCAACTTGAACGGACCCATTATTCGACCGAGTAATCAATTGTATTTTTTTAGTTGCTTCTCTTGTTAAGTTTCTGACCCAACTGAAATCCACAAATTCAAGTCAAGGATCGTTCTAATAGATTAAAGAGAATAAAGCAAGGATGTTGGGAATTCGCATAAACATATATTCGTTTCATAACCTCCTCCTATAAATCAACCACAACTGACAAAGAGCCTGTATTAGAAACCATCCTATGTCTTTTACCAACCGAAGAGGCAACAAGGACATATAATACTTCATTTGCCTTAGATCAGTCATTCCTTGTGATACATGAATGTTGTATTCTTGCCTTTCAGAAACATTCACGAACCACAATGGACTCAGACTCATACTACTCACCCTCCCCTGAGGAAAAGTTTTCCCGACGACTCAAGAAAAACGATTGTATAATAGTATACAACCATTTTTTCTTTTCCTTCAAATCTGTAACGCCCCAAAATCTGAATGTTTATAATTGCCGTGTGTTCCTATATGACACGTCATGAAATAAATAACTAGGCTATTTAACCTAGTTAAATGTATGGTAAAAATTATTAAAAGATGGAGGTAGTGCACATTATGTTAAGTGGCAAACATGAGGGGTTAAATGGAACAAGATGGAAGTTGAGTTATTAAAATGAAAGTTCAACACACACAAACACACACTTCGTGTGTGTTCACGAATGTTCAGGAGCTCCAAAGAGCTCTAACTCTAAACTCAACTAAATCACCAAATTGAAGGATGATTCAAGGCTTAAATTCGTGAAGGAACATGGATTAATGATCACCATCACAAGGGAATCATAAGGTATGTCTTAAAAGTTAGATTGGTGATCTTTCACGAAGTGGGTTTTGATGTAAACCGTGAATTTGTATGAAATTGAGAATGGGTGTGTGTTAGAATCATCATATAGAACATGGATTATGCATGGTTTAGGTTAATTTGATGTTTAAGGGTGAAACCCGTTTGTTATGGTGAAGATGATGACATGGGTAAATCATCTATGTCTAAATTCTTGCTTAATATTGATGTATTTTGATTTGTATGATGGATTCTTGTTAGAGGAATTGAAAGAAATGTGATACTAGTATGTTTGATGTTTATGCATGTATGATTCATGTTGATTAGAAGGAAGAAATTGATGAATTATGTATGAGATTAGAAGGATATGCATGAACTAGATGTACGTCATGCTTAAAAGGTGGTACGCACACCAATCGTATGATAAAATGTATATATTGTCGTCCGTATAGTCGATTATGATGTTACGGGTATATAATGATAAATCGAAAGTTAAATTAAATGAACCGTTGACTTCTGAAAGTCAACTGGGTATAAGAAGAATGGTTAGACGTGTTGTCATAATTGCAAGATTAGAGTAAGTTATACGGTGCGTGTTAGACTTATGTGTGTTTAATGCGATGACATGATGAATTACATGAATGCAAACGGATATGGGTATGGCTATATGAGTTACGTTTGTTAGGAATGACTAATGATATGACCGTTAACATGTACAAATGAGTATGCTAATAAGAGAGTGATTTCGATGAAATGGAAGCATAGGAATCACGTCGAGACGAGCTCAAGCACGAGGTGTTAACGGGCCAAAAGGAGGCAAGAGATCGGATACGAGTACGGACGCATAAGGTAAGTGATTTCGTAATCACTTCTTAGTTGCTTATGTAAAGTTATATGCAACTTAATTAAATATGATAATTGAGGTCAAATAGGAATGAATTGTATGATGTTGATGAAGTATTAAACGGATCTTAGTTTTGATCCGAGCAAGGTATGTGTGATTAAGAATTTTAGCTAAGTAATAGGATTGGTTACTTATGCAAGGAATTCCTTTGTTGTTAAGGATAGAGCGAAATTGACAAAAACGCCCTTGATAGGTATATCGGGCAAACGACCTTAAATGTCTATTGGAAACAAGCGAATCGACTAGAGTAATGTTTTGGTCATGTGTGAAAGCGAAGAGTATGGTTTTGTATGCCATAGACCATTTAAATGCGCAAATACCCATAACGGGTCAAATATTTAGAAAATGATAATAAACCAAATGCGCGTAAGGTAGGAATTTCCTTAAGTCGGATATGGGGTTCCAAGTCCATTTGATAGAGGGTCAAATTATGATCATGTAGGAAGAAACGGGAGGTTAAACGGGTAAACGGTTCAAAAGTTATGCGCGTTTTAGTGCGTACGGACGACGAAACGTAGCTGCAGCAAGAAACACCTCTTAACTTAAGAGGAGTGCAAAAGAAACACCTCTTAACTTAAGAGGAGTGCAAAAGAAACACATCTTAACATAAGAGGTGTTCAACAGAACACCTTTTAACTTATGCGCCTCCCAAACATGATTTTGATCGTTCCTTAGATGTTTATGGGCTATAAATCTAAGTCTAAGTCCCATGTAATTAATGTATGATTATGTAAGAAGTATGTGAGAGCTTGTCTGTGTATATATGGGTATGTACATCTGTAGATGTGTATATATATGTGTATGTGTGAAGGTACGTCTGAGTATATGTATGCACGTGAAGATATGGGAAGGTATGTATGCATGTGGATGTCTATGTATGTAAGCATAAAGGTATGTATGAGTATATAAGGATATTGACAGTCCATAATTTATTCTTATCTGGTTATATCCCATTACCAGGCTCATTATTCTCTTGCATTTAACGCTACCTTTATCTGGCTAGCGCTCATTTGTGCCATTCGGCGTTATATTGTATTCAACCTGTTTGACCTATTAATGTGAAATCCATCGCTTATAAACAATCAACTTTATTCTTTATTCAACCCATTCGACTTCGAATAGTTGAACATATTTACTCACAATTTCTATATACGAGATTTTATAGTCATAACTCGTAATCCAAGTCCTTTGATTTTTTTTTTCAACCCGCGTTCACGTCTCTTGGTTTACGCATGTGGTTAATTCTTACCCATCAACCGGGTGTTTTACCGAAGTCGTTATTATTGCAACCCTCCCGGTATGCATTAAGACCTCGCTTCATTTTTATATTCCGACTTTGTCTTTAAGTTTGACGTTTTACAAAAACGACCCGTTAAGGGACATATTTGCATTTTCCGGGTTCGAGTGTACGTACACCCCCTCCCAATGTATATCTAAATCATTTTACATGTTTACATTCTCCGGGTTCGAGTGTAAGTACACTCCCTCCCAATACTTGTCTAAATCATTTTATATGCTTGCGTTTTCTGGGTTCGAGTGTAAGTACACTCCTTCCCATTACTCGTCTAAATCATTTTACATGCTTGCGTTTTCTGGGTTCGAGTGTAAGTACACTCCTTCCCAATACTCGTCTAAATCATTTTACATGCTTGCGTTTTCTGGGTTCGAGTGTAAGTACACTCCTTCCCAATACTCGTCTAAATCATTTTACATGCTTGCGTTTTCTGGGTTCGAGTGTAAGTACACTCCTTCCCAATACTCGTCTAAATCATTTTACATGCTTCTTTGTCCCTTCACCCGGGCTCATTATCCTAATGTAATACGCTCCCGTCACTTGGTTGTGCGTTTACATTATTATCAAATATTTTGCTTATCTGATTCATTTGGGTACTTTTTAATTAGTCCCATTCACCCTGCCCTTACTACATCGGATGTAAACGTGTCCGCCATAAGAAGTTCATGGTATCATATGCCACTACTTACTTGGCCAGAGTAAGCGATTAACATATGACACACATGACCTTTTTATAGTTTTCACATCACGCCCTATGTAAGTAACGCCTCTATTTGTTTTTCTTGGAAACAATATCCCGAATACATTTTCTATTCGGGTTTTTCCAAGTTTTTAATCTACATATGCAACTTTCAATTTCTACTCATTTGTTGCATATTGCTATTTGTGCAATTATTTAAAATGTGCACCTGGTAATGTTTGCCCCGACGGGCGTTCATTGCCATTAACCTTGTTCGCGGTCGTTACGCGATTTAGTCCTCGGTGAGCATGCTCCTCTTGTTATACTTCGGACCGTTCCATCATCATATCCACAATTTGTTTGACTCTCGTCGTCTTCAAACGCGAGTGTCCTTCAATTAAAACATTCACAAAAGTTAGTAACGTCAACTTTAATAATCGCCCGTATTATAATACAAGGCTTTTTCTACTATACGCGTCAACGCACGTATTTTTGTCAACTACATCAATCGTTTAATTGGGGTAACGTGTGTTACACGATAGCCCTATGTGTTATTTACAACAATTTAGCATACTAAACTATTAACATACGTGTACTTACCGGATTTGCGATCAAGCCTTGAACCGAACACTATTCTTTGTCAAGAGCATAAGGTTTAAGTCCAAGCATGGTTCCTCCCCACCATACTCGAATCTCTTAAACCAAGGCTCTGGTACCAACTTGTAACACCCTAGTTACTAATTAACGATTTTGTATGTAATTACCAACAATTAGATGTGTAGTTAAGACAACACATATTATAAAAAATACGGGTTTATTAAAACTTTTACAAATCATAAGTTATTCTACATAACGTGATCAATTTCGTTGTTTAAAATTTACAACGTGGCAAAGTGCGGAAGCGTGTATCTTTATCGTGTTCGGTTCTTCGCTGAGCTTGATCGTCTTCCGGCATCCAAAAGTACCTATATTCCATAAACATGAAATACTTTAGTCATACGGGGTTTAAAACGTGTCTAAACGAATCCGGGAATTTAAACTAAATAAAATATACTTTGTTTCTGGGTCCACCGTAACTTACGGTGACACCGTAAGTTACGGTAGCCCCTGAAAGTCTATCCTTCCACCGTAACTCAGTATGTAACCATCGTAATCATATCAGCTCCACCGTAACTTACGGTGGCATGACTAAATCAAGTATACGCAATCATATGTCTTTTTCTGGATTAATAATGACATTATTAATGTGCAGCGATTTTCTATACAGCTGCTGTAATTGACCATTATGACCCATTCAAAGTCCGAACTAGATTAACATGTTCAAAGATGGATCGTAGAAAACTTCAATACCTTCGTAAGCATATAAGGTACACCTTCTAACGAATTTTCTATGATTTTATATGATTTTTATAAAATCAGCATAGCAACTATATTTTCATTTTTCAAACAGCTTTCAAGGTTTTGAACAGCTGTTTAATTCATTCTTTTGGCCTATTTAACAACCACATTTGTTTCTTATGATTGAAAACAGTAAAAATTTACTTCATAAGCTTTCCGAAAAGGTATAGAACACCCAAATCGGATAAACGGTTGATTTTATATGATTTTTTTAAGATTAGTCGAAATCCGTATAAAAAGCTGCGGAAATCATGTTTAGGGTCATTTTAAATTCGAACCAAGCCATCAAATGCAACCCATTTCCATGGCTAAAACCCTTATTAAACTCTTGGTAATGGTTAGAAACCTATAACAAATATAATGACCATCGTCCGTAACATTTGGTTTACCTATTAAGGTAACCAAAAACTTATTTTAGACTTCGTTTAACTCTCATTAGCCTTACATTTAAATGAGAGTTATCTTATTATGCGTACCTGGCTCGGATCATTACATTGACCCATTTAAGTACCTTGCCTCAATATCTACTAAGTAATAGCTATGTAAATATCCACTCGATATTTATTTCTGAAATCAAACAACTCATCAAACCATTAGTCGATATTGTCAAAAAGTGATATTTTCACCTTTTGACCCGTTGGTCTAAATGACCGATAATATTGGCGAGATAAAGCTTATTGGCATCTCGTCTACACGACTCGTTCCGATTTACACCGCACGGTCGTTTTAACTATAATTCACCTCTTAACGCTTTTTGGCCTAATAAGGCTTACGAAATATGTATCTTTCAAAACCAATAATTATTGTCAACAAGTGTCCAAATTTCAATTTTACCCTTATTGGTTATCTTGTTCCGTACGACTACACGCCGGAAACACCATATCTCAACTTTCCATTTGTCTTGTTCGAAATCAAAACAACAAAAGGACATTCTAAACTATATGACTAGTGTAAGCTATACTTACCTTGCATCCATGCCACGCTTTTCTTTCCGTACGCGCTCCGTTTGACCCGCTTCATCCACAAGCTTCCACCTAGCTTGTTAGGCGTCAAACTATCATCATATTTCATAAGATGGTTAATTTAGTCATTGTTAATCATAACTATTCCATCTTACGTATTTTTCTATCAAATTTATCATTCGGTCTTACTAATGGTTGGTTTGACTACTAAAAGTCAAACGCCCCTTAGCATATAAATGCACATTCAAGCTCTATCTATCAATTAGTAGCTAACATGATCTTATACACTTAGTTACATGAACATGGCTACCAAATTTCATCACAACATTCAAAATCCATTTCAATCATGTATGAACAAGTTCCCAAATCACTAAATTTGTTTGAGTGCCTTGTTTCTATTATCCAATATGATGATTTTAAACATAAACTTATCATCATCCTTACTATTATATCAAAACCTACTTCCTAGTTTACTTGTTAATCACATACAAGTGATATTACTTCAAGTTCTTCATAATTTCATCATATCTAACTAGTAAGCCGCGATTTCATTTAGGCATTTCATATCAATGAAAATTGGCTGTTTTTGGTGACTTGTTTAACCTGTTTACAAGTCTTCAAAAATTATGATTTTTTTATGTGGCGTACCTCTCGGAGGGTTAGCCCTTGAGTTAAAATTTCAAGATCTAACTCTTTACAAAAAATTCGTGAAAATTCATTTACTAAGCTGCAATCAGATTCGTCACTTCTGACTGCAGCTTACGGAAAAATTCATTAAAAATTCCTCGTTTATCCGATTGACGAAATTCCAATTGGCGATTCTTTTAATCGCTTAAAACTTTCTACAGTAAGAATTTGAGATCATAACTCAATTCCTAAATTGAGTTATGACATTCGTGATGGGCTGCAATTTCTGCCAGAAAACGCAGCTTGAACCTTTGATACGGAAAAATTCATAAAACGCTCGATTTTCGTCGAAAAAATGCGATTCCAGTGGGGTTTTAAAGATATTTCCTGGAATTACATTCTAGACTCAAGAAACACATTATTTTATCACTTTTTGTTCAGGTTACAGCCAATACAAATCGGCTGTAAATTCTGATCAAGAATCGTTTGAATTCAGCTTTCAATTTAAGCTTGTTCTTGACATCATAACACTATTTTTTTTGCAATCAAAACCCTAAAAACATCTCATACATGAATTTAGTATCAACAAAAACTTGAGCTAAGCATGATTTCAACATATACTTGTCTAGGGCTTACTCCTAGACACTATATTGTTCCTATTCCATGCAATTAACAAACATGCATCATAAATTTTCAGATTTCCCAATTTCATGAGATTTTCAAGCTAAGAATTTTCATTAAATTTTACATACCTTTTAATCCTCTTGTGATGAGGATCAATAATCCATGCTTTAATTTCGATTTTGGACTGAATTGGACCTTCAATTTGCAAGTTTAGTGAAGTTCTAGGGTTTTGAAGAGTGGGGATCGACCTGCTCTCTTCTTTGATCGACCAGACACCTCTAATTGGGGTGTTTGGTTTATTTTTATTTGTTTTATTAAATTCTAGTTTCAAGTTTTACAACTTAGGTCCCTCCACTTTAGTTTCTATAATAACTTTGGTTAATTTTAACCCTATTATAAGTTATTTCTAAACTATTAGCTAACTAGGTTAAAATCCCTAGTTAGCAAATTCTTGTTTATTTAAGAATCCTAATATTCACCGGGTTTCTTTTACCACTAAAGGTAAATTACCCGTCTTTTAGTATAAACGTGGTTTGATTACCAAACCCGTTTTCGGGGTGTTACAGTATGTATGCGTGTATGTAAAGATGAATGAATGTAAGTATGTATGTATGCAGAGATGAATGAATGTAAGCATGTATGTATGCGTGTATGTAGAGATGAATGAATGTAAGTATGTATGTATGCGTGTATGTAGAGATGTATGAATGCATGTACGTATGTAGATGTGTATGTATGCATGTAAGGATGTATGTACGCGTGATTTAGATACGTTGAGTAATACGTTATTAATAGTGTACCTTGAGAATGAAAGGTAATGCAGGTACATTATTGAAGCCTCACCAGGACATGGGTACGCAGATGAAATGCTTAAAGTTAGAAAGATAACGAAATGGGAAGTGTACTAGGTTGAACCTTGTTTATGTATTGTATACTAATGTTATGAATGTATGTGGTGAGTGCAGGTTGTACGAATCACAGGCGGTTATCACGAGGAATAGAGATCGAAGATCGGGTCACAAAGTAGATTGTACGGGGATATTTGAGTATGTACTTTAGTAAACATAACTTATACCTTATTTTTGTAAAAGTTTCATATTAAAACGAACTTTCAAGTAAGTCAAGACGTTTGTAATGAAAGAAATTTTTATGGCACAAATTTCCGCTGCGACTTTTTGTCAAATATGTATTAGGGTCTTACAAAATCCAACAGTTTCTTCGTAGATTCCGTCGGGTTTTCAAATCCGGTTGATGAAACCGAAACCGAAATTGTATTTCTGTTGTTCAGTACTTTCGAGATCTGGACCAACCGAAATCCACAATTCTTGCAAGTTAAATCCACAATCAATGTATACAGGTGCAAGAGAATGGCGGGTGATATAGTAATTTTCAATAATGTAGGAAGGATTGTAGTAGTAGGACATTGGAATCAGGTTCTCAAACAAACCAACAAAATCCTGATAGTGAAAAACATCAGCAACCATTTTTTCTTTTCCTTCAATTTCGAGAACATTCTCCCTGTGTATGTGCTTGTGCTGTAGAAACCGGTGATGAATTTGTGTACACAACTGAACGTTAATTGATATTGTTTTAGACAACAACAGATAATGAACGGATTGTTGGTGGATAACGCAAACAAGTTCTCCACAGTTTGTTATTCAGATCTCTATTCGGTCATCTTTCCAAACTGCAATACACGATAAGTTTAAACTTTATAGTGTGTGATTTGACCAGGAAATGATTGGAGGTGAAGGTTCAGTGCACGAAAAGTTTCTTACGAAATGTACGTGACAAAACAAGTATGTTGGGAATTAAACGCATGTACGTGACAAAACAAGGATCGTTCTAATAGATTAAAAAGAATAAACCAACGTTGTTTATCACCCTGTGTGAGCATTGTAAGCCCGACCACTAGCAGAAGAACCCGACACGTCTTCTATGATGATTCGAAACATTCACGAACAACAATGGACTCACACTCATTGTTGCGAATTTGGTTTCTTCGGTACAGGTTGATGAAACCGAAGATTCAGATTCCTTACAACTCTCATCAAATGCCTCACCATTCCTTTTATTCTATAAATATTAAATAAAGAATAACACCATGCCCGTAATCCCGCGTTGATAGCTTCCGTTTTATTACACTCATACGACACGTTTTCTTGTTCTTCAATCTTTGTTACTTGTTAATGTTTTATTTTTTTCTACTTTTAGAAATGTTTAAGCACCTCACGACTGTAAAATATCTAGTGTGATTTACACCTTAAATCCCTTAAATACATTGAGAAAAATCAAATTTTCGTTCCATATGGGCCGTATAAGAGTATACGGCCCATATACGCGTTCGTATACATTGTATACGACCAGGCAAACTTATTTACACAGGCACAGACTTTGTCAGTTTTTTTTATTATATACGGGCCGTATAACAGAATACGGCCCGTATACACCATGTGTAAATAAGTTTTCCCATGTGTTAATATTAGGACCCTTTATATATTTACCTAAATCAAAAATTAAATTACATATTTTCATTCCTAAAAGTTAGAGATATCAAATATACTTATTTCGTTAAAAATAGGTTATAGAATGAGTATTTTATCTTTTTTAACTAAACTATAAAAATTACATATTTACCCAGTTTAACTAGTTTTTTTTTTCCATTTTCTTGTGTTTTTTTTTTTTACTTTTCCTTTTTTTTGCCTTATGTTATCGATTTACTTTCTCTTATATTTTTTTTCAACAATCACCAAAGTATACAAAACAAAATCTACATTTGTAACTTGTTACGAGACCAAAAAATCATGCAAAAAAAAAAACAATCCAAAAATCAATGTCAACAGTTTTTAAATCAAAAAACAAAAAAAACAAATGCCAAAGTTTTGACAAATTACAATAACAAAGCCAATTACTCAACTTTGATGAGCTTTTATATTATTTTCTCGTCCCTTGATGGTAGATATCGACTAGAATCTTCAGAAGCTATATGTTTGCATGTTTTTATGGTGTTCATACTTACCACAACACGAATATTTATGTCTTTTTTGGACTTGTCATTTGCTTTAATCCTATTCTTTCTTGGTCTTCCTGACGGACGTTTGATAGTTGGCGGGTATATCTTCTCTTTGGTATCAATGTGTACCCATTAATCCTTTGCAGACATCGGAGCAACTTCTAGAGCATAAGTCGCTTTAAATTTCTTGATAGTGAAACACGAATCAACATATTTATCCCAATTTACCTCCCATTGAAAGCGATAAAACAAACTGCATGGTAACATGGAACACCTTTAACTTGCCAAACCCGACACATGCAACTACGTTATCAAGTGATACCTCCCAACGCTTTTCACCGCGTTTCACTTCGGCTTGATTTTCACCACTTCTACAAACCTCGTACTCTCCTAAATTCTACATAAAACATAGTGAAGGGTTATGGTCCTAGATCTTGCGCCAAGCTTAGGCGCAAGTGACCATCACCCAGTTTACTTTGTCACTCGGCTAAAAACATGCTTCAGTCCCGCGCAAGCTTGCAAGGCGCGCGCGGACAACATCAGACAAGGAACCATTGAACTTTTGTACATGCAACTTTATGCCCCTACAACTTTGGCTACAACTCCTGACTTCTGGTTATTGCTATATACTTCCGTTACTGAAGATGGCAGTCTAGTGGTCTGTGAAAGATCACTAACAAACATCCAGAATGGTCCAAGCATACCATCTGTACCTGAAGGGTATGGTCCCAGATCTTGCGCCAAGCTTAGGCGCAAGTGACCATCACCCAGTTTACTTTTCCACTCGGCTAAAAACATGCTTCAGTCCCGCGCTCGCGCGCAGACAGCATCAGAAGATGGAACATTCTATTGACTTCTAGTTGAGTAGTTCATGGTGATGTGATTATTAAAACTCTCAAAAACGACCCTAAAACGTTCCTAAATACACCCCGTACTTAATAAACGAACCCGTATAACCCATATATTGATAGAAATTCGAATAAAAACAAGAATAAGGGCCGCTCGCGGGCCGCGACCCATTTGATCGTAGGTCTCGCGGGGCGCGAGGCCCCATTACTTATTGATCACCTGTGCTGCCACGTGTCAGACACGTGTCGACCCTACTCGCTGACTCACCAAGCCTATCGCCACCTTTAGGGCTCTCGCGGGACGCAAGAGATGAAGAGGAGGACGTCGCGGTGAGGCCGTTTTAAGAAAAGGAGGAGTGGAGTTAATCGTCAAGGTAAGGAAATCACTCATATCTCAATGATATGCCTCCATTTTAGGGCTTCAAGGAATGTAAATCAAAGCGAGTGACGTTTTTGAAATCATGCATCTGAATGATGTATAGATGTAAGAAAGATTTAGTATGATGTGTATATAAGAAAACAATCTCGAAAGAAATTTAAATTTGAAAAGGGAGAATTGCATCATATAAGATTGATAATAGTAAAACGTAGGTTCGATTAAAACTTGGATTGTTCCAAAATGGAACTTTGACTAAACCAAAGTGGTCGAAAATTCTTTTGGATTTGAGAAACATGCTTTGGCCTAATAAGTGGAATACTCTCGCCGATATTTCGGTTAATGGTATTCACCCTTCCAGTTACTACATGTTCCAAATCAATCAAAAATTCGAGACTTGGCGGGATTTTTGAAAATCAAGGAGCGGGACTAGTCGACAAGGTGCGAGTTTCACCCCTAACTTGACGATTTCGTACCCTAAGTGTGGTTAGTACTCGTCGGGTCAAAATTTAATTTCGACCTTTGACGAGGGTCCACTAGAATTCAAAATGGAAATTCTCCATCAAGGTGAGGATTTCACTCCTAACTTGATGGTGAATTTCACATAAAAAGAATAGATGGATTGAGAGTCGTTCACCAGATTGTGGGTTTCACGCCTATTTTGGTGAAGTCGTCTCGTTTGTGTATTATGAGTGGTTTCGAGTTTAGTATAAACGAGTAAAATGCCTTAGAAAGGCGTATGTTTGAAATATTAAAACAAGTATAAGCACATAAAGCATTTCAAGGTATTAACACATAAGAGGCGTTTCAAGAGATTGGCATATGAATCAAGTATGGTCGAATTTGGTACTTAACTATAGACTAGGTCAAAAGCATGGCAATTTTCCTAATTCCCTATAGTTATGGCTCTGATACCAATCTGTCACACCCCAACGAATGGCGAAATCATCGGAGTGGGACGAAGAAAGATTGCTCATCACACATAACGCTAATTGTGACAATAGAATTAATAATAAATTGATTTCATTCATAACAAAATGTTACAATACATGGAACTTGAAATACAACATGTTCAATACGAGAAAACATTACAACAAACAAGTACAAAAGTTATACAACGTATTAAAACCTAAAACGTCTATATGTATATCTAGGCATCATCACTACTTCAGTTTCATAGCATCGTCATCATCAACCTGTAACATGTTAAAAAGTATAGTTCAATATAAATATGTATTGGCGAGTATACAGGTTTTCATACATAGCATAAAAATATGAGTTTTAAACAATTCCACATGGCAAGCTATTGAAACAAGATAAATAATAAAATCGGCATGTGTTCGACTAGTCAACCCAATGATGAAACTCAATAAGCTCTTAACATAACCCAAAGTTTACAGGCGGTGCATTAATCCTATAGCGTTATATATGTCAAGGATAGGCTTGTACGAAGTTAATGATAAGTCTAACACAAAACGTATAACCCCAAGTTTAAAGTATCAAGTAATCAAGTAGGCATGCATGTATAAGGAATGTTTGTGCATTTAAGAATAAAGTTTAAGTGTAAGTTTTATAGATTAACATGTTACACCCCAAAAAGGTGGCCAACGAATAGGGGGTTCAAGTATACTCACAAAGTTGCATAAGCTTTCCGATTATCCAAGTGTTGACGAGTAATGGGATTAGGAGATTGAATGTATACGGATTGGAGTTCAAGGTATGTTTAGATTCGGAATTCAAAATTAAAAGTATAACAAAGTAAATATACAAGAAAGTAATCACTTAGACTTAGCACTCGTTCTTGATACTATGAAAACCCATAAGGTTTGAATGATTTCATGGGTGTAACACCCATTAGAATCGTAACGAGGAAACTAAGTACTTAGGTGATGTAACTTACTAACTTGATAAATGACCATTTGGTTATCATCAAGTGTTAGGTTTCTTACATGTATTATATATTCTATATAGTGTATATTTATAAGATCTAGTCCATTATCATACAAGATTGTCATAGAAGTCATGCATGAGGTAGGAAGATAAATCTTCCATTTAGGAATCTCTTTAGTTGTCACCAATACACAAGTTGTCATAAGACAACAAGGATGGTCATGAACATACATTAGGAAATGGAAATACATACTATCTAACTAAGAAAACATCAAGTGATGTGTGGATTTGTAGGTAGGATAGCCCAAGCTATCCAAATAATCACACAACTTCAAGTGTAGGACTTGTTCATCACTTGTAGGTTAAAACCTTATCAAAACAGAATGTTTATGAGGATTAAACCTCTGGATTTTCATGTCACAACCTTGTTTTTAGGCTCACATAATCATGGTCTTGATTAGTGGCATAAGGACATAGGAATGTGTTGAGAAATCTCAATTTAAAGTATGTTAAACAAGTGTTTATACAAAAACAGAAAGTTTATTGCACTTTGGAGCCTTCTATGGTGATGTTCCAGCCTTAGGTTTCCATGGAAAACCTGTGGAAACATACCTAAGGTTGTTCCAAGTGCTAAGAAAGAAGAATTATTGAAAAAGATGGAAGAATGATGAAGTTATGCTTGTTTTTGTAACTTGGAACAAATCTGAATGCTACCAATTTCCAGCTGCGTTTTTTGAGTGTTTGAGAGTGAGTTTAGAGTGTTTGCAAAGTGAAAAAACAGTGTGGAGGAGGCTTGTACTTTATAGGGTATGAATTAGGTTAAGTGTTGGTGAGTATTAAATGCTAGAAACACAAAACAAACTCAACAAAACACAAATTTTTGCCCAATCTCGTAGCTGCTGGGCTTTTCTGCGGATCGGCCTTCCTCGCGGGGCGCGACCTGGGTAGGAGAGTAGGTTCGCGGGCTGCGAGCCCTTGTTTTCGCTGATTTTGTTTGGTTTTTGACATATTAGGTCCTTGTACTTCCATATTATGATGTTCTAAGATGTTATTAGGTGTTCTAAGTATAAAGAATCATATATGAAGGCATGTAATGTAATTATTTCATAAAAACAAATATAAACAAGTATATAGAAGTAGGTTTGTCGAGATTAAGTGTCGAATTCATATAAATTGAGTAGATAAATCACGTGTTTGCAAGTTTGACGTATTTTGCACACATTGTGAATAAAGTGTCATATGTTTAATAAATTCGAGCGTATGAGCATGTATGAAATGTGTATAACATGAATGTAATGAAATACGAATTTTATTATGATTTAAGTCTCAGATTTTACAACGAAAAGACGATTACAATGAATACGAGGTTTCCAATAATGGATTTACAAGATAAGCTTTCTAATTATAGAAAGTATGAAAAAACAGGCATTACAAAACCAACCTCTGCCAATGTGTTTGAGATTGGGAGTTGGTCGCCAGTATCCGATTGTACGTTTGTCACTATTTCTCTCCCATCTCTTCTCTATTTCTCTATTCCAAGGCTGGAACTTGGAAGAACACAGATGTGTTTAAGGGAACATTTATACTAGTTTGGTGCTAAAAACGCAAGATCACTAAAATGAGATGGGATCTCTCATTTTAGTTACACTTTAATTCTCTCATCTTTTACCAAATTATGTATAATTAGTTATTATTTATATTTTACCCCTTGTACAAAACTAACTACCCCACGTTTTTAAATGGTCACAACTTCTTCGTACGTTAATATTACTTAGAAAATACACCATAAAAACAAGCATCTTATTCTCTTTAATTTTACTATAAATGTAGTTTTTTTAATTAAAATTTTTGATATGTTACGTGATTAATAGTGTCTAAGAGTGAGCAATAACTAAATCGTTAACCGAAAGCAGATGAAACGAACCAAAATCAACAAAAACTAATTAGCCGAAAACCGATTAGTCAAAAACCAAATTAACCAAAAACTGGTTATCAGTTTTTTTGTAGCCTCATTTAACCAAAATTAACCGAATCAAACCGATTATTCATAGTTTTTTATATTTCTAGCTTTTATAACTCAGTTCATGTATTTCATATATACCTCCATTCATGTATTTATATCAATTTCATGTATTTCTAAGCAAAAGTTTTAGCCAAAGTTTGGTTTTGGCTATTAACTAAAATGAAATGAATCGAATAAAAAACCGTCAATCTAACCGAATAAACCGAACCGATTAACTGAAAACTGATCGGTTAATAAAATAGACTAACTAGTGACTTCGGTTAAGAATAATAACTGCACTAACCGAACTATTCACACCATAATGCTATGGACTAGCCCATAACTTCGCTTATGACGTATATCCATCATAATCATGCTACAATAAATATTATACGGAAAAAAAAAACAAGTATATAATAATTTGTATCAAAATCACCATTAACATTATTTGTTTATCATGAGCCCAAATCAATGGTCCATCAAACATCGACCCAACAACAACCCAATGCGTTTTCCCAAACCAAACGAGTCACACTCCTATCTTCTTCTTCGTCTTCATCAAAAGTACACTGAATTCCCACTTTCTCCCCATCAATGGCGTCAATTAACTTCAACCCATTTGGGGAAAACTGGTTCAAGAAACCCCCAAACCCATTACAACCCATAAACCTCCACAATCTTGCAGAATCTTTAAACCCCTTCAAACCCCACACCCAATCCAGTTCCCCCTTTGCCGCCATCTCCATTTCCAACCCATTTAAGAAAAAAACCGAACCTGAACCCGATTCCCGACGACCCAAACCCGGAACCTACAAGAAAATGCTCGAACAGTATTACTGGGAGTGCGAAAACCGACCCGATTACCGCCACACCCCGGAAGTTGAACGGATTTTGAACGAAGACCCGATTTTTGAAAAGAAAGAAAACCCGACCCGAGAAGAGATTGAAGAAAATGAGAGGTGGTTGAAGGAGTTTCGGGAGAGTCCGGTTGTGAAGTTTTTGGCCCGAGCTGAGGAGGTTCTTGATGAGATTAATGAAATGGAGCTTAAGGAGAATTCGGAACCCTACAGGTAAAATCGTTATAGCTTACGATACAAAAAAGATAAAAAAAATAGTTTGCTTTGAATGAAACTAAAACTCGGTTTTTAATGAAATTTATAGGTGGGAGGATAAGAAGTATTGGAAGTCAATTCCTCATGTGATCGGGCCGGATGGCAGGCCGATGCCTCGGAAAGCGATAAAGACTAAGAAGGAATCGGATGATAAGTTTTGGGATTTTGCTAAGCAGTTCTTTTTCGGGTTGTGGGGATTTCGGCAACGGCCTTATCCTCCGGGCCGGCCCATTGATGTTGCTCAGGCTGTTGGGTATAAGAGACTTGAGAAGAGATATTATGACTGTAAGTTTTAGTGATTCCAAATTTCAAATTTGTATGAGTTTTGCATATCATATGATAAAATTCGTACATTAAGAAGACTAATGATGAATTCTAAGAATGTAGGACATGTAAATGCGTGTACACTAGTTTATTTTGATTATAAGCCTGCAAACTTTGTTTTGTGACACTTCTTGTAAACTATGGTGTCTCCTATGATGAACTCTGTTGATCCAGTTTTGCAATTTTATGCTTGAGGTTTTGCATATCATATTGATGAAACTTATACACTTAAGAAGACTAGTAATGGTTTGATATGGAATATAGCATTTCTGCGAATGACTTTATATGAAATTTATCATTTTCTAGGGTGAAGAAGGTAGGACACGTAATGCTTTTACTTTGGTTTATAAGGGGATTGGATCATTAGTTAATTTTGAAGTTTGGCTCTTTTACTTGAAGTTTGACTATTTACTAGGGGTGTGTAAATGGCGGTTCGGTTTGGTTCGGTTTGGTTCGGTTTTTACCTTTAACCATATTTGTAACCGCTAGCTTCGGTTATGGATTTTTTTTAACCATAACCAAACTTCGGTTCGGTTAATCGGTTATGAGGCTCGGTTACGGTTCACTTTTGGTTAATTTCGGTTAATTAACCGATCTAAGTTTAAACTAAAATTTAAACTAAATGAACATATTAGAAAATTATTGTCTCAGTTACAATCGTTTCTATAAATAAAAAAAAGACAAAAAAAAAACATACGCTTGCATAAAATGAGTCAAATTTTATACAATAATTCTTTTTTAAATATAATTGTATAACATAAAAAGCTTTTGTATATGTGTTTTTATGTATATAGAAAACTAATTATATAACATAAAAAGCTTTCGTATATGTGTTTTTATGTATATAAAGTTTGATTCCTTGAACATGTAGATTGTAAATTTAGATATATTTTAAAAGCATGTCTTAATTGATTTCAGTTCAGTTCGGTTAACGTTCGGTTATGGGACACCTTTAATCATATTCATAACCAACTTATCGCTTAATCAAATAGCATTATCCATAACTGTCGGTTTCTTGGTTTTAAAAAGCGAGAGGCGCACAAAAGCGACGAGGTCTAAAATTGAGGCGCGAAGCGCAAAAGCGGTGGGCTTTCCGTACCCGAGGCGCAAGATGTTTATATAATTTTTTTTATATATCCTATACATATCTCATAGGTTTTTAGCTTCCTTTAACCAAAATATAGCTATAAGTAAGGCTATTATACCATTTTAATTGCATGTACAAGTCAAAAAACCCAAGGTACAACATTTTTATGCAGTAAAACGCCTAAGTTACATGAGGCGCGCGCCTCAGGCCAAAAAGCCCACAAAAAAACATAAAAAAATGCGCTTTTTGGTCGCTTCCTGTAATTACACAAGGCGAGAAGCAAAAAAGCCCCAAGCCCTGCGCCTTGCGCCTAGGCGCGCCTAGGGCGCGCTTTTTAAAACCAAGGTCGGTTTATATCGGTTCGGTGGCGGTTCGGTTATCGGTTAATTTCGGTTAACGGTTAAGGTGCCTCACCCCTAAATTGGAGGACCTGGTTTTGAAATGTTGCTTTTGTTGTAGTTATTATGAGGTCTGGTGGATGGTACTACAAAGATCGGATAGGAAGAACAAGAGGACCTTGTGAATTGATACAACTTAAGACTGCTTGGGGTGCAGGGATCATTGATAAATATACTTTTATTTGGGGTGATGATTTGGATGAGTGGGTCCCAATTGGCATGATTTATGGTATGGAGCGTGCGGTCGCTACTTGGGAAGGTTTGCGCTTAAACCCTTTAATGCCTCCTTATAATCTCTATTAGTTTTGGAAAGAAAAATGTGTGTGTTTTGTTTGAATGAACGAAATTGACCGTTCATGAAGGAATGTGATTCCTTTTATTTTGCTGATTTTATGGGCAAATGGTGGTTTTTACTTTTTATTCATTGCTTCAAGGAATGGGATGAAAAGGTACAAGGGATTTTAGTTTTTTACTTGAGGTATAAATTATAATAATGTTGATTTTGAAGATTTTAACCCAAAGATTTGTTTATTTTCTCTAAATAACTAGAAAAATGTACCTATTTGTTATAATGTATTAGTTAAGATTTTAATGAGCTTTATTATGTTTAATTTGCATTATATGCAACTAGACAATCAAATAAATTTATCAAGTAATTTACAAAGTAGAGATAATATATTCATTGTTGTCTTATATAATATAAAGTTGTTTTATGTTAAAACTCATTCCATTCCTATAGGTCACCGATATGATCCATTCCTACTCATTCCATGCAATTTAGGCTCTTTGAGGACTGAAAAGTTCTTAATCTGTTTACAGAGTTTTCGGATTTGTGGGTGTTTGGATTTTCGTTTTCAAAGTGATTACTTATAATCATTTTACAGTTTAATTTGATTTTAAGTTCAAATTCAAGTGGGCTCTTCTTTAAATTGCAGTGAGACTAGGTGCTGCAGCAACCGATTTCATTCATAAATTACAAAAGGGTATACCTCCATGGGTCCCACTAAAGGGGTTCGAGAAAAAAAACCGTAAGCAGCTTCAAGATGAAGCTTATGAAAGCAAGAAACGCGATTTAGCTGTACTAGAAGCTAACGATGGAATTTGGCCCGGTGTTAGAATTCCGAGTCATGCTCTGTTTCTTTGGGCCAGTGGGTCCGAGCTCACTTCAATTTTGGAACAAGATCACATGCCTAACAAATACATCCCCAAAGATATGAGGTAATGTCACGGTTTTTACGGTTAAAGGTGGCAAAACCAGCGGACTGGGTATCGATTTCAGGCCAAAAATGGTTATTTCAATATATGTTTTTTGATATAAAATGATTGATATGCAAAAGATGATGACTAAGAACTGTGTTATAAAAATATGAATCTGTTTTTTCGAATAAAACGATCGAAGGTTTTAATGCATTTTAACTAACATGAGTAAAGTAAACGGATAGTCGCTGTGGTTTTCCAAAATTTTGGTCTCTAGCTTTCTCTAGCTTTCTAAAAGTACATGATAATCTCTGTGGTTTTCCAAAATTTGGATTTGGTCCCTAGTTTTCTAAAAGTACATGGATGGTGGTCTCTGTGGTTTGCACTTTGTAACACATTTAGTCCCCAGCCAACAAATCTAAAGGTTTTAGGAGGTCCAGGTTAGAGACTAAATGTGTTACAAAGTGCAAACTAGAGGGACCATCCATGTATTTTTTTGCAAAAGTTGGGGACTAAATGCGTGACAAAGTGCAAATCACCGGGACCATCCGTGTACTTTTGAATAGCTAGGGACCAAATTCAAAATTTTGGAAAACCACAAGGACTATCCATATACGTTACTCTAACTACATTTTAGGTGAGTTTGAACTGTGAGACTCTTCATCCCATTTTATTCGCTTAATCGCTTCCATTTTGTCTATTATTTTTCCGAACTCCACCCATTTGAGATAAAATACACAACCCAAATTGACCCGTTTACCAATAAGTGCGTCAATATTGCTACCTCTACTTTACATGCACACGGTATACTGGTCTTTGCTTATTTGCTGTCATAATTTTTCTAATTCAAGTACAATTACTCTTTTTCTATTGATTGCTTCTTTTTTTATAAACGTCTATATGAGCTAGGAAAAAAAATCAGTTGCTTTGCTTCAAGCTTACATAAGTGAGTTCAGTTGTCTTTTGAAACCTTTTATATTCACTACAATAATAGCAATATACTGAAACCTCTATTTTTGTAATGGTTTGCTAAAGTTATTATTATTTATTTTTTTTATTTATTTAACATCTTCCAGAAGTTGATTGGTTTTTGTACGGCTTTCTGAAAGTTGGATGGTTTTAGTAATGGCTTTTTAAAGTCCAGTGACCAAATTTCAATGGTTTATCTTGTTAAGATCAACTAAAGATCAATGGTTAACTAATGCTAGCGTCTAATCGATGCGATGCTATTGTTAAAATTATAATCATGCCTCTTTGTGCCAGTGATCCTTTACATATTTGTTTTAGTTTAATTTTTTATATTTTGGTATTATCAGGAAACAGTTGCAAAAAGCTATTCCAGGGTTGAGGCCATGGGAGGTTTTAAGTGTAGAACAAGCAATGGATCAAATAACATATAACGGTCAATGGTACCGTGAGCCACTTGGTGCATATACAACCGGCCCACCATACATCCAGGACTGGAATGAAGATGTTGAGGTATCTATTTCGTTAAATTTACAACTTTCTTAAACGGTTTATGTGTACTTCTTTCATTCGACCCGAGCTGACCGTTGACATCTTGTTGGACTATTGCAGGACTTCATTGACTCGTACCAGCAATTCACAGAGCTGATGTGTGAATTTCTAGAAGAAGCTATCCCGGGGTTCAGCAAGGTATTGGATAAAGTGGATGCAGAAGCTGAGGAGAAGTTCCGCAGACGACAAGAAAGCGGGAAGAGGAAAATAGAAGCTATAAAGCGGGCCCGACGCCCACAAAGAGTCGATCCCAATGCCGATGAGGAGGATGATTTATGAGGTTACATCTTTTTGAAAAAACTGTTATGGATAGTTTGCATCACATAAATTGTACTTGGGTTCAGTTTTTGTTGTATGATTTAGATTTTGGTTTGTCCTTTAATTTGGTCATTTTTTTTTGAAGATATTAGTTATTTTTATTGAAGATATTAGTTTTTTTTATTGAAGATATTAGTTATTTAGGAAAGTAAAAAATAAAGGAAAAAATATGTTAACTGAAGTCAAGTTATAATAAGACTAAGGGGCTGTTTGACAACTTCTGAAAGGTTAAGTGCTGAACCAGTAAGAGTTCTGAACCATTAAGTGCTGAACTAGTAAGAGGTCTGAACTATTAAGACCCAATATAATGCTTAACTGTTCATAGGCAAATGTCTTTAGAGGTCTTAACCATTCAGACTCAGTATAATGGTTAACCATTCGGAGGCAAATGTCTGAACCATTCAGACGTTTGCTCGCGAAACAAACGGTCTAAACCATTAAGTGTTGAACCATTAAGAGCTCCATTAAAAAGTAAACAAACAACCCCTAACTTTCTCTTCTCTAAAAGTAGAACTGGTTCAGTTTCAAACATGGTCTATCACTTTACACCCGGTTTTTCAAATTGGTTGTTTTTCTTTTACAAGTATCCGGGGGTTTTTTTAGCTAGTCGTTTATAGCCATGAAATACACGAGGAAGAAATAACAACCAAATTGTCGGTTCCACTTACCATACTTAAGTGATGATGATCAAACTCCAAACAACAATGACGATTACAAACAACCAAAATTACTACTTAAGGAGAAGAAGGAGCCGAGAAGAAGGTATCAGCAACAACTGGTTTTATTACGGGAGAGACTTTCAATTAATCCTTTCCGGAGAATTAGATGGTCTTCCCGAACAGGAAATGACAACGAAGATGTCTTTTCTTTTATTACAATTAAAGATTTTTTTAGACTTATTGCAATTTCTTTTCTGTTTTATTTTTATTATTATTATTTTTTTTTGCATTTCCAAAAAGAAGCGTTTTAATATGGTTTTATACAATCCGGTTCCAATTCAACCCTAGCCGGTTTCTATTGGTTCAGACTTCGGATTATTTACGTTCAAAACCAGTTGGGTTTAAGTCAGTTTTTATTTACAATCCGGTTTCAATTTGAACTGAACCAGTTTGGTTTAAATTCAGTTTTAATTTGTTGACCAAATGTGATCCGGTTTAAGAAAGAAAAAAAGGGTTTAGCACCTCATTCTAAAATCATGCACGTTTTGATGTATAACTGAAAACTTTGGTTCGCCTTAACTTAAATACAAAGTTTGAATATGTAAATAATATTTTAGCGTTGTGAATAATACAAAATTTGCATTCCTTTTTGTATTCTAGAAGTAAGGGGAGGCGGTGTGGTTGCGGGTAGGCGTGTCCGGGTAGGGTACCCGCTCGGCTACACCGCCCCGTTTAGCTCGGGTATCCATTTCCGGGTAGGGGTAGCGGGTCATTGAAGCCGAAGGTTTTTGAACGTTAATGTTACAGTTGGTAATGTTTTCTTTAATTAACGTGATGTTTTTATTTAAATTTATGAATTTTAATATTTGATTTTTAAAAAAAAAATTTAAATAAATTATTAAATAAAAAAAGAGTGGTGACGTGGCTAGGCTACTACCCTAAACCAGACCCCACATTTTGGTGCTTTTAGGGTAGTGAAAGCCTAAGAGCATTCACATCCAATCCACTAAAAATATACATACATTCCACTAAAAAACAACTACTATATCAATATATTTCCACTAAAAACAAATACTTTTTCTCTCTCCTTTTCAATATATATTACATTTTTCTCTCTCCTTCACTCACAACCACTTTCAATATATATTAAAAAATTGAGTTTTTTCCCATATTAGTGTTGGTGGAAAAAGTATTTACCAAAATAGTGTTGTTAAAAAAGTATTTACCAAAATGGTGTTTTTAAAGATTTATTTGTTTCTCACTCCTAACCTTATTGGATAATACAATTCATTAGTAATTATTAGTTTAATCCTAGTATTATGTCTCTCACATAACTTATTTTAATTTAAGAATCTTACTAAAAATGATTTTTTTTTTATTTTTGAAAAAACTTACTTAAAAACATATTTTAAAGATCTAAAAATCTATATTTAATACAAAAACTACTACGTGTGATTCTAAAAACTCTAGTTATACCCTTATAATTATGTATTTAATAAAAAAATGAAAAATTCACTGTTACTCGAATCTATCGTTTATGATTTTTATATATATAACACAGAGGTGGTTTTTATTCCCTCATACAAAAGCTTTTCTTTATTGTTTTTTTCCTATACATAACAGAGGTGGTTTTTATTCCCACATACAAAAGCTTTTCTTTATTATTATTATTTTTTTTCAAAAAAAGAATTGTATTTGAATTTTTCTACATCTACAATCTACAACAGGTAATATTTAAAAATCTGAAATCTGAATGTTGTTTTGAGTAAAATATTTCGTAAGAATAACCGACATAAAAATTATGTATTTCGTGTGCAAACAAACGAATGAGAATTGGTAGGTTCGAATCTAATCCTTACCTCATTAGTTAATACATGTTATAAAGAAAAAAAATTCTTAAAAAAAAAATTTAAAAAGGCATAAGTGAGATTGTTTACATGTTTTTTATTACATTATGTTTTAGATCAATATAACATATGATATCAAATAATTATAAGGTCCATTGTGAAAGTGACGAACATATTTTTAACTAATGCATTTAGTTATAAAAAAAAAAACATAAGCTAAAGGAATTCTAATGGTCGCATGTAGATTTGAGTGAATTTTAAGTTTTTAGATTTAGTATATTTTCATTTTTATTAAATGGTTAATATGAGGGTGTAGATAAATTTAATCAATTCACACGATGTGGTTTTTTTTTATTTACTACATAGATTTAGAATTCTAAAACAAGTTTTTCAGTAGGTTTTAATTAGTAAATAGTTTTTTAAGATTCTTGCAAAAAAAAAAAAAAGTTATGTGAGAGACCCAATACTAGGATTAAATTAATAATTATTTAATGACTTGGATTATCCAATGAGGTTAGGAGTGAGAAACAAATAAATCTTTAAAAACACCATTTTGGTAAATATTTTCCCAACAACACTATTTTAGTAAATATTTTTTCGACCAACACTAATATGGGAAAAAACTCTTAAAAAATTATAGTGGGTGAACAGTGTCCCCCCAAATATACAGATGAACAGTAATATTTTCTCTCTCCTCCACTCACAACCACTTTTTATACTCTTTACAATTTAAAAACCCCACACTCATAATATGATGCCTTGAATGTGAATGCTCTAATGTGACAAAGCGTGTTTTAATTGGAGGGGGCTATGTAGGAATGTAAACGAGCCGATTCGAACCGAACCAGGGATGTAAAAAAAATTTGTATGTTTTTTAGGTTTTTTTAGTTAGCTTTCGAGTTTTCACATTAAAAGTGGTTTTCATTTTTGAACCTTCCACACACACACACACACACACACACATATATATATATAGAGGCCGGTTAACTTACAATACATCTTATCATACATTATGTACGCGATGCCCTCAGCCGTACGATCTTCAATCGATCAAACGCGGGCGAAACTAATTTAAATGATTAAATTAATCATTTTAATATATCTAAATCATACCAGGAAGGTTAAAAACGTCATTGCGAGGTCATAAATCTCTGTAATTGACCGATGATAGTTCAAATTCAAACCCTAAATCAAATTCAAAAACCTGAAAATCTTCTTCCCCAACCTCCCTTCGTTCCTTTTAGTGCGATATCGATAATAAGAACTACTAATTTGGGAGTTGTAAGGGTCAAACGAAAGAAGACTGACAATGATCGACCAACAATGGAAGAAGATGAACAGTAACACACATGCAGATTTTTCACATGCGATATTCAATTTTCCACATGCGATTCTACACACCCCATGCCATTTTTCACATTACCCCATGCTAGCCATTTTTTCACATGCGATATTCAATTTTCCATATGCGATTCTACACACCCCATGCCATTTTTCACATTACCCCATGCCATTTTTTCACATGCGATATTCAATTTTTCACATGCGATTCTACACACCCCATGCCATTTTTCACATTACCCCATGCCATTTTTTCACATGCGATATTCAATTTTCCACATGCGATTCTACACACCTCATGCTATTTTTCACATTACCCCATGGTAGCCATTTTTTCACATGCGATATTCAATCTTCCACATGCGATTCTACACACCCCATGCCATTTTTCACATTACCCCATGCCATTTTTTCACATGCGATATTCAAATCTTCCACATGCGATTTTGTCCATCTACACACCCTATGCCATTTTTCACACTACCCCATGCTAACCATTTTTTTATATGCGATATGTATTGAATTCGCACCAGATCTACACCTGATCGAACGGCTGGGATGATCGCGTACGTATCGTACGATAAGCGCATTTGTATTTTACTCTTTACCTATATATATATATATATATATATATATATATATATAGGCCGGTTATCATACAAATGCCCTTATCGTACATTACGTACGCTACAATCTCAACCGTCTGATCATCTTCCCGCATTGAATTCGCATGTTGTTTTTTTGTACCACATGCGAAATTGTTACAAAAAAACATGCTATTTCATCAAAATTATCACATGCGAAATTGGTACAAAAAAACAACATGCGAATTCATCAAAAATTATCACATGCGAAATTGTTATAAAAAAAAACAACATGCTATTTCATCAAAATTATCACATGCGAAATTGGTACAAAAAAACATGCGAATTCATCAAAAATTATCACATGCGAAATTGTTATAAAAAAACAACATGCGATTTTAAAATGCGGGAAAATGATCTGACGGCTGAGATTGAAGCGTACGTAATGTACGATAAGCAATATTGTACAGTACTCTTTACCTATATATATATATATATATATTATATATATAATAAACAAAAAAATATGGGACACGTGGCATCCTGTGAAGCTTCCTCAGCTTGGTTTGGGCGGGAAAACGTTCGGGTCACTTTTACATGTATATGGGTCTACGCGGTGTCCATTTTGAGGTTATGACCCGACTGTTTAAATAGTCAAATAACCTAAAACCTTCACAGCTTCTCTTGCACGCTATATGCTTTCTTCTTCCTAAACCTTGAAGGCTATGGAGTTCAATTGATTCACGAATATCATATCGGTTTCTCTTATAAAACCTAATTGAAGCTTGCAGTTGATCTCGCCCATCGCTGAAATCCAAAGGAAGAAGCAGTTACTATTAGATTTAGGCCTTTGAGGTAATTTGATTTTTATCATCATTTTTTTATTGAAATCCATGTTTCTTGCTATTTTCTCCATGTGTTTGGATTTATCATTTAGATTTGTGTGTTAGATAGATGTTACAAGATTTCAGTTTTGACTATTTATTGTTTGATTAAATTGTTGAATGTGTTATAGGATCGAAGATTGAAGATCCGGCTTTGTTTTTCCATTAATCGCCAGTTCCATTTGAATCCTAAAACTGATGGTTTTGGGGGGATACAACATACGGCGGGATAGAGGTGGAGTTGTTTGTTGGCGGCGGTTTAGCGTCATGTAGGGTTCCGATCGACAAGGTTTTAGTCAATTTAAGTTTTAAAGTAGCTTTTCATTGATTTGTTTTTTTTTTTTTTTGTTGATTTTTGTTTCTGGAATATGCAGGGGCAATTGTCGGAGGAAGAACGACGAGAGACGGAGGCACGGAAGCTGGTCGTCGGCGATAATGAATGTTGAAGAAGTTAAAGACTTAAATCAACATAATCTTTCCTTTATTGGGTAAGTTTCTGGTCATTAGCAACTGTTACTACGGTTCCAATGATCGCTAATTGTTGCAGTTTGATTTCAAACAAACTGATTTTAATTTAAACCTAATTAGCATTGATTTTTGTTGAAATTGTTACCGTTGGGTAATGGATCAAAATGAAAGATCTTTTGTTGGAGTAAGAGGATTCGGGTCAACCCGCTTCCATTCGACCCACACAAAAATAAACTATTTTGATACACCCATCCCCTATTTTGCTGTTTATTTTTCTAAAATAATTGATGTCACAGTTCATATGTCATTTTTTGTGCACATATGTATTATACTAGGTATCTAACACGACATTTGATAAGTATTTCAACTATAACTTTTATTGGAAGAATATTCGTTTTCTAAGTTATAATTTTTTTTAATCATGTTAGCATTTTTTTTTGTACATACTAGGCGACTAGCATGGCGTCCCACAGCAGCAATTTCGGTCGATGATTTTTATTCACTTCTTTAAGAGGTAACAGTATATCAATCTTTGAATGTCAAAGAGGCTGTGATAACTGAACTCTAGATTTGAGTTTTCACTAGGTTGATAGATTTATTTTATTTTGAAATGTTCAGTCATCCATGGCTATTATATTTATGATGTACAGTTATATATTAAGAGAGAACTTACACAAGGTGCCAAAGTTTGGTGAGGTTAGTTTCAACCCATTTTGTTCCCTTTGTTTTTAATTTTTTCTAATTTCTTATAATTGCTTGCTTTAAGCTTTATTATAGAACGACGTTGGCGTAAAAACAAGAAGCCAACGAAAAAAAGATTGCCGATACTGATAACACAAAGAAATTTGACAAAGGGCAATCACTGCCATTCTAAAACTCGACTTGCGTTGTGCCGGATGTGCCAAAAAGGTCAAGAAATCCGTACAGTTTACTGACGGTAGTAAACATGGATCAAACTGATCTTCGGTTTGGTTCTTTGTTGAACATCCCTATGTATACATACATACCTGGTCCAAGTAACATATCTATTTGTATGTATGTAGGTGTGGGAACTGTAAAAGCCAATTATGGGAGCAACAAGCTTACGAAAACGGGGAAAGTAGATCCCGCTCATATCAAGGAGTGAGTTGAGTTCGGGACCAAGAAAACCGTAGAAATTATATCTCCTAAACCCAGAAAGGATGAGGGAGGTGTAAAGAAAGACGGAGGATTCGGGGAGGTATTCGTAGACAAATCTTATGTAAATTAGTGTTTAAATTTGGATATCTAAATTGAAATTGTTCAAAAATCGCAAAATTCAATTCAGTTTTGGTTTATATTTTTTTTAAAAGGCGATATTACCGAGGTTCGAACCTTTCTACTCTGACTCTCAACTCCAACGGCTTGGAAGCTTATTCAAATATATCTATCTAATATAATAAATAAGTTTGTTTTGGGACACATGGCATCTTGTGGTTTATACTGCCTTCAAGCGTTGATGAAATGTCAAGCTGAATGATCATTTTGCTTTCTATAATGCTCTCTTTTTTCTTTCCTTTTTTTTTCGCCTTTTGTGTTTGAAGTGTGGAATGATATAGAGGCTTTATGAATAGTGTTTTTTAATCTTATATTTTAACTTTGTTTTCTGGGTATTGGCAGATCTTCAGCTGCTGGTTTGATGGTTTACAACTAAGACGAACATTAGCTAACTGATCTACGGTTTCGGGAATGGTCAGCTGTCCGGTCAGGGTTCTGGCAACTCCAATGCAGGTATGCATGTCCCGAAACTGGTTAGATTTTTAAACTACAACATTGGTCCGAACAATAGGTATGCCAAATTGAAAAAAAAAATAGTTATGGTTCTTGAATTGTTTTTCCAGATTTTAGATTTTATATGGAGGACTTACAATTGAGTGGTTTACCTTCGTAATATTTTGTAGCTTTGATTGTTTGGGAAGAGAGGCCTCATAGGGTTTCTGTGATTGGGGTTTAGTCAGGTGCAGTGGAGGGCCTTACAGGATTGTGAAACCAGGTTTAATTGAGTGTGTGATTACAGAGGTTTGATGGAAGTATAAAGCCCATCATGTCTTTGAAGCAAAGTCAAATAGTATGATGGAACCAGCATCATAGGGTTGTAGTCAACCTGCCATGTTTTGTAAATGATAAATAGGTATAATTTCCGGCTTATGTTTTCATTTTTTTTTCTTTTCAGCAAAAAAGAAGAAAGTTAACAATATGCCTACAAGTGGTAAGAGTTTGGATTATTGTATTGTGTTTCAAGTGTCATTTTTAAATTAAACATGCCTAATAAGAATGTTTATATAATGATCCACCATAAATAATTGTAAATGGCCTACATTTTTCTTTTCTTATTCTTGCAGCAGCAGAGTTGCAGTAGAGGGCCTCACATGATTTTGTGCCTATGAACTAGATGCCTCAAGGTCCTAATCCTTACAATTCTTATTGGCACAGAATGCAGTCTGGAATGGATCCATTTATGGGCCCATATAGCAGTGGCATGCCATATATGGGTGGTTACGGGATTGGCCCCATGGATGTTCCTTTTGGAAGCATGTTTCTCCAAGATCAATTTTGCGCACCAGGAGGGCTCATGATGCCTCCTTTTATTCCAACTAAGGTATTCATAGTTGTTTCATCTTGCATTTTAGTCTATGATTAAGTAATTATTTATTTTTATTATTGTGACATAACTGGAGCAATTAATTATAACAAAAAAATGTTACAACGGGGATCTTGCAGAGTTGGGAATGGGCATGAAGGGGAGGTGGGCCTCTCATAAGTAGAGACGAATCTGAAACATGTAGAGCTGAATTAAAGTGGAAACGTGATTCAGAGATACGTGGTGGAACTGGAAAGTAGTCATGTAATTGCAAGACCTGAGTTATATGTTATAATTAATTGATGTATTAAATATGATTCGTATGCTATTACAATAATAACTTGGATTATGGGTAACATTGTCATAATATCTTAATATCTGATGGTGAAGAAACCTTGGAAAGAACCTTAACGTATTCTTTCTTTGCATTGTTCTTTCTTTGGAAAACTGAATAGAGGTGTTTCAGAATCCTTCATAATTTCTTTTGTTTTGTCCGGTTGGTAAATTGATTGTTGATTTAGATTTAATTTTGGTGTAATGTGTAGGCTTTGAAGCTGTTGGGGCCTCCTGAAGCTTTATAGTATTCGGTCTATGAACATTGGGATGTCGAGGATATATTGAAGACCTGGATATGTTTGCCGTTTCACGTTTTTAAATAAATGTGTTTTTTACAAGGATTTGCTTAAAGAGAGGTAATGTTCTAGATAGGTTAATTTTGTAAATGTTCTTGCTACTTATAGTCGACTGGACAAAGCTGTAATGAATCACATGGGGTATGTACGATAAGGAGGTTTCACACATCAAAAGTACATTTTCGGATGTTAAGAACACTACCTTATATTTACATTACATGTAATGTTTGGCTTAATCTATGCATTTATTTAGATCAGTTAATTTTAAAATTTTTGAAACAATTCTGAAACTTGAATGTTTTTATTAGTTAGAAAAGAAGAGTAATTTTAGTAAAATATTACATATTCTGATATTATTCCAGGTGTCTAATGTTCAAACTACCTTACTTGTGTCAAAAGTTGGTCAACAGGGATTCACATTCCTTTAGTCCAAGTAGTAACAAAGATGTTTAATTCCTAAGTTTACATAACTGATATTTGTCTTTTTCTTGATGTTTTTGTACACGGCTTTTAAAGAAAACTGTGTTACCATTTTATGTTATGTCATTTGATTTGCATTACTTTTATCGACACACTTATGAATAATGTAATTTAAAATTTCCTACCCGGGTGATAACCTAGTATATATATATATATATATATATAAAATCAATATTACTAATTAAGCCTATGGCTTAACAATCTATTTCTTTGGATAAAAAAATAACCATGTTACTAATTAAACGACATTTCTTAAATATATTAGAATACACAAACATATATAATTTGTGGTTTAATTTAAACGAGCTAACGAGCCAACTATCGAGCGAGCCACGAATCGAACATACCTTGGCTCGGGCTCGGCTCGTTTACAAACTGAGCCAAGCTAGCTTGTTTAAAATGGAGCTGACTTCGTATCGAACTTTTTTCGAGCAAACTTCGAGCGAGCCCCGAACCACGGGCTTTTTGAATAGCCCTATGGCTATGGTACTACCCTCTCAACTACACCCCCTCCCTAATAGTTATGCTGTAAATTATTATTATTATTATTATTATTATTATTATTATTATTATTATTATTATTATTATTATTATATACTATGTTAGAACCCCGTGTATTTCACGGGTTGAATAAATGTAATTTTATATACCAAATAATAAAAATATATATCTTTAAAAATCTCTTTATTACACGGGTTGAATAAATGCAATTTTATATATTAAATAAAAACAATATATATTTAAAAATCTCATTTATTACATGGGGTGAATAAATGTAATTTTGTATATTAAATAATAAAAAAAGTTGTATTTTTAAGAAGCCCGTGTATTGTATGGGTTGAGTAAATTTAATTTTATATATTAAATAATGAAAAAAGTTACATTTTTAAAACCTCATATGTTATACGAGTTAAGCACATGTAATTTTATATACCAAACAACAAAAAATTATATCTTTATAAACCCTATGTATTATATGGATTGAATAAATCTAATTTTATATACTACATAATAAAAGGGTTATATTTTTAAAAACCTAGTATGCTACACGAGTTGCATAAATGTAATTTTGTATAGTAAAAAATAAAAATGTTATATTTTTAAAAAACCTCGTTTATTACAAGGGTTGAATGAATCTAATAAAAATTTATATCTTAAAAAAAACTAACGGATATGCTTGATATACGATGGATGGGGTGATTGCGGTAATGGTTCTTATAAATGTCACGTAAACATAGTGATTAACGTATTTGAGTTGAGAGTTGAACACGAAAATAAAAGTATAGAACCAATAAACATTGATTAATATTTTTGTTTACCCCTTATAAACATTTACATTGTATTAATTTATATTTAGCGTACATCTTTTGGTTAATTTCAGGATAAATAATTTTGAAATGTAATAAATATTTTAAAATATTATATTATCTCCTATACGAATTGTTTAAATTTATATTAAATTAAACTTTATAATTATCTTTTAATTGATATTAATTATATATAAAAAAATATTGCTTCAATGAATGACATGTGTTCTCTCAATGGTTTCTTTTATTATATAGTACTAGCGGTAAGATCCGTATGCAAACACGGATCATTTCTTAGAAAACCATGCAAATATAAAACATATCACCACCGATAGATTCATAAACGATATCAACGCCTTTTGGGAATTCCTTCTTAAGAACCTGCTCATTTGTTTGAGGTATCTAAAAGTCTGTTTGACTAAAGTCAACCACTGTTTGTAAAGGGTAACCTCTGTTTCGCCAAATCACTGTTTCTTAAGACTCTGTTTATAACCAAACAGAGGTTTCAAACATATCTTCATAAGCTCTGAAGTTGAAACCATACTCAACACCTTGCCAATCTCTCACAGGAGTAACAGTTGTGCATCTATAAAAGTTGATTTTATAAGGTTGCACCACTACTTTATATAAATCTTTATTCTCACCAACACCAAATTTGAACAGAATCACAACAGCATCTTCTTGAAGCTGACCATCAAAAACAGGTATTAGATGAGTCTTAATACCTGCTTGAATCTTAGCACCCTGAAGAACATTTAAAGAAAGTATCTTCTTAGCATACACCACTATATTCTCTAATAAAACGGAAAAGCAGAGATACAAATTACCTTTTCATCAATGAAGATGAGATCCATCTTGTAACCCTGATTCCATTTTCGAATAATTCTCGCTTTCATGTTCCACATATCTTTCCCATGATTCAAATCATTAACAAAACTAAGATTGTTACTGTCAACTGATATTGACATGTTTCTAATTCGGAATTCGGATTGTGATTAAATATAAAATTTGAAAATCAGAGAAGATGAAAGCGTGATGAAATATGAAGAGGGAAATGAGAAGAAAAACCTTATATAAGAAGGATGATTGACAGGAGTTTCTGAATGACATGCATTAATTGCTAATTACTTATTCTCATGCATATTTGAATTTCCCGGTAATTAGCGTTAAACATCTGCTGATCTAAAAGTATTACGGAAGATAACAACAACTGCTGCTGCTAAATATACGTTTGCCAAAGGAACCAGCTGCTACTTTCTTCTAGATGGGCAGTGGTTTGCCCTTTGGAATGTGGGCCAGTCATTTAACAGTTGAATACACAAGGCATTGGTTTGATAGAACATTAAATGTATTTTAAAGTGATTTATATATTAGGCTTTATGATATAATAATGACATAAGAAAACAATTGTTGGACAGCATCTCCTGCTGACACATCAGCTTTTATTATGTCATTGGAATTTCTCATTTTATAGAAAGTATAGATAGATAGATAGATTATTTAATTGTTTTACTATAAATGTAATCCATGAATAATACAAGTAACTAGTTGATTTTCTGTCCACGCGTTGCGACGGGGACCCAATGACTGTAAAACGCGTGTCAGCAACGGCAAGCATATACCAAATATCAAAACATAAATAAAAATGACGTGGTAAGGATAGTCACTCCGTCCTAAAATAAGCGATTTTAAATAACCTAATATATAATAATGACCCACATGTCCTACACGTTGGAAATTCGGTTGTTTTCAGTTCAGTTATTACGGTGCTAACACGTTAAAATATGGATGAGCTCGGTACCGGTAACGGCACCGAAAGTACCGATCCGGAAAATCTCGAAATTAGGTATCGGCACCGAAAATACTCGGTACAATACGGTATGGTATTTGAAGGTAAAAATCAATAAATACATGTATGGTGCTAGACCGGTGTCGAACCGAAAGTAACGATTCTGAAAATGCCAAAAGGTGGGTACCAAATTGGTACCGAAAATGATTTGGTATAGTAAATTTGGTATCAATACGATACCGGTTTGATTACAGGATTTGATAGGATTTGCTCATCAATAATCTAAATATCCAATTTAATTTTACATGCTACAATTCATTTATTACAGAAAAAAACAAAAAAGAAAGCAAAATAAGTTGTGTATATAAAACCTCATTCAAACGAAATACATTTTACTTACTGTGTGTATGAAAAGTAATCTAAACGGTACAATTACTTGCATTGCTACGTTGCTACAGGATTTGATGAGCTTGGTACCAACCGGTACCGAAAATACTGTTACCAAAATCCCCAAAAGTGGGTACAGGTACCGAATATGCCGGTTACAGTACGGTTCGGTACTGGTACGGCACCGGTATTTGAGGGAAAGGACCGGTGCTGAACGGTACCGAAAATACACCCGGTTTGATAAATTTGATACCGGTACACGTACCCGATACCATTTACTTATCACTTAAATTGTTACTAGTCGTTCATAGGTAATTTTAATATATAGGTAATAAGTATGGACCAACTAGTATAATTATCATAAACTAATTTTATCCATAAAGCCACCGACCACTTACCAGATATCAGTCATCGCTTCATTTCGTTGGCCTCCTTTATGCTTTCTTGGCAACTTCATCCGCACGTGATTTGATTCTTCAAACCCTTCAAAATAATAATAATAAAATAATAATAATAATAATAATAATAATGATAATGATAATGATAATTATTATTATTATAATGTATGTATAGGCTTGTTTCTCTATTTTTAAAAAGAATTAACTTACGTTTTATTGTATCGAGTATTGCAAAATGTACCTTATTCATCTAACACAGTCCATAACCCCCCCCCCCCCCCCCCCCCCCTCTAGCCTAAAGGTTGCCGGTTCGACTCCTGCTGGCGACAATTTTTTTTTTTTAGTTTTTCCTCTTAAAAAAAATAAAAATAAAAACTAATTAGCCCCTAGGTTTTACATGCATAACAGCGCCCCCATGGCCCCCCATTCGCAAATCCCTTGTCTTATCTCCCTACCTTCGACCCTACCACTACCAAAGTACCAAATTTTTAATTCTCTCGAGCAAATTAGAGCCCCAAAAAACGTCCGGACGACTTCTACACTTCGACTTCACGAGTTCACAGGTCGTTTCAACTTCAATTTCTACATCTTCTTGAAATATTGAAAAGTAAACATACAATTTCTTAACTTTCTTTCATTGTTTTCAATGAATATGTTGTTCAACTAGAATAATTATATGAAAAATGTGAATGTAAATTAGACAATTATTGATTTTACATTGTTAATTTATTGAATGTGTTTTTTTACTTTGTTGAACTTGAATGATTATGTGAACATAAAATAGACAATTAGTGATGTTAATTTGCTGAAACTTGAATTCGATATTTAGGTATGAAGAAAATTGACAACTTTTTCTAAAAACAACCATCAAACCTTGAATCGTCATCTTCAAGTAGTAAACCTTTGAATTACAAAGGTATCAACTCGCTTTTGAAAGATGTCACACCCTTTTGTGAAAAATGTGAGATTGAAATGGTTAACATGGAAGACGAGTATGTTGACCCGAAATATCGAAGAAGGAAGACTAACATCACCACTCGTCACCATTATGTGGGTAATAATTTCAACACGGTTCTCGATATGCAAATTCAAGAGCTTGGAAATCGTTTTAACGAGGTAACCACTGATATGCTTATGTTTATGAGTTCGTTGAGCCCTTGTTGTAATTTTAGTGCCTTTAATAAACTAAACTTGCTAAAGTTGGCGGATATGTATCCATACGATTTCACTTTTGATGAAAAATACCAACTTTTCTATCAACTCGGCCACTACATTAATAATGTGAAAAAGGATGAGCGGTTTGACAACTTAAATAGGGTTAGTGATCTTGCCAAAAGACTGGTCGAAACACACATACACATTGATCATCCGTTGGTTTATCATTTAATTAAGTTGTTACTAGTTTTACCGGTTGCAACGGCTAGTGTTGAAAGAAGTTTTTCTTCAATGAAGCATGTGAAGACGAAATTGCGTAATAGGATGGGTGATGGATACATGAACGATGCTTGCATTTGTTATATTGAAAAGGAGTTCTTTCAACAAGTTTCAGTCGAAGATGTAATGCAACGTTTTCAACAGATGAAAACTCACAGGGAACAATTATAGGTATTTTTTTATTTGTAAGAATTATCGTATTTTTCTTACATTTTTTTTAATTTTTAATGTCCATGTTTTCTTTATTATTGAATCATATTTTTATTATGTGATGATTTTACCCGACCAATACCGTCGAACCGACCCGATTTTTTTTACACCGGATCCTATGATATTAGAGTATCTAAAAACCATGAACCCACTGAAAAAAAATCCTAGATCCACCACTGTCCCCTCTTATTGAAAAGTAAGATCTCTCTTATATAGGAATACGCTCACTACACCACATAAGATACGTTTAAGTTACCCCTTTAAAAACAACGTTTATAAATAATTGTATTTTGTCCTGAGAACTTGGTTTAGTGGTAAATTGGTCTGCCCTCTCAACTGGAAACGCGAGCTCAATTCTTGCTTGGGTCATTTTCAAGGGACATCTGGGTGAAGGGACGAATCGGGGCTTTAATCTCGTGTTTGAACCTGACGGGGGGCGAGGGTTTACGGATTTCATCCGGTTCCCACGCATCGGGGGGCATGGTCTCATGATGGTCGATGAGTCAACCTTGAGCATAGTTCCGAGCAGGATGAGTTTACACATAAAATTCTTTACCGTTAAAAAAATAAATATTTTTGATATTTAAAAGAAAACATATTTTCCTATATACTTAAAGTAGAAAGTCGGTGGCAAAGGCCACCGACAATCTACTCCAAATTACAATTTTGTCCTTTTCTCCTTTTTTCCTTTAATGTAATTTTCATTTTGGCTACCTTAAAATTTTCCATTTTTGCTCCCTCATTTGTTTAACTGATTTGTTTTCCTCCTAAAACTTACACAATAACAAATCTATCGTCTAAATTTCTAACTTTCCACTTTTACTTCCTTCGTTTTTAATTTTTTTTTCTTTTTTCCCTTTGTGTTTTTAGTTTATATCACGTTTACATGTTGCTATAAATTCGAAACGGGTAGTTGGTTCGTCACAATTTAATACATTTCGTTTAATCGTACCGTGTCTTTATACGTTTCTTTCGTGTGCTTAAACACGTTAATGTCACCGTGCCAACGCGCTTAACGAACGATAATGTGCCCTTAAATGTTGCGCCACAACACGCGAGCACCTTATTTTCATTCTTTAACTTAAAAAAAATTATTTCCTCACGTGCTTATTTTTATGGACATTTCGGTACATATTCATGTATCTGCATTGGACGTAAACAGTACACATTTACGTTTCGACCTAAAGTTTTCCTAAAAATGAGTCGGGTCTAATATAATACGTTTTCATGCCTATTTTTATGTATGTTTTAGGTTGTTATACATTTTGATGTAAACACTTTATTTTCTCACATGCTCATTTTTATATGTACATGTCAATATAAATTCATGTTAATGAACATGGTCAAATATAATACGTTTTTCTGCTTATTTTTATGTACGTTTTAGTTGGTTTATGATTTGTCATACGAGTCACTATGCGCATTAAGGCCACTAAGTCTTAATGAAAATGTAAGGGTTGTGTAGTAATTAGGTGGAACCCCACTAAATGAACCAACCCGGTTTGGATTTTATTATTTGATTTAAATGCTTATATAAGTTACATTGATTATATCGGATACGTCAAAACACACGTTTTTATATGGTTGACACATTACATAACGCTTGCGCTAATCTATTTGATGTTTGCGATGTACCCGCGCCGCAACGCGCGTGGCCTTATCTATCTATACTATAAAAGGAGCTTAGAGCATGACCTCACTTTGCTTATGTGTCATCTTCTTAGATATGCCACATTGGATGCCACATTGGATCCGCTTATGTCATAAAGCTTATGTCATAAATCACTTTCAAATGTTAATTAATATATCTATATCTATTAATATATTAAATTCTGATTTATTTATATCTAAATAAATATGGCTCCACTTTCAAATTTTGGCTCCACTTTCAAATTTCAAAAGATGGCTCCAGTTTCAAAACTTTAAAATCAAATTAATCTTATTCTCTCTCAATCAAAACTTAATCAAATATACTCTCCAGCTCATTTTCAAAATTCAAAACCTTCACACCTCTCTCTCTCTCTTCAACTCATAGAACATCTTCGATCCGGTTGTTCAGAAATACGATGCTGCTTGAACAACATTCATTCACCATCACTGCTGCTTGATAAACAAAAGCCCCCCACAGCCGTTGATTCTTATATGCTGCTTAATAAACAAAAGCCCCCCCACAGGTTTGAACAACCTTCATCTTCTTCCTGAACCAACAACAACAACAATGGATGCTGAAGTAAAGAAGAAGATTTCAGCAGCATCAGCTAGGTCTCACACCAGACATTCCAAACCCAAATCTTCTTCTACTTTCTCTTCAGGTTTGCATCAATAGCCCCATCAATTTCATTCCATTCGTTGTTGATTTCATTCTGATTTTGCTTCTAGGGTTTGTGTTCTTGATCATAACATATGTTTGTAGAAATTTAGGAATTTGGAGTTTCTGTGATATGGGTTTTGGTTGAATTTGAGTTAAGATTGTGGGGTATTCAGTCAAACCTAAAAAAGATTTGATCTTGGCTGTTTCGTTGATTAGGTCAATATTTTGTTCATGATTATTAGTTAGGATGATCAGATCTGAGATGATTAGTAGGATCACGATATATTTGTGATCGATTAGAGAAATTAGGTTGTGTGTGTGTGATTAGGTTCAATTTTGTTATTTTGATGGTGTATGATATTATTTGAAGATGAACGAATTGTTTATAGTATTAATTTAAGGTTACGAGAGTTACTGCAGTATATTAGTTGATATGATTTTGTTTTATAATTTGAAGATTCAGTTTCTTAATGTAAAATTTAGGAATCTCGATTGATTGATGCTGAATTTTGGTGTTTTAACCGGATACTTGATTGTGTGAGGTGTGAATTATACAGTTTAGTAGTCCGATTCGGTTTTGTTTCATGAGGTTATGGGAAGTATGTTGTTTTTCGGATTTTGTTTCTTAGAAATTGAGCTAGATCTTTGTAATCATTGATTTGTATGTTATCATACTGTATGTTGTAGCTTTGAAACAAGTGAATTGTTTTCTTAATGTTGAAAGCTACTACAATTATGCTGTGATGAGATTTGTTGTATTCTAAGCGTCTAACTGGTTAATTTTTCAGTAGTAGAAATGTGTTCCAAATGTTCACCAAGAGAGAGATAGCTCCAAGAATAAAAAAGCATGTGGCGAGAAGGCATAGGGGTAGAAATTTTGATCTCAACCATAGAAGATATGTTAAGCCGAACAGTGAAAGTGCAAGGGATTCAAGGCCTGAACTTCTTTCATGGTACTTACGTAGATCCCAAAGTTTTATTTATGTTGCTCATACTGTCATATATCTGTCTTAAAGGTGGCAAATTTGACCTGTTTGCTTATGAATGAGTCCATTTGGGTTGGATTTTATCTTTATAGGTGAATGAGTCCCGACCCGCTTATTTTGTCACCTCTAAGTTGTTTATTTGATGTAAATTAAAATATGTAAAAGCAATTGTATGATGTTTCAATTTGATTGCTTGTATAGGGTGGAAACCGAGTCTTCGTGGTGGTTATCAGCCAAATATTGTTCATTAATGCCTTCACCGAGGTCGACTTTTGCAGCATCATTTAGTCCGGATGGGAAAATTCTTGCTTCTACTCAGTATGTTCTTGGTTGTCTTTGTTATCTTATAAGATGTTATCTCTATATTTTTAAATAATTGAACTCACTCATTTTTTTGGATTTGACAGTGGTGATCATACTGTTAAAATAATTTACTGCCAAACTGGAAAGTGTTTAAAGGTTTTGAGTGGGCATAGACGAACACCTTGGGTGGTATGTTTTGCTGCTAGCTTCTTCTTTGAACATATTTATTTATTATTTAAGTAATAATCTAACTTTTTCTAATAAAAAAGGATTTAGGAGGTTTTAAAAAAGAGCATTTACAAGTCTTCTAAATGTAAATACTACTGTTATGATTTTATTTATGCGTACAGGTATAGAAGCCTAATCAATGTGATTTTAATTTTTAGGTCCTCCACATAAGAGGATGGCTCACATTACACGTACAGGGAATCCTACAAAAATTAAAGTTATATTTAATTTTTGTGTTTTATTAATATTGCTTTGAGTACATATTTTCTTTTATAAAAATCGTATAATTTTCTAATTTGTAACTATACAATCAAGGGGCTGTTTATAAAATTATTTCCTCCGACGATTGAAATACGGAGCAATGTTTCGGGTGGTTTCTGGACCTTATCGAGCTGTTAAAAGCTACGGTGTTATCGAGTGGTCAGCGGCTATGATTCGTGTTCAATAGATAGGTGTTTAGGGGTTTTGTGAATGGTTAAACACTCCCGAAAGGACAACAGTTTCAACTGTTTTTACCAAAAGCATGGGTGATCGAGTTTATGTTTATCTTTAGTGGATCAAGTGGGTAAAATTTAAATATTGTATAAAGATGGAACAAATCAAATGGGTCAAAAGGGATGCGATTCGCAATATGGGTCATATAATATTTTTTTTGATTTTTTGAATTTTTTTGATTTTTTAATTTTTATTTATTTATTTATGTTTTTAGCTTATCATGCCCAAATCCACAGTGACTAAAATGAACCTGTTTTTCGAAGAAGCTTTCCATTCCTCATGTGAATGAATGATGGTAAAATCTTTTAGACGTTGAAGCTGGATATCTCCCATCAAAGCGTTCGGATTCTTCGTTAAAGGTTTGTTTGTTTCATGAGTCAGTGTTAAATTATTTTTAATGCTCAATTGGTATAATATCATTTGCAGGTGAAGCGAGATTATGTAGAAGGTTTAAATGATTCCTTGGACTTGGTTCCTATTGGTGCTTGGTCCTATTGCTAATGGGCAAAAGTAATCATCTAGCCGACCAAGGTCGGATATTTATATCAACCTTCCAGCGTTAAAGAAGCTCGACGCGCTCCTGTTGGTAAGACCAAAACACCCTTTTCCTCTCATCAAGATATGATTCTTTTTAAATTTCTGATTGTTAACAAAATTGCCTTTTTTTTTTGTTTATTATAGGAAATATTGGATAGCTTCAAAGAGACAGAATTTTGGTATGTGGAGCAAGGAAGCATGTCGGGAAATTCAAGATCGGGGTCATTTCATAGGTTCGTATCAACATGAACTTGACATTTATATATAAATAAGCTCTATATACAATTTACTAAATAAACAACCATATGTACAGCTTGCTAATGCACAAAATATACCATGAACAATTGTTCGGGCTTGTGCCTAAGTGAGGCAACCTTTTTATAACTAAGAAAGTTGTATTTACCTAATTGACTTTGTTTTTTGTTGTAAAAAAAGTTGTATTTACCTAATTGAGTGAACATGGGTAATTTGTATGGCCTGTTAATCAGATCAGTTAATTTATTGTTCTAGGTTAGCTCGAGCTAAATCGAGCCGAGCCGTCTCGAATTTAATTCGAGTCAAGCTCGACCTTTAAACCTTAGCTCACTTTTATCAGTTAATTTATTGTTCTAGGTTAGCTCGCGCTAAATCGAGCCGAGCCGTCTAGAATTTAATTCGAGTCAAGCTCGAGCCTCAAACCTTAGCTCACTTTTAAATTAAAGCTCGAGACGACCCAGCTTGGTTTGAGTTTGAGCCAAGCTCGAGCTAGGCTTGGCTCGACTCGACCCAGCTCGCTAATGGTTGATTTTGGTATGTTTAGGTTGCATTTTTTTATCTATGTTTATATTTTTGATTGAATTAACATTTTTGCAAATCTTTTTTGATGATTGTTTGTTTTCATCGAGATATTGGGGGGTGGGGTATTAGTTCACGAAGATGTCAACAAGCGAGAAAATGTTGTGATCAATTCAATGGTTGACAAAAAGTCATCCTACTTAAAATTCATGGCAGCAGTGTTGAGGTATGTAGACTGATTATTTTATGTAAATTTGTTACTTTATCAGGTGGCATTGAAGACATTGATAGTTATCCATAGGGCGTTGCGGGAGGGTGATCCTGCTTTCACGGAAGAGCTGCGTGTTTTGCAGTTAGCTACTTTTAAAGACGATTCAAGCCCGATTGGTTACTTATGTGAATGTATCTTACAGTTGTAAACAGATCCATGTCCAACAACAAACACATTTATTTAATTTTATTTTAACTCAATAATAATAGGTTTAAAATTAATTCCTTATGTTATTCAAACATGTTTACTTATAATATGCAGGGCTATAGCGGAACACGCGATTTGGATAGTGAAAAACTATTGGAGCAGTTGCCTTCTTTACAGCAGCTCTTATACCGTCTTATGGCATGCAAGGTTCGTTTCAATCAATATTCTGTTCATTTTTTAAAACTTATACAATTAGTATAGCGTGTGTATTGTGATCACATAAGCACTATTACTATAATCATAATCTAACTCTTTGGGATGAAAAACCAGTTTGGTAGGTTGTATGCATTAAAAATAGTCACCAGGCAGCTTTAACCCCTTTTAACAAGTTTTTTTTCCTTTTTCTTATGCAGCCTGAAGGAGCAGCTATCGGTAATTATGTTGTACAATACGCGCTAGCTTTGGTACTCAAAGAGAGCTTTTAAATTTAATGTGCAATTAACGATGGAATTATAAATCTTATGATAAGGTGATTTTACTTGCATTAAAAAGCATCATCCCTTCTTGTAACTTTCATTTATATTTTTCAAAAAATAACCAAGATTCGATCTTTCGCGATGTCAGTTTTTTGAGATGCCAAGACATGAAGCCATAAAAGCTTTGGATATATATAAACGAGCCGTTAATCACGTGACATCTTGAATCATTAATTTTAATTTACAAACCTTTCACTTTGTAATATGGTTATTAGATATGGCAAATCATGTTGACCCGAAAAACTTTTTGTACAAATTTTTATAGGTGGTTTGTATATTAAATTTAAATATACATCATGGGCGAGTTTTAACCCATGTTATATTTTAAGCTACTCTTTATTTTATTTATGATTTTGACCTGTTAGGGGTAACTTATAACCCGAATCGACCTATTCATATAATCAAATTTTCTACTGGCTGAAAGTCTTTCTGACTTCTATGAAGTCTGTAAACAACTCGAGCTCGCTAGAAACTTTCAATTTCCTGTTTTTAGGGAGGTAAGTTTACTATATTACCCATCATCGTTTACTATATGTTCATTTGTTGATTTGGAATAAAACTTTGAATGCAAAGAAGCTTAGGGGCTTTTATTGACTGTGTATCACTACATTAATATATAGCTTATTATGCCAATTTGCTTCCTAACTGATTGTTACAATTGTAATAGGTTTTGTCTATTATTGTGTAGAATTTAAATATGTATATTATAATATATTATAATATGTATTATAGTATTTGATTCCAATTGTTATTAGAACAAACCCGTGTATTTACACGGGTGTACACCTAGTTACTAGTATGGAATAAAAACTTAAACACAAAGTTAATTGGTCAATGACCGCGTTGGCAAAATCCAATGAACCGACACTCACTTTAATATATCATTTGTATAATATTATCTCTGAAACGTAATCTTATCTTACTATGTCCACGTGTCATCTTCTTATTTTCCCGTGACACTGTTGCCTATTGGCTCACTATTATAAATGATTATTTCAAACTTTTAATTAATAAAATACTATACTAGCTCTTTAACATATCTTTCTCCTTATATATATGCGTGCATTTTAGTGAACCACAATATTGTTTTTGAACAACACCATTAAACTTGCACAAAGCTTGCTATTGGTTATTAACTTGTTAGTGTTACCAAAGAGAGATATATAGATATGGAGGATAGTAGTATGATCAATATGCCAGATTTGGTATTTGATGAGAAAGTTGGTAACAAGAGGGTTAGAGATGGTGAAGAGGAGATCCATAAAGGGCGACTCGAAAAGCGGCCAAGTGGAATCTTGGGTGTGAATGGCGGTGGAGATCACATCGTAGACGAAGGTGATCAAGGCGGAGAAAGTGGTGGGATAATTGATACATTCATTTCAAATGTCTTTCACAGCAACACAAATGGTACAGAAGGTGAAGTGGAAGCTAATGTGTTTGATGTTGTTGAAGATGAAGACAAGAGGGAAGATTTAGGCGGCGTTGATGGCGGTGATGGTGGCGGCGAAGGAGGAGAAGGTGGTGGTGGGATCATTAGTGCATTCTTTTCAAATATATTTCACCAAAATGGAAGTGCAAATGAGGGTGGTGATCAAGCGAAATCCGATCCTTTACTTGATGAAGTCGCTGAGAAAAGCGAACATTTAGGTGACGACGATGGAGGAAATGGTGAATCGGTGGATCTCAATGCTGAAAAGTTATCGGAGAAGAAGGATCAAGTAGTTGATTTGCCTAGTAAAGACTCTAAAGGTATAATATAATCACATTTATGTTTAATTAATTTCTTTATAATGACTTATTGACTATATATAATTTTGTACATAAATGATGTAACAGGATCTACACCAAAGTTGAAACCAGATGATTATGCCGAAAGAGTGTTTTTCCTAAATAATAACTGAAGACGACCTTATTCAACATAGGAAGGATCGAAGTGGTCTAAATTAATGTAGTTGATAGTTTAGTACTTTAGTTTAGTTTAGTTCAGTTCATCAATGATGTCGATCCAGTTATTGATAATTTCAGTTTTACTTTTGTAAGAAAATTGATTTCGAATGAAAAACAAAGTTCCTTATGTAATTCTTAATCAAACAAATAGATTTATATTATATGATAATTGCTTCTTTCTGTTCGTCTTATGTTATTGGGCAATATATTGTTTATTATTTATTTATGTAATTCTTTCCCTTATTGTTTTAAGTCCAACGAAGCCACTTTGGAAATAACTTTTGGGGATTATTTGGATGTTTTCAGATAAGTTCACGAAACTGATGATTTTTTTTGAAGTCTATCTTAAACTAAATAAAGTTTGTCTAGTTTTGTGCTCTTTTAAAAGGTCGAATCTTTTTACTTTTTAATGAAACTACGGGTTTTGGTTGTCGCACGTTGCGCGACGATTATGTTGTTGTGTTTAAAGTGGATTAGTCATGTTTGTAATAGGTAATTACGGTTCAATATGTATTCAACATAGTGCTGCTTAGGCTTCTGGGTATGGGGATCGTCCCCGGATGGTTCCGGAATGGTGCCGGTGGGAACACCATCCTGCCCCCCCCCCCCGGGGCTTCGTCCTCGGCGTCGAGTATGGGACGATGGTGACGATCCACAAGAAGACAAAAACCATCACTCTCCCTCTCTCACATACCTATACATACAATTAGGGGTGTTCAGGATTCGTTTCGAATTCGAAAAATTCGAAATTCGTTTAAATTCGATTCGATTATCAAGAATTCGTTTCGATTATAAGAATTCGAATTCGAATTCGATTCAATTCGAGTCAAGTAAATCGAATACGAATTGAATACGAATTTATAATTTCAAATTCGATTCGAAATTCGAATAAAAATTATACATTTTTATTTATTATTTTTATATATAATACATATATAACTTTTATAAAGCTATACTATAAATTATTTTCAAAATTGTTTCAAAGTATTAAAATTACCCATTACCAAACCCACTACATGACCCATAAGTAAAACCTAAATAACAAATCTATCAATAGATTTCTAACCATAAAAATATTAACTTGTAATGTGTAGTGATTATTCCCGACTTCTCGTTTTGAATTTTAGACTTGTGGTACTTTATTTGAAACTTTTTAATGTGATATCGTGCTTTATGGCTGCTTTAAATTTTATGTTTCATTTTGATAGTTTTTTTTTTTTTTTACAGAATCTGAATTAAATCGAATTTATTCGAATTCGATTTGAATTCGAAATTTAAATCGAATACGAATTGGGTTTTTTTATTCGAATACGAATTCGAATCGAATTCGATAGGTTTTAATCGAATTCGAATCGAATACGAATTCAAGGAAAAATAAAAATTATTCGAACAATTCGATTCGAATAATTCAAAAATTCGATATTCGATTCGATGAACACCCCTACATACAATATATACATATACATTTTAGGTACATTCCCCCATTTCCATACCTCCATCCTCTTTGCCTCATCCTCACACCCATCGTACGTGGATCCTACGTGGCGGAACATCCTCCAAAGAAGAACCATCACCATACAACATAGCCTTATACTTGCAGCCGACAAAAATCAATGTCTTGTACAGTTTACGATTAGTTACCACTTATGTTCATTATGGTTGGTTACCATTAGTTATAATGTGTTAAAAGAAAAAAAAAGCCTTAAATACTTACTGTTCATTTCATTCAATTATTAATATATAGATAATTTAAATTATATCATCTTAATCTTAAAACAATCACAAAAGGGATGGTTGGGTATTCCTACCCTCCAAGTAGGGCTGGCAATTCTAGACACGTACACGAATACACGACATGAACCTACATGAAGTTAACATGTATCGTGTATGGCCTTAACAGATAACATGTACTAAACAGGTAGACACGAAAATACCTGTTAATTTTCGTGTCTAAACAGGTAAAATACATGTTTACCTGTTTAGTACTTGTTAATACATGTTAACAATTTTAATACAATAAAAAATATAATTTAGTGTGACCATGTGATTTGAAAATCTGATTTTATCACTTATCTTTATAATTTCCCTAACCCTTCATGTTCCTATTCCAATGAACTTTACATTGTTTTGAATGGATGTTATGAATTATTTAAACCTTTTGTGATTTGTCATTTATGGATTTTGTTTCAAACTTGTTACGGATTATGCGTTTATGCATTATTTAAGCCTATTGTGAACTTTTGCCAACTTTTGTTTCACTAAACAGGTTCCTAGATATGTAATTATTGAAACATTCGTAAACAGGTATTAACAGGTAATTATCGTGTATACCTGTTAAAAAATATTTCGTGTTCGTGTATGGAAAACTGGACACGAAACCTTATCGTGTCGTGTTCGTGTATAGGATTTCGTGTATCGTGTGTTATCGTGTTCGTGTATTATCGTGTACAGGTATACACGATATGCCAGCCCTACCTCCAAGTACCACTAACAACTTCACGGAGAGATCGCATATGGTGGAGAGATGACACAACGTTATCTTATATTGCATTGCATTTATGAATGCAAATTTGTACCACACCATTCAAACTACCGTATATACATTCTAACTTTGAAGGGGTATGGTGGGCTAAATTGTGCGTCGACCACACGAGTTAACCTCAAATCGTGCGCAAAGATATACCCCAAATAGATCAAATCTCACACTTAGTTCTTTCTAACAAGAGATTTGACATTCCGGACCTCGCGCCAACTACATGAGTTAACCTTAGGCCGCGTGCGAGGCTATGTCTAGAATAGATTATGCCCAACACTTAGTTCAATCTGCAAGCGAATTGGCGCAAGGCCAAGAAGCGTAAGATATTGTTAGACAATACAAAAGGTACGATCATCAGGGCAGTCGACCAATGAGCGCACGACAGGTTGTACTCTATCGTGTTGCATGATGAACAATCGTGCAGGAGACAAGAAGTACACAAGGACACGTACGTGACACCAATCAGCGTGCGCCGACCACTGCTCCATGGTCTCCACTTAAACGCTGATGACAGACCAGACAATAAGGATAATCGTCAGGACACGTGGATCCATTCAACATGCGCCAACTACGCCCTTGCCTGTAAACACTAATGGTCGTGACAGGGGAGGCAAAACGGATATTACTTGTCGTCGATCTCAAGCCCAAGGCCCATTAGCTCATCTCCTTCACAACTCACCTCGTCTATAAATAGAGAACTTCGGCTACAAGTTTAAGGATCGCTCTCTTGTTCTCTCACTTAATACACAGTTTTATCCTCAAAACAAGTTCTTATTCTCACTCTGGAGGGTGGTTACAAGGAGAATCCCCTATTCTCCTCCTTGTAACGAGCTTCACGGTGTGTTGATTGTTTTCCAGGATCATCGCAACTATTTAGCCGAGTACGAAAGAAGATTAACCTTATTTAGACGAGACACAAACCGCAAGCTAATCTCAGGATTAACTTGTTTCTTCAAACTTTTATTTCAAATATGTTATGGTTTTTACTTTCTTGCTTTTTGTGATAGGTTGATGACATCTATAAGTTGTTTTCAAGCTTTATTAATTTAGTGGTTGATGTACAATGTTTGTTGCCTACCATATAATGTGGACGGATATGATGATGTGGGTAATGTGTTAATGTAATTATATAGGTAAAAAAAACTTGTTATGGTTTTATTGTTAGCAAGTACATGTCTTGTTATATGTACTCACACATAATATTGTAATTAGGAGGGCTAACCTGTTAGGTTTATCAACAGGGCCGGCTCAAAATTTTCTAAATTTTTCTAGGCCCAAAGCGGATAGCAAAATCGGGGCCCTTTTTGTAAACGAAAAAAGTTGCTATGAATCATATTATTCTTATATCATCTTTGTATACGTATAATTATAGATCATAAACCTCAATGTTAACAATCTCAAAGTCAAAATTACCAACATATAATATATTTTCTTATAATTTGAGGCCCTAAAAAAATGGAGGCCTAAAGCTCTTGCTTTATTTCACTCCCCCTTGAGCCGGCCCTGTTTATCAATTTAGGCTAAGGCTTTAGGCTGCTCATAGAAAAGGGCCACTATGTTTTTCTTTTTATATATTAGATTAGTTTTTGACCCATTTAAAAAACGTTTCTCGGCCAAAAATTTAGGATTTTACTCCAGAAGTCCACACTGTCTGCGCACTTCATTCCGGAAGCAGCGCCGCAACACACCAACCCTCGTTACTTGCGGCGTCTTTTGAGTAACCAATGTGAAACTGATTGCGGATGGGACGAAATTAGGGCTGACATTAGGATAAATTATCGCAGTGGTTAGTTTCTCAAATCTTAATTACTAATTTTTTTTATACGAGATCAATAGGGTCCCAACTTTTTAGTTCGCTTAGAGCCTAAAAATCGTTTGAACGGCCTGGTAATTACTTAGTTAACCCAAAGGAAAACGCCTCAAATTTCCTCTAGTTTTCCTTATCTCTCCTTCCTTAGAAAACATCGAAATTCGAAAGCACAATGTATCTTTCTAACGAAGAACGTCAAACTATAAAATATAATACATATACTGTTGAATAGTTGAGAATAATATTATTAAGTGCTCCACATAGACATGAAAAAGTATTTGTATTGTGAAAGATGATGAAACCAATTCTTAGAAAGAAGAAAAGACAATCTTATCTCTTCATATCTCGCAAGAAAGAAGCAAATGCATAACACAGATAATGGAGGCTTTAATAAAGATATAAACGCAGGGCCGTCTCCGAAAATCCCAAAAAAAATTTTGGCCCTGTTCGAGATAAAAAAATTTGGGCCCTATTCGCAAATCTTCATATAACATAAACTTATCATTCATTTCAAATTTCGACAAACAAATAAATAATCTGAATGTTATTTCAATGTTCGTTATTCGTTATTCAATCATTCTACATAAACAACAGTAAACTAGAAATCATTCAATCATTCATTATTCATAACAGTAAACTAGAAATCATTCAATCATTCATTATTCATAACCGTTTAATCAATCTAATTATCTAAATAAACAACATTAAACATTTAAACTAGAAATCAGACTCGAAACAACAGTTACTGAATTCTGAAATCTGTTGAACAGTAACATCATTAACCTGAATGTTATTTCAATGTTCGTTATTCGTTAATCACTTAATCTGAATGTTTTTCAATTTTTGACAAACAAATAAATAATCTGAATGTTATTTCAATTTCGACAAACAATAAATTAACAAACTTGGAACCTGCGGATGTAACATCAATCGACTTATCGACAAACAAAACTCAAAAGACAACAAACATAAAACATTCAAATACCTGAATCGCGATTCGCAGGGCAGGTGCAGCACTGCAGCGGCGTTTGATGACTCTGATCAGAATTCAGAAATCCTGCTGCAGCGTTTGAACTTTGATCGATGACTTTGGTCTTTGAATCTTTGATCAGAAATCCTCGCACAGTCGCACGCGACTTTTGATTTCCCTGCAGGTTTGGGCCTATAATCAGGTTTTGACAAAGTTTGGGGCCTGTAAAAAAAATGGGCTAATATATATAAAGAAACATAAAAAAATTTGGGCCCTTTAATTATTTGGGCCCTGTTCTCAAGCACACTCTGAACACCCTTATAACCGGCCCTGTATAAACGTGATGGGTAAGGATAGTGTAAAAATGGCCTAAAGTGTGAGAAGTGTGAGAAGTGTATTATAACACTATATATAATACTATATAACACTATATAAACACCGTATAACAATATGTAACACCATATAATACCATATAACACTATATAACATTATATATCAAATATAACACTATATATCTATCATAGACATGCTATCAGACAACCTATAGTGTTATATTTGTTATATAATGATATATAGATTTATATAGTGCTATATGGTATTATATGGTGTTACATATTGTTATACGGTGTTTATATGGTGTTATATAGTATTATATATAGTGTTATAATACACTTCTCACACTTTGAGCACTTTTTACAGGATCCTCTACCTAAACGTGATTTCTTTCTTTTTTAAGAGAAAAATGCGACATCTATCTATACTATAAAAGGAGCTTAGAGCATGACCTCACTTTGCTTACGTGTCAACCATTGAGGTACGCCACCTAGGATGCCACATAGATTCGGGTGATGTCATTCCGCTGATCTCATAAATCCGATTTTTTTTAAATCATTTTAAATCTCAATGTATATACAAATCAGTTTTAGAGCCATTTTCAAAAATTGAAATTCAATCCCTCTTTCTCTCAGATATAGTTCTGGCTCCATTTTCAAATTTCAAACCATAATTTCAACCTTCTTTCTCTTAAGTTCTCTCTCCCTCTCAAATCTGATTCTAGATCTGATTCTCTCTCTCCCACAAAAAAACCTCCATGAATTCAAATAGAAGTTCTCGATAAATCCCTAGGCTCCACATCCCAAATCATTCTCGCCTTTGATTCTGTTCCCTAAAACTGACTCCCTTCAATCTCATTGTTCTCCTTCAATCTTTGTTTTGCACTTTAGAGTTTTTTAGAGAGAGAGAGAGAGATGACGGGGATGGTGATGCTAACAAGAGGAGGAGGAGGCGGTGGTGAAAATGCAGCTGAGGAAGAACAGAACCAGCTGTCGTTAGGGTTCGTTCTCTCATTCATCGCTTATTCTTTCACTAAATCGGTTCATTCTTGCCTGATTTTATGTAAAAATGTCATCTTTTTTTAATCGAAATGTTTGATTATTGCTCACTTTGATTGTAATTTACTGCACTTTTGATTGTAATTTTAGGGTTTTAATGTTTTTAGGGCAAATTTATCTGGACAATTTATGCTGTGTGTGATCCAAACTACATGAGGCAAGCTAGATTTAGTTAAAGTTGCTATTATTGTTGAATTTATGTATTATTGTTTTTTTTTGCCCAAAATGCATGTGCTTTTTCGTCTACCATTTCAGTATTCTTTACATGGTTCTCTCTCACAATTTACAGAAATTGATCCCGGTCGGAAGGTAGTAAATAATCGGGCGTTGTCGATTTGCAAGGATTTGACTCATGTTATTTTCGATCAATTCCATTGATTTTGATTTTTGAGGGCTTCCTGTTGAAGTTCAAGTTGAAATCCCCTGTTGTGTTCAAAGTGCCAGGTGATGCTTTTGTTTGGTTTTTAATTGATTTTTTTGTTTTCATTTACGGATACAAAATTTTCAATATTTCTTAGATTATGGTTTACACATATTCATTAAATGTCCAGTGTTACAGATCTAGCATTTTGAGGGTTAAATTGATGATGAGAAAGGTGCGAAGATGATTCCTTAACAAAATTATTTTATTAAATGTCCAGCATTTTGAGGGTTAAATTGTTGTTAAAGTTTAGATTTTTTTGATGGGTATTAGCGATTTCACGATCTTTGATGTTATTTAGTCGTCGTTTTTGCTTATTGTTATGAAATTGTTGTTAAAGTTTGGACATACTACCAGATGTTGACAGGTCTTCTTCTTCTTTCTTCATTTCATATGATTTTTAGGGTTCATCTGTTTTAATCGGATTGGATTGGATTTTGATTGCAGTCAATACTTGACTGAGTTGTTGGTGGAGCATCAGAAGCTCCAGCCTTTTATGCAAGTTCTTCCAATATGCAGCAGATTATTGAATCAAGGTTCGATTTTGCAGATCTTGATTTTATTGGTTTGATGTAGATAGATAGATCTGTTTGGGAGGTTTTGCCCTGCTTGTCAAATTTTAGATAGATTGATTTTATTGGTTTGATGTAGATAGATAGATCCGATCGGATATGAATGTGTGAATTAATTGCTTTATTTGCTAGGTTATTTTTCTGTCTTTTAATGTGAGTTATTATGATCATTGTTAAGATATGATGTTACTTTGGAGCTTTAGGGCTTTTATGCTAGAGGATTGAGCTAGATAAAGACTAGATGTGCTTTTATAGAGGTTGATTTTGATCCGGGAGATTATATGAAATAGTTAGCTTAGTTAGTATATTCAGCAGGGGCTGTATATGGTAGGTTCTGTTTGACATGCTGGCTTATTGCGATACGAAAATAAACACAGTAGATTATCAACTGATAACCTGCTTAATGTGATGATTAGACCACGGCTGCGAAGACAGACAAACAGCAGAAAACGGCCGCAACTTTTAGCTGCAAGCGATTAGACTATCGAACAAGCATAGAACCAACTTTTAGGGCTTTTATGCTAGAGGATTGAGCTAGATAAAGACTAGATGTGCTTTTATAGAGGTTGATTTTGATCCGGAAGATTATATGGATATAGTTAGCTTAGTTAGTATCTTCAGCAGGGGCTGTATATGGTAGGTTCTGTTTGACAGGCTGGCTTATTGCGATACGAAAATAAACACAACAGATTATCAACTGATAATCTGCTTAATGTGATGATTAGACCACGGCTGCGAAGACAGACAAACAGCAGAAAACGACCGGAACTTTTAGCTGCAAGCGATTAGACTCTCGAACAAGCACAGAACCAACCGGTTGGAATGTTCTAGAGAGAGAATAGAATGCGTGAGAGATGATGATCTTCGGTTGTTTTAGCTGAATAGGATCAATGACAGCAGCAATGGTCGGATAAGTTATCTGCTGTGTTTTAGTCCTGATTTGCGGCAATTAGCAGACAAGTTAACTGCTGTGTTTTAGTTCTGATTAGCGGCAATTAGCAGACAAGTTAACTGCTGCGTTTGGTTCTTTTTTACGGCACTGAACATATTGTTTTTACATAAATAAAGTTTGTGTCTGATATTCTGTTTTTGATGGTTTCAAACATACAAATCAGGTCTATCACAAGCATCTTCTTTTGTACATATTTTCATTTATGAAATATAGTTTTTTATCTGCTGATACAGGTAATTAAAAAAATATATTGAAATTATAGTTTTTCATTTATGAAATTATAGTTTTTTGTCTGCTGATACAACTGTTTCGTGCTTTTCGTTACGGATTCTGTGGTAAACTGAAAGCTTCTTAAAAGGTTCGGTTTGTTGTTAAGAGGTTCGGTAAGTCCTTCTTCACTTACATGTTCCATCGGTTGTTAGATCGGTCCGTGTAATGACGATTTTGAGCGTTTATTACAGATTCCTGACAAATGCAACCCCTGAGGAGCTAGCTTCTATGTGTAATCGCGCAGAGGCAAAATGTAGCTTAATGTTAGTGTTTTCATCAATTAAATGCAGCCCATATCAGCTTTATACTTTGGTAAATCATATTATAGTTCACGCCTGAAGTAAAATTAGAATGACCATAACATTTTTTTAAATCATTGAGAGATCAGCTGTATATTGTTAAAAATATAATCTTTCAAATTTGTGATGTCAATCGGGACTTACTTTTGTTTTTAATAAATAAACACGCTTATATACTGGGAACTATTCATGTAATGGCAACTGATGCGAGAAATGGTAAAGCTCTTTATAGGAGAGGCCAAGCATATAAAATATCAGGGCAACTTGAAGTGAGTTTGCAGGTTATAATTGGGATGTAATTGGTTTTAGTTAATACAAATACTCAAAGTGTGGTTTTTTGGAATTTTTTTAACTCGAGTATTAGGGACTGCCATGTGAAGTTTCATAATTCAGTGACTTTGTGTTTGTGCTCACAATTCAAAGTAGTTTACATCTTTTGTAGGTTAATACTAAGTTAAAAAGTGAAGTCATTTGAAAGATAGCTTAGACTAATAGAGATGTTGATTAAAAATTCGTATACGATAACAAAAATCAAGACTGGGAAGATCACTTAATTAATTTCTGTTCTCACATGGCTCCAAGCTTCAATGATGAGAAACCAGTTTGTAGGTTTATTTCTTTTATGAGGAGAACGGGAATTGACCAATCTGATATATTATATTCTTAAATGTAATTGCAGGAACACTTAGCCGAGGTATTGAATGTGTATAGACTGTCTGAATGATTGAAAATTAACTTTTTAATCATCTGAACGTTTGTTGCAGTGGGTCGCTTTTCACAAATTCAAACTGGTTTGCTTTTGAGGAGGAGAGGGTGGTTCATGAACAATCAACCAGTGCGGTGGTATCTCAGTCACCAGACACCGACACTACTATTGACAACAAAGACGTCGATAGCAGTGATGAGGTTACTTCTAACGAAAACGACAAAGACATGGTCGATTCTGCAACTTCAGAGTCTCTTGAGTCAAAACCTGGCCCAGATGACACTGCTAACACGAAATCAACCGATGAGTCAACACCAAATGAGAGCGATAAGCCACCAGAATGGATCGAATGGAGAGAATCAGAATCAGTCCAACCAGAACCATAGATTGAAACAGCGGTTAAGATCACCGAGTTAACTGATAGCCTCCCGAATGGTAATCTTGAAGTGACTTCAATGGCTGATATTGCTGGTGACGGTCCTAACAAAGCGGAGGTTTCTCCACCATTGCTCTTATGTGTAAATCCTAAAACTTTTAAGCATCTACATTTATTATATTGACTGAGTTTATCCAATTTTTTTGGTTCTTTCCTTTCTTTTTCTTCATTCAATTCTTTATATTCGGTAAAAAGGGTATTTAAAAATCATTGGTAGAAGTATTACCAATGCCCGGTTTTTCAACAAACTTTAACCGACAAATTCTACCTTAGAGCGTTTGAATCGTATGCCGGCAGAGTTTTAGATACCTCAAACAAATGATATACTCTTTTGAAACCTAAAATCTGTTTATTAATCAGAGGTTTGGTTTTTGAAAACAAAGGTTAAATGTATGTTCACTTTTAGTCAATCAGATGTTTGTTTTTCCTTTTGTAATCTCTGTTTTTTAAATAAAGGTTAGGATTTCAAACAGTGGTATGAGAAACATATGTTTGAAACCTCTGTTTGGTTCAAAACAGAGTCTTGAGAAACAGTGATTTGGCAAAACAGAGATTACCCCTTTACAAACAGTGGTTGACTTTAGTCAAACAGAGTTTTAGATACCTCAAACAAATGATATACTCTTTTGAAACCTAAAATCTGTTTATTAATCAGAGGTTTGGTTTTTGAAAACAAAGGTTAAATGTCTGTTCACTTTTAGTCAATCAGATTTTTGCTTTTCCTTTGTAATCTCTGTTTTTGAAACAGAGGTTAGGATTTCAAACAGTGGTATGAGAAACATATGTTTGAAACCTCTGTTTCGTTACAAACAGAGTCTTGAGAAACAGTGCTTTGGCGAAACAGAGATTACCCTTTACAAACGGGGGTTGACTTTAGTCAAACAGAGTTTTAGATACCTCAAACAAACAGTGGTTGACTTTAATCGCAATTCAGTTACGAGATTATTGGAAGGTATAAAAGCGCGCTTAAATTATTTAAAAGTTACGTTATTGGTTTAGCATGCTTCAATGCGCACATGGTGTATAAATCATGTGTGCTCGATTGTATTTAGGTTTCGCTTTATTGTTTTAAAACGATTAAACATGTTTTGTAATTTATTTGTCATTTAAAAGATGTTCCCTTTCTTTGCAATCCATTTTCAATTAAATCTTAAAAAATGTATAGTGATTCGTCGTTTAATAAAATGTGGTATCTAAATTTTCTTGCCTTAAACAGATGTTTGGCCTTCTATATCAGATATTTGGACTTAAAAAGATGTTTTACCATAAACAGATGTTTGGCCATAAACAGATGTGTGGCCTTAAACCAAACATCTGTTTAAGGTCAACATCTGTTTGACTATTGGTCAACATCTGATTGACTTTTGGTCAACATCTGTTTGAATTTTGGTCAACATCTCATTTAGTATTCAACAGAACTTTGAATAACTCAACATCTGTTTAATTTGTTGTTTCGTTTTCTTGAATTCTATGTAATTTTGTAAAGTAGTACAAAAACAAACATTTTTACAAAATCCCAAATCACCCTATCATTTAAGTAATTTTGTAAAGTAGTTTGCTCTCAACATAATGGAATTGCTGTTGAATAAAGCTATTGACCATTAGGTTTTGCCCTGTTGACTGTCACCAATAATAATAATAATAATAATAATAATAATAATAATAATAATAATAATAATAATAATAATAACCCCTTTTAACAAGTTTTTTTTTTCCTTTTTCTTATGCAGCCTAAAGGAGCAGCTATCGGTAATTATGTTGTACAATACGCGCTAGCTTTGGTACTCAAAGAGAGCTTTTAAATTTATTGTGCAATTAACGATGGAATTATAAATCTTATGATAAGGTGATTTTACTTGCATTAAAAAGCATCATCCCTTCTTGTAACTTTCATATATAATTTTCAAAAAATAACCAAGATTCGATCTTTCGCGATGTCAGTTTTTTGAGATGCCAAGGCATGAAGCCATAAAAGCTTTGGATATATATAAACGAGCCGTTAATCACGTGACATCTTGAATCATTAATTTTGATTTACAAACCTTTCACTTTGTAATATGGTTATTAGATATGGCAAATCATGTTGACCCGAAAAACGTTTTGTACAAATTTTTATAGGTGGTTTGTATATTAAATTTAAATATACATCATGGGCGAGTTTTAACCCATGTTATATTTTAAGCTACTCTTTATTTTATTTATGATTTCGACCTGTTAGGGGTAACTTATAACCCGAATCGACCTATTCATATAATCAAATTTTCTACTGGCTGAAAGTCTTTCTGACTTCTATGAAGTCTGTAAACAACTCGAGCTCGCTAGAAACTTTCAATTTCCTGTTTTTAGGGAGGTAAGTTTACTATATTACCCATCATCGTTTACTATATGTTCATTTGTTGATTTGGAATAAAACTTTGAATGTAAAGAAGCTTAGGGGCTTTTATTGACTGTGTATCACTACATTAATATATAGCTTATTATGCCAATTTGCTTCCTAACTGATTGTTACAATTGTAATAGGTTTTGTCTATTATTGTGTAGAATTTAAATATGTATATTATAATATATTATAATATGTATTTTAGTATTTGATTCCGATCGTTATTAGAACAAACCCGTGTATTTACACGGGTGTACACCTAGCGGTGGAATTATACAACGAATACAAAACAAGAAAAAAGAACCACTGTCTGAAGAGATCTTTACGATTGATGTTTTAGATGATAGAGACGATTGCTGAATTCATAAACTAACTAAGGGGGTGTTTGGACTAGCTTTTTTTTACCTAGTTTTTTTTTTTAACAAAGCTTATGGCCTTTTCAGGTGTTTTTTTTTTTTTTTTTTACAAAATAAACTTAACTTGGTGTTTGGTTTAGTTTTTTAAGTTTATGCCTATTAGCTTATATAAGCTAATTTGAAGAAGCTTATTTGTGTAACGGTGTAAGTTACTCATTTGCCCTCAAATGGTGGTGGATTAATAATTATTGAAGCAACTTATTAGTATAACAAATTAAAGAATGGTGGATTTAACAACTTATTAAGACGCATAATTAATAAGAGGCAAATGGTAGATAATTAATAAGAGACAATTTATTACCGTAACAATTTAACAACTTATTTACGCATAATTAATAAGAGGCAAATGGTGGATTTTTAGAGAAGAGGCAAGTTGGTGGATTTAATAAGTTGGTGGATACAAATTAATACGTTGGTGGAAGATCAACTATTAATTAAATATCCATCTACATTTTTTGTCCCTATTTAATAAGTTGGTGGAAGAGGCAACACGTTGTTGGTGGATTAATAATGCACATAAGGGCTTTAATGCCTATACACTGTAAGGCTGGTGGTGTGGTTTAAAGCCCCTAGGTGCTTTATCATGCCACGTAGATTTTGAGTGGAAAATGGTGCCCCCTTTAACAATGATGGTGTGGGATAAAGCCCCACTAGCGCCCCCTTTAACAATTATGTTAGCCAAATGCTTTGATCCACCCAAAATTCGTCCGTTAACGTGCTGGCGACAAGGGGATAGCACCCCCTTGTTAACGAGCGGGGAGTGGTTGATGGTGCCCCGGGGCGCTAAAATCGTTGAGTTGGCGGGGTGACGCTAAGCCACACCCTGTAGTCTAACAAGCCAACTTGTGTAGAAGTTGGTGATAATTATTGATGCAAATTAAAAGAAGCCAACTTCTTTAAGAAGCCATTCTCGTGAAAACTGTAGAAGGTTGAAGCAAATATGTATTTATTTTCTCGCCAAAATTGCAAAGGTATTAGTGGAGAGCTATTCTCAAGCCATATGGAGAAAAGATCAACTCTTACCATCCATCTACCATTTCTCAAACCATTAACCCTTACCTTAAAAAATCATATTTATCTACCATTTATCAAGCATTCAAAAAATTTGCTTGAAGTGGAGTAACACCAATCTGTTTTCATGTACTGAGGTAATTTGTTCAAATTACAATGAAGAAGTACCATCACAAATTTTAAAACTCGTTATTACCGTTCAAGGTAGTCCATATCATATGTTACATATTTAAAGTATACCTTGAAATAATGAACCATCTATTTTTCTCTATGTAGGATTGCATTGGAGCTAATCCAAACACTTAAAAAAAGCTTATTAAATGATAGAAAATAAGCTATAAACTACTTTAAAATATAAGCATAAGCCAAAAAATAAAAGTTAGGCCAAACACCCCCTAAATCAAATCTCTGTATATAATAAAAGAAAAATATCAACATCTGGTTAATTAAACTATTAAGGTTTATCAAAGAGGCTTGTAATCTAGCGGTATCAAGATGTATAGAGAATGTGTTCGTTCTCAAGTGGTTGATAGTGATAGTCCCATATTGGACATTAGTGTAGATTAAAAGGGTGTTTGTTTTTCTTGAAAAACTTTTCTTTTTCTCTTATGTTTGCGCCATGCAGACAACGCGTGGACGTTTGAGTCTGCAAAGTGTTTGTTTTCTCAAAGATATATCATTTAAAAAGGTTTGCCTGACCTCTTTTTGGTGCAGATATGGACCACCCTTTTCTAACCTCTTCTACATTTTTTTCTAATATCACAAAACACACAGGTCTTAAAAAAAACCCTAACCCTTCCTCCACACCACTCCTCCACCACTCTTCTTCTTCCTAGTTGTCGCCACCACCACCTCTCCTCCCACACCACCACCGCCACCACCTATCCTCCCACACCCCGTCATGCCGCCGCCACCACCTCTCCTCCCCCGGACCACCGCCGCCACCACCTCTCCTCCCACACCCCCGTCGCGCCGTCGTTCATCTCCCCTAGACCGCCACCGCCACTACCTCTCCTCCCACACCCCTGTGGCGCTGCCGCCGTTCATCTCCTCCCCCAAACCGCCGCCATCTCCGTTTATCTCCTTTCCCCTTCACATGTCCGTTTTTTTATTTTTTTTATTTGTTGTTGGTGTTTTTTTATGTGAAGATATATGTGACATATGTGCTTGTAATCGTTGTATAAACTCTGAATAGTTCAATTATCAATAAAAAATATGTTTTGACCCAATGTTTGTTTATTTATGTTTGACATTTTACATGTTTCGATTTTTGTTCAATTTCAAACTCTATTTCGCTTTCTGAAAAGTTATACGCAAACTGATGCGTAAACGTAATCAGTTTAACGCGAAAAACACTCCAGAACATCAATATATGCTTAACATACCTTAAATAACCTTTACATAACTTAGAAATAAGTTTTGAAGGCTTTGGTATGGCAAAATCAAGTTTATTCGATCGCAGGGACTATTTACATCAAACTGCGAAACTATGCCAATTCGTATAGTAACGAACATTCCAGAACATAATCATAAGTTAAACATACCCTAAATAACCTTTACATAGCTTAGAAATAGGCTTTGAGGGGTTCAGTATGCTAAAATAAACTTATTAGTCAATCAGGGACTAAAAGCGTCAAAAAGTGCATAAGTTTGCATTTACGCGCATATCTTACGTTCTGAATATATCCGGACATCCAAAAATTTTTGTAATCATTAAAATATTTTATTTTAGTGATTGGCATGATAAAATTCCATTCGTCGCGCAATTTGGATCGTTTTTCGCGTCCGTTCGTGTTTAGTCGTAATTAACCGAATATCGTGACCGTACGACCAAACAAACCGACATCCGACACATTTTCAAGCATATTTTATGTTCCCTATGCTTAGGCATCATTGTAGAGCCTTGAAAATGGCTTAACGGGCCTTAAACGTGTCAAAAATGGCATTAAACATGTGCAGAGACTGTTTCTGTAAATATTGAAACTGTTTCTGAATTGTTCAGCGGTTGTGGGCCGCGTAGGCCAGCTCTCTCTCGTACGCAGGGCGCGAGAGCTGCCCAGATCAGCAAAACCCAGATTTTACAAACAGCAGCTGGTTTCAGGTATTTGAACATGGTTTATTCAACTCTATGAGCTGGTTTTGGACAACCCTAGTAATGTAAATCAGTGGGCGCACATGGAGGGCCAAGATTGAAGCTCGTAATCCAAGAAACGATCCTAACGGTTGTTCAAATTCTATAAATACCCACCTTGATTCATTTGCAATCCTCACACTTGATCTGATTTATACTCTAAGTTGAAGCCTTAGCTTCATACCTGAGTATTTTAGATCAATTTCTTCCTTGCTTGGACCTCTTGTAAGCTTCTTTCATTCTTTAATGCGTTTTAAGCACGAAAGTCAAACAATGTTTGACTTTCTGCTTTGACCAGTCAATGGTCAACATGAAGTTCATTTGAACTTCGCAACGTGAGCGTAATCACGATGGTCATAGTCCTTTATGACTATACCTACTGATTACCACGTTATTTAGGCATAGTGACGAGTCATAGTTTCGGTTAAAATACGCGTTGATGCGTATTTTGGAACCAAACTATTCATGGGTATCAAAACCCTTTGTTTTGATATCAAAATTGTTTTCTAACTTAGTTAAACATGTTTTAACATGTTTAACTCGTCACTTTTAGTTTAGTGCTTATATAGGGTCGTAAGATAAGCGGTCTAAACAACCGCTTAGACTTTCGAACCCGACCCGTTTGGTCGATCATTAGGATCCAACCAAACATATTTTGTGACCATAGTTGTATAGGGAATAACCTTCCGAGGTTATACCTTATGGTCACTACGTTTAGTTAGTTGTATGATAGGTAGTTTATATGCCTTAGGAAAATGACCAAAATAGCCTTTTTACATATAATTTCATTTTAAGCATATATAACCTAAATTTTGACATCTAAACTGATTAGGGAACATTATTAGACTTGTTAAGGCATATAATACTTGTCATAGGACTAGTTAGGCGGTCCGAACGCGTTTTACGCGAACGACCCGTTAAAGTAGCGTAAGCTACCTAAACGGGTCGTAATGGGTCGTAAGCACTTAGGATAGGTTCCGATTTAGAATGTAGGCTTTGTTAAACCATATTACATGAGTTCCTATACTCATTTGGTTTACGAAACCTCATTCTATCCATTCTTCCGATTTAGGTCCGGTTTATTAACGTAGTTACCTATATTAGGTGCCGATTGATTCCGTGATCTCTCTAGCATTGCTTGGTTGTTATTCAAAGACTTCTAAGCATTTTAAAGTGAGTACATAGTCCCCTCTTTTACTGTTTCCAAACATTTTGGGGGGAAACACATGTGCCTACTTGTTACTTTCGTGCTTTTCATGCTTTCGTAACATATATTTGCTATGTTCATTAGTACACGTATAGTACATGATTTCATCCATGTTTATGCTATGTATGTTTTATTAACATGCTAGTACATTGATTTCATAAACAAATTTGTTTCATATGTTTATTTAAGCATATGTACACATCGATTTATATCGCATTTATGCTATGTATGTTTATTTAGCATACTTAGTACATTGTTTTCACATAACATGCTCACATTTGGTATGACATTTGGTTTGTTTAACGAGACAAAAATACGTTCATTAACATTGATCACACCGCTCGGTAGTAAGTAGTGGTACCATAGGAATTGACAACTCCCATTCCCTGCTTCCTAGGTTTGTTTGGAAGTAAGGAATGACTGAATCCAATATTCATAAATTTTGATAAACCTTTAATTTGTTTAAGGGTTTGTCTCCACAGTCGCAAGGCTTGAATGTATGCGTTTTAACATTACCGCATAGATCTTTGTATCAATAAAGCATTGATTTTACAAAACATAACTTTTGATTTAAACTATGGTTTATTCAAATACATTGTTTTGTACATTTTCATATGGTTTGAGTAGACACTTTTATTTGCCATACATAACATTTGATTATACATGAACATTTTAACATTAGTTTGAACAAGACATTTTGGTGGTTTGTTTGGGTAAGTGATTTAAATAACGAGGCGTGTGTAATATGATAAAAGCATGGTGGATACGCCGCTGATACTTCCTATATATAAGTGCTTTTATGATATTACATATCGTAGCGTTATTTAAACCATTTCAATTTAGACATATTACATTTTATACAAAGAATATAACTTCACAAAACATTGTTTTACAAATAACATATCTTATACAAATTCATTTTACTTGGTTATTTATTTAACCACACATCTTTCTTTCATATCATCAAATTTCTTATCGATTTTCATATGTTTTACAAAAGAAAACACTTTTAATAAGATTCATGACTAACTTTTGTTAAACATTTCTTTCAACTACAAGTCATGAATCCTATATCAATAAACCTATGTATCTCACAGGCATTTTTATGCTGACGTACCTATTTTCACATGTGTTTTCAGGAGTTGATGCATAGGATTGGTCAAGATACACTTAGGCAGACTTGGTCCTTAGTGACAATAAAAGAAGCAAGAATAGTTTAACTATGTTATGTACTCTTTGTTTCCTTGTTTTAAGACAATGTAACCCCCCTTTGTTAATAAATAAAACAAAACTTTAAATGCCATGGTTGTGAAACAATAATTCTGTTGCTCCACTCCCTGACGTTTCCGCCGCGGTTTGTTGTTTTTACGTGGTCGGGGTGTGACAGAAGAGTTGGTATCAGAGCCAATGGTTATAGATAATTAGGTTATTAGTAATGCTTTAACCTAGACTATAACTTTTCTAGGACCCTAACACAAGTTAGCTTGTGTTTAGATCTTAAAACATTATTGTCACCTATCTTTAGGTGCTTACCAAAACAAGAACACAATTTTCCAAAATGATTTTTGAAAATCAATAATCTATTCTTAGGTGATTTGTTATAAGGTTTTGAACCCTCTAAGTTTTCAAAATCTCGTCAAAATTTGGGTCTAAATAGTGTGAACACGTGCAATCTTGAAGGGTGGATGCCTGTATCTCGAGTTTTCTGTCTAGGCTAGAGTGTTCGTACAAATCCACATAATCGGACCAGTCACTCTTACCTGGGAACTCTTGGGGTGAGTGTCCACTTATAGGCTAAAGCATGTCTTCGCGATACATTATTTTTAACCCATTTACTTTGATTAGTCACTGCGTGTTGTCTGTTTGCTTTGTGGTACGAACGAATGACCACCATCCATGCTTTTGTCGATATTTGTATCATTTCATTTTCATCTTATCATCTCACTCGTTTTCTCTCATGTTTCCTCTTTTAGAATGCCTCCTCGACGCGACAATCAGCTACCAAATGCCGAAATGGCAGCTATCATTGTGCAGCAAATGGCTGCTGCACTCCCAAACATCATTGATCAAGTTAACCAAGCCAACAATAACCATAATGCTCCATGCAACTTTAAAAGTTTCAATTTGGCTAAACCGCTCAAGTTTAGTGGTTCTGAAGGAGCAACTGGGCTCCTACAGTGGTTTGATAGCATTGAGAGCACCTTTCGTCATGTTCAGTGTCCTGATAATCGCAAAGTCGAGTTTGTTCTAGTGTGTTTCAAAAGAGGGCTCTTACTTGGTGGAATGGAGTCATGAGGGATCGTGGTGCTAATGTCGCTTTGGGTCAGACTTGGGAAGAGCTTAGGGCTCTTATGATGAGGGAATTATGTCCTCGTCACGAACAGAGGGCGTTGGAAAGAGAGTTTGATGATCTGAAACAGGATAGTGGTGAACACCGGGCTTATACCGACAGGTATGTGGAGTTAAGTTTGCTTTGCCCCACAATGGTTACCCCACTTGATAAGGCTATCGAGAGGTATATCGATGGTCTACCTGACCCCGTGCAAGACATCGTCACTGGTAGCAACCCTACCACAGTTCGTCAGGCAATCGAGTTGGCTGCGACTTTAACTGAGTCGCAAATCAGAAAGGGCAAGCTTCACAGGAAGTTTGGGCAGGTTGAGGAATGAGAATGATACTTCTGCTTGGTCGAGCTCAAGGTTTTAGGGATGCTCAAGATAGACTCTCAGATGTTATGCTTTAGGTGTTGTTTTAATGTTTGGTCGTGTTTGATTGTTTTTTTTTTTTTTGGATGGTTTATGTTGTTTGAAACTTGATTGTATAGATTTATTTTTTATGTTGGACTCGGTCCAGGTGTGGCTTTAAGTCTAAAATAGGTTGTTTTTTGATTTCTAGTTTAGCACATGGCCGGGGACAGCTTGTTAGGTTCCAATTGTTAGATCATAACTAGTGGTTTGGGGTTGGTGTCTTTCTTTGGGTATGTTGCGGGAAGGCCAATGCCCATAGGTTGTAAATATTTTTTGTTACTAATAAAATTTATGGGGTTGCCGTCCACTTTTACCAAAAAAAAAAGATTATATGACTTGTTGGGAATTAAACACTTTTGATACATGGATAATGCTTTGTTTCTATAAATCCTACTTGTTAGTCAATATAATACTTAATATTTTTGCATAAGATACTATCTTGTTTAAGTAATAGTTTAGACATATGTAAATGAGCTACAAGTGTGTAAAACATAAACAATTAATTGACAGGGAACCGTTTATACATGTTTAATACTATGCACATAGGTAAAATAGAAGAAAATAAGTGACAGTGAACACTTTATACATGTGTAATTCAGCTACAAATGTGTAATCCATAAACAAATAAGTGACAATGGACAATGTGTGTAATACAACTAAACATATGTAAAATAGAAACCAATAAGTAACAGCGAACGATTTACACATGTGTAATTCAGATGCAAATGTGTAAAACAGAAACAAATAAGTGAAAGGGAACAATTTACACATGTGTAACACACATGTGCATATGTAAAATAGAAACACATAAATGATAATAAACAGTTTACACGTGTATTTCATGTGAAAATATGTAAAACATAAACAAATAATTGTCAGTGAACAATTTACACATGTGTAAGACAACTAAACATATGTGAAAACATAAACAAACAAGCAATAGTGAATGGTTTACACATGTGTAACTCAAATGTAAATATGTAAAACAGAAACAAATATGTGAAAGGAAACAAATTATACATGTGTAATACAACTGAACATATAGATATAAAGGTTACACATGTGTAAATCCTAATATTTAAAAAAATAAGCATAGATATAGAGGTTTACACATGTGTAAATCACAATAGTTAAAAAATAAACCTAGATATCAAGGTTTACACATGTGTAAATTCTGATAGTTATAAAAATAAGCACATAAGTGAAGGTTTACACATGTATAAATCATAATACTCAGAAAAATAAGCATAGATATCAAGGTTTATACATGTGTAAACCCTAATACTTAAGAAAAATAATAATAGATATGGAGGTTTACACATAGGGATGAGCATGGTACCCATTCGGTACCGAAAAACGGGGAAAACTGGTACCGGTGTCTCTACCGAATATACCGGTATGGTACAGGTACCGAAAAACGAGGAAAATGGGTATCGGTATCGGTACCGAATATACCTGGTACGGTTCTGTACCGGTACCCGGTACCAAATGCTCCTCCTTATTTACACATGTGTAAATTGTAATAGTTAAAAAATAAACAC